>CM062294.1:308808551-309206613 GCA_031216915.1 Pictodentalium vernedei
GCTGTATGATTAAATTATTATTGAACCCTCCCACAAATAGAAGATATACTCCCCAATTTCGCTGTATACAGTAGTGTATAAGACGATGACATTCATGGCAACCGTGTTTAAAGGGTTAAGTTTGCTTATAAGACATTCCATTGAAAGCATCCTTTTATTGAAAGACCCCCAAAACCTAAATAACGATTGTTATAAAACAGGGACAGATTTCGCCAATTTGGCAAGAAAGTGGTTAAATTGCACAACTATCTAATGCAGGTAGTGATCAATTTAGAGACATTAACTGGTGGAGTGCTGGAAGCCCTATTTTGGGCTTTACTAAAAGTGACAGGCAATAACTGTCTGTAGCTACATTCTGCCTGAGGAAGCCTTTATTGTCCCTGATATGAATCCGTTTTGTTATACAATACCTTGCTCTCTGACATTTAATTGGATAGTGCCTATAAGGCACTATCCAATTAAATGTAATAGAGCAGTATAGGATGAGCTTTGATTTGTTGTCAGAAAAAAATCAGCACTTTACCAGTTAACCAGGAATGCTGGATTCAACCACCCAACTAGACTTGTAGAACGTACCTTCCCCGACACACACACATGACAACCGTATTGATTGTAAACACGTTTTTTTGTACCTTCTGTTCGATGACAATGGCGTCAGAAGCAATCTGTTATTAGTTCAGCTGCGTGAGAGAAAATCGAAAACGGATCTTTCATCTTGAGACTTCTGGTGCCCGTTTAGCAGTCTACTGTCGTTAATTAATGCTTTTATTTTCCCTGTGAATATTGGTAAAGGTGGGCTGTATTATTCAAGTAAGCTATAAAACACACGTTAAGCGTCACCTGCAAATTGTGTATAAACTTTTCAACAAGTTGAAATCTTGGTACGGCTGACAACCAGAATGATTTCCATTTCGTTAATTTATCTTTCAAAATGTCGGCAGACGATAACCGCTTCACGTTAAACCAATAAGAATTCTATCATTTATTATTTACTGACAGTAATTGCTAGTTCAGAATATAGAAAAAAAGTAATCGGTAAGATATAGATTACCCGGTGGTTCGTAAACATCAAATCGGCTTGATTGGGACCTCAAGGTTCTGCCATATAAGCTAGTAGGAGTTTGGATGGTTATATGTATGAACTAAACCATGCAGTCCGTTACCAGCACTGATCTCAAAACAACTGGATCGATGTAACGCCAGCGAAAAACATCGCCACGCAAACAAAATGCGCCCCCACCCCCCGAGATATCGTGAGGTCAATCAACACAGTAACTCCTCCCATCGGTGACGTTTGTTGAAGTGAAAGCTGCTACACTGTGACTAGTCAAAACACCATGATAAACCATTCTTTACTACCGTGTTTTAGGATAATGCCATGGTTTACCACGGTGTACCATTGTTAGAGATATGCAATATACCGAAAAACCGAATCAATACCATGGGGATACCGAAAAACCGCACCCATCTAATCATTAAATACCGAAACCATCTGTAGGCCTATTTTGAAATTTTCCTATATTCGCTATTTATAAGGTCTTGCTGAGGCTTGATGGCAGCTGAAGTGTTCATTTTCATGAAAAAGTGAATAATTTTCTTTTCAGTTTTATTAATCCTTGAGGGCCTGGGCAATTGTCCTGAATACCCACTAGACTACAACCTCACAAGCCCAGTTGTTAAGCGGTGATTTTTAGTTAAGTCTGTTAAGGCACCCAAAACTTGACTAGAAAACACTGCCCAGGTGATTTGTCTATTGTCAGAGGGACCTTCTAATGATTGATGGCATGTTAAAGGCACATGCTCTGAGATCACAGAAGCCCAAAATATGACTCCAAAGGTTAAGGTGTGTTCGGATCAAGTCGCAAAATTACTGAAGATATGATCTATGTTGTCAAAAGAATGCCAATGTTGAGCTCCTTGGCAGTGTCATTTGTGGCACTGTGGAAGAATGATACAAGAACAACTTCTGTATTTTATTCCTGATGTGAAATCCCCCATGATTCTATCAATATATATATATCTCAGTCAAGTAAGATACCGAATACCGAACCAGGCGTGTAGCCAGGATATCAAATTAGGGGGCAAGAGTAATATCTAGGGGGGGGGGGGGGCATACAGAATATGATTCGCTGCATCATCCGAGCCCCGCAGCGGCAATATGGGGACGAGCACAAGAGAGGGTGTCCCCCTCGTTGGAGGAGGTGTGCCCCCCCCCCCCCCCACCGGGAAAAATTTTGAAACTCTAGACAAAAAAAACAACAACGCAATTTCCTTGACTCTGAGTCCGTTTGTGTCCATAATTTATAAGTTGTGAAAGGCATCAATAATTAGGCCACAATGTGGCCTAATTATTGATGCCTTCCACAACTTATAAATTATGGACACAAACGGACTAAGAATGAAGGAAATTGCTAGATATTAAAATTTCTTGCCTGATGTTCTCTGTATGAGTTAACATGGGGGGTGGGGGGCATGGCTAAAATTGGGGAGGGGCATGTGCACCCCAGCCCCCCTCCCCCCCCCCCCCCCCCCCCCCCCCCGGCTACGCCACTGACCGATACCGCGGTATACCCCCATAAAAATATCGAAAGTCATACCGAAATCAAATTTCAATACCGCCCATCTCTAACTCTTGTACTTTTTATGAGTTTATGAGGGTATTTTCACTGTGGCAGTTCCAGCGTTTCCGCAAGGGGGGTTCATTCTACAGTAAATTTTATATTACAGAACGTGACACCCCAAGCACGCACGCATTCACTCACGCACAGAATACCTGTGCCCACAGCTTCCACGCGCGATCGTTTACAAGTACGAATTGTTTAAGTATTTTAAAATCAATATGTTGTTTTAACCGAAAATATGTCAGTGATCAGATGATATGACATAACTTTTAAAGATTATGTGTTGCGAAACACGATTTTTGCAAAGGTCAGATCACGTGGTGTTGAAATACCCGACACTTGCGATTCTCATTTATCACCGGGGAGAAAGGCAGGTATCGTGTGACATTCAAAGGCTGGTTTGATAAAATGGATTTACGAAATTTTGTCTTCTCCCATTGTCCCACCCAACTGTTGTCATCAAATATCAGATTTACGCCTGCTTTATCATTATTCAATGACATATAAATACTTGTGCATTGTTTGTTTACTCTCTGAGTCGAGCATGTATACAGTTTGTCAGAGCTGAGTCAGGAAGTCAAATGAGATTATAAATCATAATACGGCGAATGAAAGGACTGTAGGTAAGTGTGATATGCCAGACTTTATAGCAAATTTTGTTTTGTAAATAATTCTGTTCGCTTTGCTCAAACCCCTAACAATTATCTCGCATATTGCGGGTCAATGCTGGGATGTGACCCATGTTAAATTTCTGCCCGACCATGACATGCATTTGCTTGCCCGCCCCGACGATTCTTATGCCCACAAATACACATACCAAAATGTATTTCTCGATTGGCTATTCATACAATGGGTCCAAACAGGCATTGAAATTAGGCACGACAATCGGCAATGTCGTAATAACTCGCGATATCCGGGGTGTGTTCTTCTACCCGAGTGACTAGTACGTGGGAGCATGGGGGTGCAGCGTAATAAGGAGTAGGGCACGTCGACGGTACACTGTCTTCAACGGATACTAACCCTTCTCGTGTTGAGAGTAACTCGACTGTTCTCTCTGCATGGATACTCCGGAGTCGTCCAACTGCAAAACTGTCCGACACGATGTGACCATGGCTGTTGAAATTGTAATTAAATAAACAAACAAACAAACAATTTCTAGTGCTGGCCCGACTCACACGCCACTAAACTATGAGTATGCTGCAATCAGGGGCGTGGCTAGAGGGTTCCGATTGGGGGGGGGGGTGTAGAGTAGTGAATGTCCGACTAGGGGGAAATTCATTACCGAGAAAACATTTGAAAATGAAGCCATGAAAGGGGGTATAAAATTGATTCTAGTAACTGAAATGCCAACACATTTATGATAGAATTATCAGGTTGTTATTATTTGGTATTATTCTGGGAATTGAATATGTGCTAAACAAATGCGCAAGCTGAGAACTTTGAACAATTCACTCTGTCCTAACATCAAATCAGATCTTATGCAGGAATGATCAATTTTCGATGTTTCATCATTTTGTAAATGTGAATGATGGAATTAACTCAGAATAACGATTTTACATGATGCGATTTTCTTGAAGTGCATTTCGAGTATTTTGTTATTACGCTAAGTAAACGTGCTATAGAAATCTCGTACCGATTGACATCATGACTTATGAAGCTCGACATAACGCGTGCACTGTAGTTGTAAATAGTAACAGTTGGAATTTTTGCCGATTTGAAACCGAGTTGGAATTTTGGGAAGTGAAGAAGACATCAGCATCGCCAAAGAAGCTCTAAAATCCAGATAGATGGAATTTCCAACTACTCATGACTTGCACATCGAATTTCCAACTATAGGAAATTTGGGCAAGGATTGGGGGGGGGGGGGGGGGGTGTCTCTGAACATGCCAAACTATCGCACAATAGTACATTGCCCTACCAACTGACCGACGACAGAAGATACACCCCCAAGGGATTTACTCCCCGAGTGACTTCCAACAACACCTTCATCATACAAGTGTTCACACGTAACAAACGTATATCACAGAACAATGGCAATACATAAGGAATTTGACTAAAGGCTAGGCAAAGTTGTATAGTCATGACCACCATGGGCGCTGGAAGCAAGTTTGTACAGAGGGCCAAGGAACAAAGAGCAACGGGTTGTGGCCTGGTCCATTCCTACCACCCCTCCTCCATGTTTTAAAGTGATACCTGAACTGAAGGTATATCTTTTGACTCTTCTTGATTAATTCACACATGTTTGTTGGGCAGTTAACCCCCACAGCCCTGCACGCAGTGTTTGAATTCATGAACTCAGGGAACAAAATGGTTAACCATTTACCTAACGAATCGACCGCATCCGCTCGCGTAATATACAAATTCAGCAGTTGAAAACGAATATTTTTCAAAAAATTTCAACAAGACCATATAATGTTACTAGAGTTGCAACGATTAATCGCGATATGTCTGAACCGCGATACACTGCCCACAATTCAATACGTATCGTTGTTCACTGTGTATCGCGATGCAATAAACATAAATAAATAATATCAGGCAACGATTTCGTAGATTTTGGAAGCTGGTGCAGTGAAACCCTGTTTTTTATACCAGCATTGACAGTGCTAAATATGCCATTAACACAGGATTATTCAGTTAACCAAAGATGGTGAATTCCCTCTAATTTGCTAAATATTTATTTGATTAATCCATTATATCTTTTTTGACAGTGCTCAGAGAGCTCTGTCAAACAAGATATAAGGGATTAAATTGTTTGAACATATTTTCTGAAAGGAAAAAACACTGGAAAGTGGGTCATAAAATCAAAACCTGAAATAAATGAATGCCAATGGTCATCACTTTAAGAAGTATTTATTTATATTTATTTATTGGTGTTTAAGAGGTCACATACTTATGCACAGTGGCTAATCGTGACTGTGACAGTTTTACGGGTGGAGGAAGCCGGAGTACCCGGAGAGAACCACCGAGCATCGACGAGCAACTGTCAGCTCCTCAACATTCTAACTCTGTTCAAGCTCCGGTCAAGCAGGGTTACAGCGGTTGAAGACATGTGCACCATCGACATGCAGTACGCCTTAGTACACGGCGTCATCGTGCTCCCATTTAGGCAACCGGGATAAAGTCCCTTGCCCAAGGACACAACGCGGGTCGTCCATGGCGGGGATCGAACTTGGGACCTCTAGCATAGAAGTCCAACAGTCTACTACTGTGCCATCGCGCTCCCACTTTGAGAAGTTACATATTGTAAAGGAAGCTACGAGGAATGAATACATGTTGTTCAAAGTATTTGGTAGTTGTAATTGCATGGCATGAGAGATCATGATACATATCGTATCGTGCAGGTTGAATCGTGATACATATCGTATCGTTTGGGAAGCATATCGTTGCAGCCCTAGTTGTTATCCCTCAATGGAATGGGCTCGTTGCTATTGAATTGAACTATTGAATTGAACTATTTATATGGGTTTGTTGAGTTTTTTTTTTAAATATTTGAAAAAATAATATTTAAAATAATAAATTTTGATAACGTCTGCGTTGGGTAAAGGGTTGATGCACTATAATATGTCTATGAGCGGTCCTCATGCAGAGTTATTGGTTATTTTGCCCCCTTTTTTTTAGAAAAAAGGACCTTTCTCTGCCCACCCTGAGGCCAAGGATGGGTCTAGCTCTGCTGATGACCGCCTTTTGCTTCTGGTCTACCTTTGCGCACACAGTTACCAAATTTTGTATTTCAGTGTTTCAGATGCGGATTATTGTGTTGCTTCTATTCTGGTTCTAGTGCCGATACGGATAACATCCCAGATTCTCCGATAATGTTCCCCTCACCAGTGTCCATGAAAGACTGTGTCTCAGATTGAATGTAAATGTGCATGTATGTCATTTAGATGCATTATTTTGTACAATGTCCTGATTTCATGTATATCTATTCTAATTCTCTGACCAACCCTGGCTACCCAGGAATTACTTTTTGGTTCGAGGGAACGTTTAGCTCACTAGGTTATTGACCATTTCACCTCCATGACGTTAATCATTTTAACCCTTTACCCAACGTAACGGCCAAAACCGGCCAGCGCTATTCTAAAAAATCGCCAATTAATTTTCAAAATATTTTCATTTTTTGTCTCAAAAACATAGGTTATGACCCCTCGTTGGAACGAGCTCGTCGAGCTCGTTCCAACGAGGGGTCATAACCTATGTTTTTGAGACAAAAAATGAAAAAAAATAATTATTCAAGAATTTTTTTTGCAAGTGTCGTCTGCTTTTCATGTTAGGTAAAGGGTTAACCCCAGTGGCCGCCCTTCTGTCCAGAAACATGATACGTCATTAAATAGGATGGCTGCTCAGTAAATGTGTGGAGTAGACCAATCAATATTTTCAACGTGCAGCTCCGAGGCTGCACATTGAAAATATTGATTGGTCTACCCCAAATAACGAAAATGGTCTCTTCCAAGTGCTTCTATTGAACTTGCATGGAAGATACCACTAGAGTTCAAAGGGTTAATCATATCTACCTATTGCTAATTCGTTATTCACAAAAATCCCCTTTCAAAATTAATCTTTTCTTCATTGTTTACCTCTAGAACATAGCTTATGATCCCTCATTGGTACAGATTGTGCCAACGAAAGCTCTTAAGCTATGGATTTTTCTTGGACAAAAAAAAAAAAAAAATGAAAATCAAGAAAGCATTTTTTGCAGACGTCTTCTAGCCGTCCTAGGTAACGGGTTAAACAAGATTCACTCATATGTTTTTATAGCGATGGCTCGAACGGATTGCACAGATCTTAAAAGGCCATTTGTATACCAAGGCATCAAGGAACTATTTTGTAAAACTCAAAGTTAGAACCAACAGTGGAGCTAATTCCCCCAACATGTAAGTTGGGATTTTAGGCCTGCACTGAGTACCTTTCTCTGCATATGACACGATATCTGGTACGACTTGACAGCATCAACACCGGCGGATCATCCAATAGGATAACTAGGCTAAAAAAGCCCCGAAGTTTGTTCAAGCAAGGCTTTTTTCTTTACAAAAGAGCCCCCGCGAAAAAATTAGCCTAAGGTCCACGAGATATCTTAATCAGCGACTGAGCAACACCCCCACAACTAATGCTGAAAGAGATCGTTCGGGCACCTATAGAACTTTCCCGACCGAGGATCGATCCCAGAACCACTACCATGAGAGACCAGCCCCTTTATTGACTTGGCACCACTCTCTCACGAAGGAACACTCTACTTAAAGGGTTAACGGACTGTTTATTCTCTGGGGATTGTGTATCTTCTCTGACAAACATTCTGATGACTGTACTTTTTTATGTTTGAGGGGTGCCCAGTCACACTCGATAAACAAAGATTAAGTGGTTCTCAGATCTGTTCAGAATATAACAGCAATCAAACAATCTAGTTTCCGTATTTGCTTTCCAGTCTTAATTGTATAATTCCCACAAGTTAGTCACAACAAATAAAATGTATCACGTGAATAGGCAAGAGAAGATTAGGTAATACAAATTCTAATCTTTAACATTCAAAATGACTGAACACGCCCAGTGCTCTGTACATACGCCCGACAGAAAAAAAATGAAACAGAAGGGCTTGCACAGCGAAGAGAAACTTACTGTATTCAGAATTCTGTAACTGTGGCTCGTACACGTAGACTTCTTTTGCATCAATTCCAATGGTATCAAAAGATAACTGCAAACATATCCTCTTGTATTCAATCATTTATAGAAGCCACGCGATGAAGGGGTGTCTCCTAATTTGTGAAGAGGGGTAGCTCTCGCAACCAAGATACTGAGATGGGTTGGGGAGGGGTGGGCACATTTCAACCATGGAGTCATGATGCGATGCCCTACCCGGCGAGCACGAGACGAGTGTTCCTCTTTCGTCGATGGGTCTGCCATGGGCGAAATTTGGAAAAATGGAAGATCAATGTGACCCTTCGGTGACTTCTTCGCAAGAGCTAGAGTTGTATCTGCGACAACACCCCCTGGAGTGGATGTCTGTGTGTTATCTCGGATAATTCTGTGTCCCTTGGTCTGGGAGTTTGTAAATAAAATTTAGGGTGGAGGATGTTGAGGGGGGGGGGGGGGTCGCGTGCCCCCCCCCCCCTTGAATCCGCGAATGGCCACCCTAGCCCTATTCGATATCCTCGACACTGGAAATAGGCTCATAAGAATGTAATAACACAGAAGAATACAATACACTATATGCATATAGTTATAGCTCCTGCAAGGGTATTCTGTGAGCCTTTATAAATTGGCTTTCCTTTTTCAAAATTTGAAAGAGCACGGGTATATTTTGGGCCTTTTGGCTTGAAAGTTAGTGGGCATGTGCAAAGACCCCATCGGAGGGCCCCGCCAGCCTTCCATTTACCTACATTGTCTTCGGAAAGGATCCCTGAAGTCGCCGGCTGAAGTCGAATAACTCCTCTTGTGTTCGCCGCCATACGTGTCGGTGGAGCCTTGGCATCATGACCCCATGATTGCAAACTACTGCCCCTCTCCGGGATCCCCATTGGAACATGGTTATTTTAAGCCCTTCCACCTCACCCCGAAAAATGTAGATTTGTTCTCGGGGAAAACACCCATGCTGCAAAGTGTCCATTCAGGCACTGCGACCAGTTCGCCGTGGTAAGCTATCTCGGAAGACTCCTATATACATCGGGTGTACCTACTCCCAACTCTCAGAATGCTGTCCCCTGGTCTGCACACAATATTATTTGGTTAGAAGGGTTCAGATAAAAGGTTCAGATAAAATCAGAGTAACGGTCATTCTCATTCACGAACACGGTGGAGGGTTAAACAAGATTCTTCGATACCAGAAGCACGGTGTGGCGTAATAACCGGCCAGGTAAGGCCCTCACGACTCAAATAAAGTCACGCGAAATGTGTTTTTCTCTTTTGAATTCCCGTCATTGCAATCTTCCTGGGTATCGACATAACGAGATTGCACAGACTCTTAAAAAGAAAGATGTCATCGAAGATTCCGTCGTATGAGTTGTCTCTTATGTAGCCTACGGCCCTTAAAGTCAAGGAAAGTACACACTAGCTCCTAATTAATTAAAACGAATCTCCCCACCGAGTCAAAACAATTTTAAATATGGAGCAATAAACGTGCAATTTTTCTCGATGTAGAGTCGGTTCAGTCCCAAATAGCTTTGTGTATTGTATTTCTACCATGCCAGGAGGTACGTGGGCCACCACTGACAACTATTAGTGTGTGGGTGCCCTTCGAGAACCCCCCCCCCCCCCCCCCACACACACACACACAAGTTCGGAATGATTCTTCTATGACTCCATATGCCGTCGGTAATGCATAATTTTATGTCAAGCTGTTCTGATTTAAAGTGCTCATTGCCAGTCCTCGCCTTCGAACCCCTTCTGAAACTTCATCATTTATACCCGGGAAAAGGTGAGCCTTGGGAAAAAGCCATAAACGCCATTGGTGTTGTTCCGCAAAAATGTCTTTGAAAGGAAGTTCTTGGGACAACTTTGCAGTTCACCAGAACCGCTCGCAATGCGCTGTATTTGTGTTTTATTGGTCGATGTTGTATCATATGCGGTGGGCGGTGGTCCACGATCTGCAGATTTGCTTACTAGGTCGATGCCCACCCACTGGACAAACTTACCCTGTGTGTACTGAATATGCTGTATTACTAATGTAAATTGGCATGCGCAAATAAACGCTAAAATTCCAGGGGTATATCATGCATTCATTCTGGTAATATGTAATATCGCACACAGGATGCGATACATACTGATTATTTGATTGAACTGTGTTGTCAGATTTCGTTAAGTTGAGTTAACGAGACTAAATCGGTCAGATCAAACACTAGTAGGCGTTGTGTTTGATCTGGCTGATTTGGTCTCATCAACGGGGCGGCATGTAACAATCCAGATTGATTGGTCGTTACAATAATAATTTGTTTATTACATGGCATTGGAAATCTAAACATTGAATAGGACATCTGACGTGCACACAAAAATGGAAAATTTGGAATGTTTGCCCAGAATGTTCCGAGCAAAAACACCCTGAGCTTTTGCTTCGCGTTTGTAAAATCTCATCAAAAACGTTTGCACGTCAGTGGCGTCACTTGAGCCTCGTTTGAGACAATTACGATATGGATTTGGAGTAGCAGTGTCTCTCGTTCTCCGGCGGATTAGATTCGATGAGCAAACTACAGATACACTGATAAGCTATCTGGACAGCAGTAATAAACAAAATTTAGCGGTGTACTTTTCTCAGTGGCTTGACCTCTATCAATAAGTTATTTTGTCTACTGTCAAAAGATCTGCTTTACAAAATGACGTGAAAAATAACACAAATTTTGGCGTCACTGTTGGCTGTCGTTTGAGAAAACGGATTCGCGCAGTATGCCAATGTGAAATGATATATCTCTTTTTTACTCTCTACTTATTTCAGATAAATAATGGACACGATGGTGATGATCTGTCGAAGAAGCGAACGTATGTAAGCCAGAGAATAAGCTTTGCAGGACTGACACCATTGCTGTCGTGACGTTCTATGAAGACGAAAAGATGCTTCTCCTCTCTGGGAAATCTACTTAAGAAGAGACACAATAGATTGTGACAACTACAAGAACGCAAAGAATAGAGAAAGCAAAACTCTGCATTTCAAAAGCTAAAATGCGAAGAGAATTGAAAGTGGCATGTGAAATACTTACCACGTTTGTCATGATACTCTTTGGGAATGTGGACTGCAGTCGAATTCTTTCTGGAGAGATAGTTACTAAAACCAAAGGTAAATGCACAGATGCAGATTCGGGAATATCGAAAAACAGGCACCTTCTGGAAAGGCGGGGATGGAGGTTGTGGGGAAGGAGAAGATATTCTCTGCGTTGAACAAATTATCTGATAAGTTTGGAATGTATTTTACTCCTCGCAGTGCTCCAAATGCATGTTCCCCACACCCCTTGATCATGTCAAGGGCCGTTATTGTTAACCCTTTACCCAACGCAGACAATATCAAATTGTATTATTTTAATTGAGTTTTAAAATTTTTCAACAAATTTAAAAAAAAAAAAACATGTCATGTAACCCCTCGTTGGAACGAGATCGTACCAATGAGAGGTTACATGATATAGTTTTGTTAAAAAAAGTAAAAAAAAAACACTATTTTTTTCCAACTGCTTAATTTGTAAATTACGCAGGCGAATGCGTCCGATTCGTTACGTAAAGGGTTAAAGGGGACTAGAACTTACATTATCAAAATGTTTGGTTGAAATTATAAACATGACCAATCACATAATCCCCCTTCTCTATTTCTGACAACTGGCGGATTTCTTTAACAGCATCATCGACGAAAATATTTTAAACCGCCCAAGTTTTTTTAAGCCTTTATGAAACGTTACGTTAAGCAACATCCCATCAGCGCTATCCACAGCGAATCGCCACTCAAACTTTATAATTTTTGCCCCCGAAGCATGGTTTAAACCACTCGTTGGAAAGGGCGATCATGCTATATGTTTAGTTCAAAAATAAAAACGTTTAGATACTGAAGGAAATGTTTTTTCAAGGGTTCTTTGTTTTCTCCAAGATACAGCTCATGTTCTCTTTTAGAATTAAGAGCTCATCGCTGACAAACAGTACAGGGTACATAGTAGTGAGACTATTATTGTGGTGGGTGAGGGTGCGAGATGGGGAAATCTCACCCGAGGGCAAGATATTTGGGCCAGACACGAGGCTTGCTGGATGTCTGGACCAAATATCTTGTCCCGAGGGTGAGATTTCCCCATTTCACACCCACCCACACCAGGGATAATTTTTCTCCCAACACAAAACAGTCTGACTTCATCAAAAGTAATTCAGTTGCACGTACAGCTATATCGAACAATTTTGTTGTCCATTTCTGAAAAACACCGATTTGCTTATCGGAAAGAGCGCACAAAGTTCTGTATTACCACAGGTATATACCACAAAATTAAATCCCAACACCGGCAAGACAGGAGTTAATGATTTGAAGTGAAATGAACATTGCCACATTCCCGATGACGTCATATTATGAATTCTGCACATTCTCATAACTTTTCAACGGGAATTTCGTGCAACTCGCTCCACTCAAAATGGCGTCCATCCAAAAATTCATATAAAAGAGTCAGGGGTCTTGATTTTGCGGCCCGTGTTTTTATTTCTATTTTCTTCGACAAAGTCCGTCTGCTAATATTTCCGAGACGTGACATGTAGTTTGTTTACAGAAGAACGTGCGATGATTGAATAGTCCTGCACTCATTAAATATGCTACTAATCCAATATAGGTTGGTCACGTGGGTGAGGTGAGATAGCTGTCACGTGGGTGGTGTGAGACAGGCATATCTCGCCCAGCTGTCTCAAACGACTTTATATATGTCTCAGTACCTTAGTGGTGGGAGAAAGTAATGGCACCGTGTTTGTAAAGTTTGATCAAATCATACGAGTTATGGTGGCAGCACGCGCGAACCGCCACATTGTGATGACATTGCTAGTGTTGTGTTACCACCCAAAGAGATGTGCGCAATAACGCTGGTGTCCAATTGAAAGGAAGGGCGTGAAAATGATCGATTGAAAAAAGATATTTCGAAGTTGTGGGTGTCAGACTGAGTGGGCGTGGATTTATTGAGGTTCGCACTGTCAAAGGTTTAACACATCGTCTTATAACTTCCGCAATTCGTCAAATTTTATGCCTTACAGCATGCGAACTGAGCTATTTAAACGATCATTCTTTCCGTCTTGCACGGAAACGTAGAACAATTTATCCCAATCAGTGCGAAATTGCTCATCGCTTACTGAATTCAAAAAACTCATATCGCCCCCCGTATGCAGACCACCTGCATATTTCTCGCATGGTTCTAGAAAACACAATATCATTCACAGTAGAATTAGAACCGGTTGTAGTGATCTGAAAAGTGATAAATTCCTCAATTACATCTCTGAATGTCCATATTGTCCACATTGTATAACTGTTGTTGAGGACGCAGAACATTATTTCCTTGTCTGTCCATCTTATTCAAACGCTCGTAACGCTCTTATTGGTAATTTATCAAATCTTAATATTACTCTGAATTCGGTGGATAATCTACTTTACGGTGATCCGGTGTTAGAAACCCAAACTAACACTTTGATTTTTAAATTTGTGCAACAATTTATTTGTAGCACTGGGAGGTTCGACAACGAGTTTCCCATCTAGTAATATTTGTAAAACAATGCTGATCAAGGTATCCACTTCAATATAGAATACGCATGGAGGGGTTACGGAATGGACGCGTCATCGGGGTGACGTTGAGCCAGCGCATCGGTACACAGATTGTGCAGTCACGATGATAGTCACGGTTGCGCTGTTTGTGGCCTGAGTCGCTGACACGGCGTTTTCCCTACCTTTTGTGTGAATCAGCATGGATCTAATGAGACACGTCCCTAAGCTGTAGTACAGAAGGCGAAGAAATGATGATGATGATGATTATTATTATTATTATATTAACACATCCTAATCAGAACAGCGCCCAAGCGGCCTTTGGCTTTGAATATTAATTGATTCAAATCGAGAGAGATACAGAATGCAAAAGGGACATCAACAGCTTTTCTTTCTTTCTTTCTTTCTTTCTTTCTTCCTTTTTCTGCCTTTGTTTAGTGCTACATATTCATATTTATTTATACACATACGCACATATATATAAACCCATTCAAATAGTTTATTTTACATTTATGGATTTCAAAAAACTTGTTTGTTTCGCCATTGTAACATTTTCTGTATTCATGTTATGGGAGCGGAGGTTTCTACTAAGTGGAAAGCACTTGTCCTCCTATCCCTTTTTGCTCAATAGTTATGGCAAATAAAATATGTTTAAAGTAAAGGTTTAACATAGATGTCTACCATTTACACAGACAAGATAATTGGAACCGTTCTCGAAGATGCTGTTCTTAATTCTTGGAGGCGTAAACACGGGCACAAATGATGCGTTATACGTTTTTTTTCAGGAATCACTTGTTGGACGTGTCCGAAAATGAAGAGTAATAGTGAATGTAACGACTGGGCTCCAGATCGCATCTGTCCAGGAAGTAAGTTGACCCTCACCCCACAAGACTTTAGAAGTAGAAATCCAATACAAATTGTGAATCTACCGTTTTCCTTAACATTCTGATCTTGGAATTGTCGCCTTACTTTTCGTCGGGTTGAATCAAGAGCTAAAGTTATCTTTCAGATGACCTATTTTTACAGTGGGGGGGGGGGGGGGGGGCGGGGGGGAATGGGGGCATTGGAAGCTATTATACTCCCGTCACAGAACATTTTTTTCCCAACTCACGACAGCCTGAAGTCGCCCCTTGAGTGCAACAAGGCGCCATCTGCAATGTTTTAGCACTGCAGATGACACCTTGTTGCACACATTGGACAAAGTGCGGTCTTTCATTATGATGCTGACATTTTAAAAACTTATTCTTTCAAAATGATGGCGCGAGGTAATCGATGGCGGCTACAACCCTCCTTCGGGGAGGTCCATACTCCTGTCGTGGAATATGGCTCCTTTACTGTAGGCTAGTTTAGAGATATACTAGCCCCCACCCACCCCTTCAGAGCACAAGCCCTCTGGGCGGGGAAAACCTAGCACCACCACTGTTTCAAGACAGAATGCATAATTTTTGTCATGAAAAGAGAAACAGAAGTCGCCCAGCAGACGACACAGTGACCTGCAAATCGGTAAAGACAATTTGTAATAACGTTGCCTTTCATTTGTCCTACTATTTGTTCGAGGCAATAGGAATAAATTATTGCTGCTCCGCCTCGCTAATGCAGAATAAACATGTCCATTTAAGGAATACAGTATAATTTTAAACTTGATGATACCACTCCTAACCGAATTAAAGGGATTCAACAAAACTAGTAGACTTGACATGTCGCCAGACATAACAGGACATCACAGTAATAGAACTACGAGATTTGCAAATGGCTAAACTTTTGATTAGAAATTCAAATCTCTCTCGTAATTTCTGGTTATTTCAGGAACCACTTGTTGGACGTGTCCGAAAATAATGAGAACCAATGAATTGTGCTTCAAAGATTTTTTTTTTTCACATGAAAACATTTTTTATGATTCTTCATAGAGTCGAGTTTATTAAGTACAAGTCATTGAAAAGCTGGAATTCTTCTTGATTCAAACAAAACTGTTACACCTCTCCGACGAACACTATTAGGCATTGGGACTGATTTATATCATAACTAGAGGGCCGACCCGTCCCAAGTACACGTAGTCGCGCACATGCGACAGAAATTTCTAGTTGCATTGCATACCAATTATTAGCTGGACACGGACACGGGCGGATTAAATGACTGAATCACGGAATCACACACTCCCCATTTGTATAATAGATGAGCTAAGACGAGTCTCAAACTTAAATCATAAATATGATAATGGAAATAAATTACCTGATCTACAAACACGGAAAGACCACGACCCAAGTTGCGTCTGCAATTGTTTCTTGTGCCAGGCCCACCACCCCACCTAGAGTTTTTCAATTTTAGTTTCAGAAGGATAGTCGGTGATCCATTATTGAAAAAAGTTTGTCGAGTAAGTTAACACAATGCAGATGGTGGATGCGCCATTGCAGCAAATATACTGTACATCCTTTAACCCTTTACCCAATGTAACGGTCAGAACCGGCCAGCGCTATTCTCAAAAATGGCCAATTTTCATTATTTTTTCATTTTTGTCTCAAAAACATAGGTTATGATCCTCGTTGGAACGAGCTCTTTCCAATGAGGGTTAATAACCTATGTTTTTAAGACAAAAAATGAAAAACCTTAGTTATTGAAGAATTTTTTTTGCAAGTGTCGTCTTTTTTTCGTGTTAGGTAAAGGGTTAAAATGTTTAAATTTATTTTGTAGATAAAACCATATGTAAAACAGTTCATCGATTTAACAGAATGAATAAGTCTAGCATAGAAGTCAGCAAGATGTGTGTTATGGAAGAACAGTGTGACGAAAAAACGGTGGGATGCCTGGATTCTAGTGGTGAATATGAAACGGTAAACAATCTATGGATTTCTTTCGATGTGTTTGTTTGTGTTTACGTATGCAGAGAGAGAAAATATTTAACTAAGCACCCAGGAGAGGGGGGGGGGGGGGGGGGTGGCACCAAAAATTTGCAAGACGTGACGTGGGGGTGGGTGGGTCTCTTGAGTGCGCCAAAAATGTGCATTTCCAACTGGTGCAATTTTTTGAATTTTTTAAAAATATATCAATACATCAGCTAATATATAGCATCATTTGTGTTTCAAACCTTAAAGATGATGTTGTACATCACACTCTTAACATAAATACGACATCAGGAGGCTTTATATGTGAGAATATTGGGCTTAATCTGGGAAAATGTCACACCTTAGTAGGGGGTGGGTGTCTTGTTCGAAATGTAGAAAATGTGCAGACAATATTTTGGGAAAATTCTCTCTGATGCACTAAATTCAACCCAAGTTATTATTTCGGGGAGACGACTTACATAAGCTGTAAGCTTTCTGTCGGATCCCTTCTCTCACATTACCTTGTCTATCTGCTACTTGTATACAATTGTTTGCTGTTCACACTTTGTTTGCTTCTATTAACTGTTATTGAATATTGTATACATATCGATTTTTTTCAATAAATATTGTTTAAACTAAGTTATTTATTTATTGGTGTTTAACGACACTTTAACAACCAGGGTCATATCGTGTCGGTGACAGGTTTACAGGTGGAGGAAGCCAGAGTACCCGGAGAGAACCACCGAGCAACGACGAGCAGCTGTCAGCTCTTCAACATCATAACCCACGACTCTACTACACACTGCACAGCTGTACTGCGTACTACACAGCACAGACAGGGTTAGATTGGCTGAAGACATGTGCACCTCGGCGTGCAGTACGTCTCAGCACACAGCGTCATCGTGCCCCCACGTGGGCAATTGGGGAAAGTTTATTTTGGATTTTAATGGGAGAGTGGGGGTGGGTGTCTGAGAACGGTGGTAGAAAATTTGCACGTAGTGGGTGGGTGGGTGTAAAAAGGAGCCGAATAAAAAATAGGACGTCACGTCTTGCAAATTTTTAGTGTCCCCCCCACCCAGAAGCACCCCCTGTGTTTTTGCAGTTGTGTTAATAGAAACTGTCATTACTTTCATGCTATCTTTCAGATGGCCAAAAATGATTGTTTCCGGAAAGAATGGTATTTTAATGGTGCTAATTACACATGTCTGTCACTAATATTTTTGAAGGAAAAATGTTCTCTCGACAAGTATGGTGCTGGAACGGTCCATAATGAAGCAATACCGGTAATTACTGACAAAATATGTAACTCGTGATCTCCTGAACACAATAACAGTGTCTGACGTCAGTCGCGAGTGTATCCACCACATGCCCGGATGACAGCCTGAACCTTCCTCATAATGCTACCAGTGATACTGTCCAGAGGCAACTGCTGCCACAAATTGGCCAAATTCTGTACAGGCGGATCCCTTGCTTGCACACGGCGTCCAAGAAAGCCCCAGATGTGTTCTAAGGGATTCAAATCGGGGCTCAATGCAGACCAAGGTAGTGTTGTTATAGCGTTGTTCTGAAGGAATGCTCTCACAGCATGGGAACGATGTGGCCTTGCATTGTCGTCCACGAATACAGGGCGAGTAGCCAAAGGGTGGTTGTCAAAATGAGGCACGACAACCGGATTGAGAATGTCCTGGATGTACTAATGACCATTGAGATTCCCACGTACAATCACCATATCAAGTCTGCAATCATGAGAGGCATCCCCAGATCATTACCGATCCTCCACCATGAGGAGCAGTAGGTCTGATGTTCCTGGGCACCTAAGCAGTATTTCTATGCCTCCACACTCTCATGCGACCATCTGTGACGTGAAGCAGGAACCTACTCTCGTCTGACCAATGGACTCTCCTCCACATCCGGAGATTCCAATGATGTGCCATACACTACTCCAAACGTCGTCTTTTATGCTGATCGGACAGAGCTGGATGCTTGATTACCCTTCTGGACCCCATACCCGGTACTTTGAATTGGTTTCGGACAGTTTCGTTGCACAAACACCTGTTGAGGAGCCAAAGGCGTTTCAAAACTCCACTTGAAGCAAAGGGTTCACGCCTAACAAGGCATGCCAGACTCCGATCTTCCCGAGAAGTCTGTTGGGGTTGTCCAGGCCTTGGTCGGTCCTTAACATCGTTAGTTTGTTGATGTTTTCGGACAAATCTGCGGATGACAGAATGACTATAGCCAAGTTGCCTTCCAATAGCTTTGAATGACATGCCTGTTGCCTGCATGCCAACGATTTGCCATCTTAGTACATCCGACAGTCTCCTCCTTGCCATGTCAATATTTATTGATAAAAGAAGTGGCTAATTTTCTTGTTTTATACCCAGATATTGCATGTGGATGATAGTGCTTTTGTGACAATCGGGGGAAGAATGCTTCACGTCAACGAGGGGATGTGTTTGGGATACGCTATCAACCAGAAACATCTTGTTTCACTGGATGAAATGATTGTCCGGATGAAATGTACTGCAAGACATAGCAATCATTAAAACATAATAATCAGTAACATCAACTTGACTGTCATGAAACATTTCAGGGGGTGCTTAATTGAGTTCCATGTGTATATATTCTGAGAGAAGACTGAAGGCCCTTTTGCTTTTCCAGCGAACACTTTCTGTAATGCCACTTCACCATGACACAGCACGGGGTAAAGGGACCGGGGACACACGAGAATGTGACCCCCTTTACTTTTCTGGGAATAGTTAGAGAGAGAGAGAGAGAGAGAGAGAGAGAGAGAGAGAGAGAGAGACGGGATTACTCCATTATTTTTATCAATATGTTTAGAAAAATCGGGAGGGAGTAGATGGGTGCTCGTGAATGCAGTCACCTGAAGTTTATGTTTCACTTTTGAGTTCCCCTCATTATGACATCATTGCAATCTTATTGCAAATTAGCAAGTGGCCACATAGACTCATTATTCTTAAGTTGTGACCGAAGATCCCTCGTATGATTTATCTCTTCTACGACCTTTAAATTCTAGAAAAATGCACAAATTTGGCCCCATATTCAACAAATTTCCCCCACCGCACCGAAACAGTGTGGGGGGTTAATTTGTTAAATATGGAGCAAAAGTGTTTTTTTTCGATGTGGATGTGCGTTAGTTCCCAATATAGCTCAGTGTATTGTATTCGTACCAGTCCACTTAGGTACATACATGTAAGCCACAACTTACAATTGGCAAGTTGCCGGCTAGTCGATTAATCGATACATCTCTAGTGCCGTTAATCCCATACTAACAAATGTACAAGTGAAACAACGCCATTTTTGCTTTTCAATCAGTTCGGTTGGCAAAGAGTCTTTTTTCAATCTGCAGTTACTGACTAAAATAAATTCTCCTATTTCCAGGAATGTGTAACCTGTTGTAATACTTCATATTGTAACAATGACGTACCCTTCAACAGCAGCCATGCCTGGATGCTTTCAATGGTATTTAGTGGATCCGAAACGATTCATGCACTATCCACCATAATTCTAGCTGGAGTGTTAATAATTGTTCTATATGATTATTGTGATAGTCCAGGGACATGAAGCCACCTCAAAATGGCAGAAGAATACAAAAGATCTGTGATTTCAACTGAACTTATATGTGCAATAACGATCTTCTGGAAGAAGACGTCTTAAATGAACAAAGAACGAAGTTAGCAAGAACAGTCCAGTAATACTGGCTATGAAAATTCATATCATGTGGAGAATTAAAATAGACACGAGAAAGGACACCTGGATTGTGCAAATTTGGAAACGTCTTTTATAACACGCCTGTTCTGTGTGCTCTTCATCTGAAGCAACACTAAACATGCGGAAAATGAAAAATATGTTCCGGACATATGTGAGGAACGGAAACCGTTGACAGACTATTTTTAAATAGAAGAGAAATTTCACTGCAATTTTCTACAAATCGTGCAACGCAATTACAGTTTGAATCACTAGCGATAGCTGAAAATCGTCCCTTGAGTTCCAATGTGTTCTATGTGTCAGTGGGCACATAAAACATATTGGAACTCAGGGGACGAAATAGTAACACGGGTTCCCTTCGCAAATTTGGTTGGCGATAAAATGTGTTCTTTTTGTTGATAGTTGTCAAATGAATTGCTGAGTGTCCTTCTAATATTGAGATATGACTTCAAACCCGGCTGATATGGCGTCGATTTAGGCCGATATGAGCCAAGCTCGAGTTTTCCCCATGATGTGTTACTAGACGCAACAGTCATTAAGTTAAAATCATTCACCGTTATTCGTGAATCGATAAAGTTGGCATTAGCAGGCATAATGGGAGTAGTCTGACACTGAGTTTTTGAACTGGGAGGAATTATGGTGACATTAAGTCCCGATCTGCCTCCATCCGTAATCGTGACAACAACAGTTTTACGGGTGGAGGAAGCCGGAGTACCCAGAGAGAACCACCGAGCAACTTTCAGCTCCCCAACATACTAACTCCACACAACCAGGGTTAGGATTGGTTAAAAACAAGGGCACCAGTATGCAGTATGCCTTACTACACAACGCCACCATGCCCCCACGTGGGCAATAGGGGGGGGGGGGGGGGGTGAAGTGTCTTGACCAAGGACACAATGCGGTTGCTGCAAATGGGATTCGAACCGAGGACCTCTCAGCTTGCACCTCTACCTACTGAGCCACCGCTCCTGATTAGGTGGATTAAGAGATGAAAGAAGAGAGTTGTACAGAAAATTCAACACAAACTAAGATTCAGAGTAGTAAGCGCACAGTCGTCGAAGGGGAAGAAGAGATAGTTCAGCCATCTGAACATAACATTGTGGCTCCCATAGTGAGGACACCAAGAGGTTCGGATTGCTGAACTTCGTGAAGAGGAAACTTCAAACTTTGTGGTACGAATGAAAAAGAGTGACACTGTTAGACGACTGTAAAGACCTAAGATCATTTTGTAATTATTTGTATTGGTTTAATAAATACAGAGGTTATTACTTGGTTAGTTTCATATTGGCTGAGATATCAGTCTTTGGTACATGTAACTTCACCTCAGCCATCGGCCTGCAGTCTCAGGCTGATATGAAGTTATCTCAGGATGATATCACAGCCAATATGAACTAACCAAGCAATAACTTCTAATTATTCTGAACTTTCTCTCATTACCTGGTAGAGTGCTAGATTAAGTTTGGTTATTAGAATTGGTTCATACGGGTTTGCCTTGTAACAATTTATTAGAAAGCGAGGGCAGTGAGGCGCTCTTTGCATATGACCACCAAAATATTCCCAGTTTTATAACAACTCATTCAAATTGTGACAAAGAAGCCAATTCAGAATGGTACATACAACAGAAACCTGCTATTGGCATGATATTACTTACTCACTAGTAGTGGATGTCCATGCATTATTGCGGATACTGAATCCTTTGTCCTCTGTTCTCATAAAAAAAGTTACAAAAATAGGGGGTGGGGCTGGATCCGTTCATGGAACCCCACCAGTCATTTGGGACATATCAGACACCAACTCCTTGCCTGCTGCAGGTGTTTTTTCTGTCCAAAACAAAGATACTCTGGTGAGAGGTACCTTAAGCCTTTACCTAACACAGCGACCAAAAACGGCCAGAGAAAATTAAGCAGAATAAGCCTTCCACAGCCTGAAATATCTCGAAAGTGTCTCCACAAAACCATACAAATATGGATATCATTAGAACCAGCTCGTCGAGCTGATTCTAATATCCATATTTGTATGGTTTTATTGAAAAATTATGAAATTTGTTTTGAAATATATGAAATTTAATTTATTTTTTTAAAAATATTGTGTTAGGTGAAGGGTTGACAAATAATCCACTATAAATCACAACACTTTTCTGAACTGCTTGAGTGCTAGAAGCCACTATCAGGGCTTTCCAAAAAATGAGGGTACCAGAGCAAAAACAACATTTTCCTCTCTTGTGTTCTATATTTAGTCAAATGCAAATAATATTTTGTTTTCTAAATTTGTTCTATTACAAATTACTGGAGAGTGCCCACCTGTTGGCACTCTCCAATAATTTGTAGTCAAAACAAATTTTGATGAACATATTCAGACCACCAAAAATAATCTAGACCCCAGCCAGTTATTAACCCTTTACCTAACGTGAAAAGCAGACGACACTTGCAAAAAAAAATCTTGAATAACTAATTTTTTTCATTTTTTGTCTCAAAAACATAGGTTATGACCCCTCGTTGGAACGAGCTCGACGAGCTCGTTCCAACGAGGGGTCATAACCTATGTTTTTGAGACAAAAAATGAAAATATTTTGAAAATTAATTGGCGATTTTTGAGAATAGCGCTGGCCGGTTTTGGCCGTTACGTTGGGTAAAGGGTTAATGGTTTTCGTGAAGTCAGACTCGATTTTTCATCAAATCATGTCATGGCCGCTTTTTCCAGGAGCCTGGTATCCCAGGTGTATGAGAGGTGTAACAGTTTTGAGACAGACAATGATCCCCCTGATACACAAAATTAAAGTGCTTTTAGGAATCTTTCGAACAAATTCTATCTCAAGCCAAAAGGGTAGGTGGAACAGCTGCACATACATTGCACATCACACCAGTATCTGTTATGGAATGCAGGGTTGAGAAGTGCTCAAAGAGCATCTCGTCTCGAGTCTGATGACACTATACGTTGTCTTTATTACAAAGCAAGAGAAGGTTCAGAGAGTAAAAAAAAACCCAGAGACAATACTATACACTTTCATATGATTCGTCTAACCTCTATTGATGAAGATTTGTTTATGTATTTATATGGGTTTACCAACACTTTCTGCATCACAGCATGTTGCCCTCTTTAGAGGACTCTCAACCTCAAGCATCCATTGCAGGGTAGTATTATACCAGTAAAGCAGAGGTTGACTACCACAGTAATTTATTTATTGGTGTTTAAGGTCACATACTTATGCACAATGGCTAATCGTGACCGTGACTGTTTTACAGGCGGAGGAAGTCGGAGTACCCGGAGAGAACCACCAAGCATTGATGAGCAACTGTCAGCTCAACATTCTAACTCTCTTCAAGCTCCACGCAAGGGTTACAGCGGTTGAAGACGTGCACCATCGACGTGCAGTACGCCTTAGTACACAACGTCATTGTGCCCCCATGTAGGCAACCGGGATAAACTGCCTTTCCCAAGGACACAACGCTTGTCATCCCGGATGGGGATCGAACTCGGGACCTCCAGCATAGAAGTCCAGCAGTCTCCCATTGGACTACCACAGTAAACAGGCATGTCACTTTCAACATCTATGTTGGCTACCAAGTCCTATTTTATCAGTAAAGCAGAGCTTGCCAAGAACAGTGAACAAACCATACCCAACTTGATGAAGGTAGTCACAGAGATATACAGAGAACTACTGATAACACAATAGTTACAACAAAGGTTTGATGAAAATTACCTGTCAGTCATGAGCTGTTATTTATTAACTGATTGGGGTTTAAGGACACTTTTGACAGCCAGGGTCACCCTGTGTCAGAAGTCATGAACAGTAAATTTAAACTGGATGTACTTGGGTGCCGGGACGGATTCTGGAATTTTTTGGGGACACCTGTTTTTCAATTGAGGATGTCCTCAAATTAATTGAGATGTCTTAATGCAGATGATTAGACCATTCCATGTGGCTTGAAGTGCTTTTCATCAACTGCATGTGAATAGATTTCTACTAAATATTGCCTCAAATTGGTAGATTTCAAAGTTGAATGATATTTTCCTGCAGGAATTTGGGGACATTCAGGGACACTTAGGATCCAGTGTTTGGGCACCCATACCTGTAACAGGTATCAAATCTGCTCTGGATCCGTCCCTGCTTGGGTGTATGGAACAAGTACTCGCCTTTATCTCAATAAATCAATAAGCTTCACACTCGGCAACACTGAGGGTGAAATATAATTTCAAGCTGCTTTTTTCCACAACAAGAAGAAATTTAACAAATTCAACCTTGTTTGACAAAGCTCACTTTTTTAATTTTGTAATTATTTATTTGCCATCAAAAGTTCATATTCTTGGTTTCTTTTATGCTTTAGGCCTCATAATCTACAAAATAGCATGGGTGGTGGTGTATTTCATCCCTTGAGTTCAAAAAGGCTTTGCAGTGCTTTAGCATTGCAAAGCCTTGTTGCACTCCAGGGACAAATTTATCAATTTTATTAACTTGGGTAAAATATCAGACATCATAAACTATTTAATTTTTAAGTTTTAAGTTTGCATTGTTTATAAAAAAAGAAAGCAAGTGTCAGCCCAACGGACCATGCAGAAGGGCCTGAGAAACAGATTTTTAACTTTTTTAGGCCTAACCAGCTTTTCATTTTTTTTTAATTTCTCATAAAATTAAGAAATCATTAATAAAAGGATCACTCTTATTTTTAAAAGTATGTTTTGTTAAAGAGTTGTAATACAAATACCTCTACTAGTTAATGGAGTATTTCTGCACATGTACTTGCGGGAAAATCTCCCGGGAGCAGGCAGGGAGTTATTGCTGAGACTATTGATTGGTCTACCTTACACATTAACTTAGCAGCCATCCTACTTAATGAAAGTATGACATATGATGTTCTTGGGCCAGAAAAGCAGCCTCTCGGGTTCAAAGGGTTAAGTAATTTATGAGAATACATTCCAGCAAATGACTTTTCTGGTGAGGTGGCAACATCTTATCACGTGCAAGAATATTGCAATAATAATTGCAATAACCTGGTATTACAACAGGGATAAAGTGGTCTGATGGTAAACTTGTTATAAACTGTACTGTATATCCTAAAGTTACACAATATGTACAAAGATATAAACTAGGATTCAAATCAGAAATTTTATCAAATCTTTTTACAGTAAGAGTTTGACATTTTATTCTCATGAAACATGTAACAATCATCAGTAAAAAATAAAAATAAAATCCAGTGAGTGGATCACAGATCCACAAGTCGAGTTGCAATATTTAACTTTATATCTTTAAATGTTTAATAATAGCAATGCAGACTGCAAAATCCATGGGTTCATAACCCATATCTACCACATAAGAATTCTAATAGCACCTTGGATAGTCTATTTTAGCTCATTTTGAACTGTCCCCATGTATGTTTTCTGTTGTACTGAAACTCCTGGAGCAGAAAAAAATTCATCTCGGCCCAGATAATTTTAATTTCTTATCTATCTCTTCACACTTCAAAATGGCCTCAAAATCTTGTGATTTTTTTTCTCTTTTGGGAATTGGGGGAGACAATATGGGGGTGGGGTGCAATAAAATAAGTTAGGGGGTCAGTATTGCAGAACAACTCTCTGTCATGCTGCTGATGACCTTGGTGACATCAGCTGCTGTGATGTCATTTTGATCCTTAACTGGTTGAGGGCTAGATTATTTTTTGTGGTCTGAATTTGTTATTCACAATTTGTTTTATTACAAACTATTGGAGAGTGCCCACAGGCACTCTCCAATAGTTTGTAATAAAACAAATTCATTTTTACAAAATATTATTTGGGTTTAACTGAAACTGAAACAGGAGTAGTGAAAATGTTGGCTTTTGCTCTGGTACCCTCATTTTTCTGAAAGCCCTGAAAGTGGCTTCTAGCACTCAACCAGTTAATCAGGGGTATACAAGCCCTGACTGTACATAGAGTGCTCTCTTACGCCCCATTCTTAGAAATGTATGCTTAACTGGTTGAGGGCTAGATTATTTTTGGTGGTATGAATTTCTTATTCAAAATTTGTTCCATTACAAATTATTAGAGAGTGCCCATAGGCACTCTTCAGTAATTTGTAATAGAACAAATTTATTTAAACAAAATATTATTTTAGTTTGACTGAAAAAGAAGCAAGGAAAATGTTTACTTTTGCTCTCATAACCTTATTTTTTGAAAGACCTGATAGCGGCTTCTAGCACACCACCACTTAAGTTATACCACTGGGCAGAGGTCCAGAAATTATAATAAAAAAATTTTTTTTTTAGCAAAATCATTTTTTGTGGACTTCTCTGCCTGCCTTGAGCATCTATGATGACAGAAGTACTTTTTTAAAAACAAAAATTCATGTTTGTGATAGAAGCCAGAAAAGCGCACATTCTTTTTTAAAACAATAGCCCCTTTTTATGCATGTGAAAGATTCTGGTTTACCAAAATTTAACCCTTTCACTAAGGTAATGGCCATAACTGGCCAGCTCAAATCACAAAAGCAATCATTCAAATTCTGTTTTTCCAATTTTTGCCTAAAAAACAAAGCTTATGCCCCCTTATTGGAACAAACTGAACAAGCCTGGTCCAATGAGAGGTCCTAAGCTTTATTTTTGAGACAAAAATGACACTTTCTAGCATTCACAAATTTTTTTTCCAAGTGTCATCTGCTGTTCGAAGAATTTCTGATGCATTTTTGCTAAAAATGACATTGTTTTAACAATTAAATGCATCATATCTGGATCTCTTGAGATAATATCTAATGCCATAAAACAATGATCAGAACATTCTCTCAATGCCTGCCAAAGAGATGGTGTGACTAGGACAGAATTCAAAATGTATCAATCAAAATAAGCACTACTGAAAGTACTGTCCTAATTTGTTTGGCCACTTGTTACGTAAAGAGTTACAAGCAATAACAAATGAAATAAAAACACATTCAAAATCATCTGTCTGGTGATATCAGAGAGAATACTCTTGCTGTCTTATCTTCTGACACAGTTATAATATGTTTGCCATTTCTGAAATAAAATTAAATATTAATAAAATTAATTTCAAAATGTTAAAAAAAGTTTTGGTTCACCCTCACTGAAATTGAAAGACCTCATTGAACATTTTTATTGGCTTGTAGTGTCTTCCAAAATTAGTATGAAATCTTGCGACTTAAGATTTTACATTTTTTTAATTTTTATTTTTAATTTTTATTTGCACAGGTTTTCAAAAAAGCCTGATTAAAATTTATAAAAAGTCCAAATTTATCCGCAGGCATGGCAAGTTAAAGGCATCATATTCTGTTATTTAGCATGTATAGGATTGCTCTGTTACAATTAATGGGAGAGTGCCTACATGTATAAAACAAAAATAAGAAAACTAAAAAAAAAAACTAAAAGCCTCCCTCCCTCATTGATCTGAAAAAATTCATTGTTGAGAACCAAATATATTTTTTCTTTACTTGGCCTTGGCCATATTGGGAGAAAAATTTATTCATCCTTGGGCAGCAAAGACAAAAAAATCTTCAAGAAAGCCGAAAATTCAACATAATTTTATTCTTTTCCTCACACCCACTATAACTGGCGGTGGCAAGGTCCTGATACAGCGACAGGAGCAGGGAAACAGAAAACTTTCTAAGTAAAAGGTCACTGTGACCTTGACCTTTGGCACAATGTTCCCAAAACATATAGGTTTCTTTCTCTCATCATACCCAACTCGCATGTCAAGTATAGTTAAAATTGGCCCAGCAGTTCTTTAATTAGAGAGCGAAAACCCGAACAATTTGTAAGTCAAAGGTTACTGTGACCTTGATACTATTTGAATGACATATTATTTATATTAATTAGAATTATTTATTCACAAACCATTATGCAACTGACTCTTAAAATTTGTTTTGAAGTTGGTACAGGATTTGTGCTTGATAAAATTTACTCAAGAGCCTGGAGATTTTTTTTTTCATTTTCGCTACACTTTGAAAGTCTACCTCCTGTGGCTTTGCAGTTGTTTTTAGTCAAGTCTTGGCTGCCTACAGAGGCAGCCAAGACTTGCCTAGAAGCAACCGATAAAGTACTTAGAAAACAAGTTTTGAGTTTACCCAAATAATGCAAACATGCAACAGTTCCTTTGCATTAAACAGTTATCAAAGTCAGAATTAGGCCCTTATAAGTTAACACGTTTCTTGTTAGGTGGAATACTCTGTCTTAACTGGTAGAATGCTGGAAGCCCATATTTGGGCTTTATTCTGAACAACAGCTGCCACAACTTGAAGGCTTCATACTCAGTGGATGTGCTTCATCTTATCTCTGAAGTGATATTATTCAGTGTGTAAGGATTTGTCTTGTTACAATTTATGGGAGAGTGCCTGTAGGCACTCTCCCATAAGTTGTAACAAGGCAAAGATAAGTGAACAAAAATAATTTAGCACTCTACCAGTTAATAAGAATCATTTATTCTCTTACAGGATAATGCAAAGATCCTATACATACTTCTCAATAACCACAGATCAAGGTGGATATCCATTTATATTCCCTAAAAGCATGTGTGACATCATGTAATAAGTTGTTTTTTTGTTCTTGTTTCTCATCTCAGTGTTTGGATTTACATGAAAATCAATGTGAACAAGAGCTCACGTATCCCTGAAGCAATACAATGTCCCCTACTGGACTAATGAGCATTAATAATTATACAAATGTTATAACCCAGATGTGATCAGCATGAATTCCGTTGAAGCATTTCCAAATAAAAGTCCGGAAAACTGATATTTTGGAGCTTTTCCATATTTCCAAGGGCCATAACTCACACAAGAATAATGCAATCAGCGTGAAACTCAAACTTGATCTGTAAGTCATCGTTCTGTAGGAGGTTACCAAGAATGAAATCATTCGGTTGAAGCATTTCCAAAAAAAGTCCAGAAAACTAAAGTGTGACTGACAGACTGATGGATGGACAGAGTGCAAATAAAACTTGATCTGTAAGTCATCGTTCTATAGTAGGTTACCAAAAATGAAATCATTCCATTGAAGCGTTTCCAAAAAAAGTCCGGAAAACTGATATTTTGGCACTTTTCATTATTTCCAAGAGCCATAACTCACACAAGAATAATGCAATCAGCATGAAACTCAAACTTGATCTGTAAGTCATTGTTCTATAGTAGGTTACCAAAAACGAAATTATTCCGTTGAAGCGTTTTCAAAACAAGAGGCCCCAGGGGGCCTGAGGGCGCTCACCTGACATGGTAGCCTAAATATCAACACAGAGAATTGATTTCCACAAGTTGCATCTGCTCCTCCTAAGAAAAGCTGAAACCAAATATCCAAATATTCTGACCAGTGGATCTAACAAAAGATTTTTAAAGAATATTCCTCATATTGAACTAAGTCATAATTCGGGCTCCCACAGGGAGCCCATATATGAACCCAGGGACTTGGCTTTAACAAACCTGAATCTCACACCCCTAAGGATTCTGCACACCAAATATCAAAACATTCTGACTGCTGGATCTGAAGAAGAAGATTTTTAAAGAAAATTCCTCATTTTGAACCAAGTTACAATTCAAGCTCCCACAATCAGCCCAAATATGGACCTAGGGACATGGCTTCAACAACCCTAAGGATGCTGCATAAAAAATATCAAAAGCATTCATCTGCTGGATCTGAAGAGTTTTAAAGAAAATTCCTCATTTTGAACTAAGTTGTCATTCAGGCTCCCATAGTGAGACCAAATATGAACCAAGGGACCTGGCTTGAACAAACTTGAATCTCAGCCCCCTAAGGTTGATCCATGCCAAATATCAAAACATTCCGACTGCTGGATCTGAAGAAGAAGATTTTTTAAGAAAATTCCTCATTTCAAACAAAGTTACAATTCAAGCTCCCACAGTGAGCCCAAATATGGACCTAGGGACATGGCTTGAACAAACTTGTATCTCACCCCCCTAAGGATGCTGCATACCAAATATCACAAGATTCTGCCTGCTGGATCTTGAGAAGAAGATTTTCAAAGAAATTTGCCTGAAATGCACTAAGTTCAAATTTGGGCTCCTATACTGAGCCCAAATATAAACCCAGGGGGCCGATTTGAACAAACTTGAATCAGATCCACCCCACAATGTAGCATACCAAATATCACAAGATTCTGCCTGATGGATCTGGAGAAGATTTTTGAAGAAATTTGCCTGAAATGCACTAAGTTCGAATTTGGGCTTCTATAGTGAGCCCAAATATGAATCCAGGTGGCTGATTTGAACAAACTGGAATCAGATCCACCCCACAATGTTGCACATACCAAATATCAAAAGATTCTGTCTGCAGGATCTGGAGAAGAAGATTTTTGAAGAAATTTGCCTGAAATGCACTAAGTTCGAATTCGAGCTTCTATAGTGAGCCCAAATATGAATCTAGGGAGCCGATTTGAACAAAATAGAATCAGATCCACCCCACAATGTTGCATACCAAATATCAAAAGATTCTGCCTGCTGGATCTGGAGAAGAAGATTTTTTTAAGAAATTGGTCTGAAAAGCACTAAGTTCAAATTTGGGCTCCTATACTGAGCCCAAATATAAACCCAGGGAGCCGATTTGAACAAACTTGAATCAGATCCACCCCACAATGTTGCATACCCAATATCAAAAGATTCTGCCTGCTGGATCTTGAGAAGATTTTCAAAGAAATTTGCCTGAAATGCACTAAGTTCAAATTTGGGCTCCTATACTGAGCCCAAATATAAACTGAAGGGGCCGATTTGAACAAACTTGAATCAGATCCACCCCACAATGTTGCATACCAAATATCAAAAGATTCTGCCTGCTGGATCTGGAGAAGAAGATTTTCAAAGAAATTTGCCTGAAATGCAGTAAGTTCAAATTTGGGCTCTTATACTGAGCCCAAATATAAACCCAGGGGGCCGATTTGAACAAACTTGAATCAGATCCACTCCACAATGTTGCATACCAAATATCAAAAGATTCTGCCTGCTGGATCTGGAGAAGAAAATTTTTGAAGAAATTTGCCTGAAATGCACTAAGTTCGAAATCGGGCTCCTATATTGAGCCCAAATATGAACCCAGGGGGCCGATTTGAACAAACTTGAATCAAATCCACCCTACAATGTTGCATACCAAATATCAAAAGATTCTGCCTGCTGGATCTGGAGAAGAAGATTTTTTTTGATGTTTTTCCCATTGCCTACAGTGTTAAAAAGTGCTGACTCAGCACTTTTTCAAAGTCCTGAAACTGTACCCTATGATAAAACCGATGGCAATTTTTTTTTACCAATTCTTTCTGTTGGTCCAAAGGAAGCTGCACACCAAATAAAAATTCTCGGTGCTGTGCAGTTTTGGAGATATGGGCATTTTAATTTTTTTCTATTTTTAGCTCCTGCGGTTCCCATGGGGCTACGGGAAAAAAAAAATCAGCATAAATTAGGTACTTATGACCCAATAAGCCCTCACATAAAATTTGGTTCAAACCAGCCTCTCGGTTTGGAAAATAGAAATTTTGGGCGGGGCCAAAAATTTTGCCCCTCCCATAACGATGCCAAGTATAGCCCCACAAACTTCTCTTGAACAAATCGGAGTCTACACCTCAAAAGGAAGGTGCATACCATATATCAAGTCTCTGCTACAGCTGGTTCATGAGAAGAAGATTTACAAAGATTTTGGTGCCCCATGGGGGCGTGGCACCACCCAGGAGGAGGGGCAACTTCATTTGAACAAATCTTAATAGGCATTAGGTAATAAACATTTAGCCAACATTTGAATAAAATTGGGCTAGTGGTTTAGGAGAAGTCGATAATGTAAAGTTAACGCCGGACGGACGACGACGGACAGAAAGTGATTAGTAAAGCTCCCCTTGAGCTTCGCTCAGGTGAGCTAAAAAGTCCGGAAAACTGACATTTTGGTGCTTTTCCATATTTCCAAGGGCCATAACTCACACAAGAATAATGCAATCAGCATTAAACTCAAACTTGATCTGTAAGTCATTGTTCTATAGTAGATTACCAAAAATGAAATCATTCGGTTGAAGCATTTCCAAAAAAAGTCCAGAAAACTAAAGTGTGACTGACATTTTCCATATTTGCAAGGGCCATAACTCACACAAGAATAATGCAATCAGCATGAAACTCAAACTTGATCTGTAAGTCATCGTTCTATAGTAGGTTACCAAAAATGAAATCATTCGGTTGAAGCATTTCCAAAAAAGTCCAGAAAACTAAAGTGTGACTGACAGACTGACTGACAGACTGATGGATGGACAGAGTGCAAACCTATATCCCCTCCAGCAATGCCGGTAGGGGACTAAAAACATATAATGAGTAAAAATCTAAGATTTTTTTTAATTGATGCCAGAAGTTTCTCACAAATGGAAACAAGGAAACTTGCACTCACAGCATCACAAATGAGATAATTCTGGTATCCATTAAAAAAAACCCCATTTTTTGTTCACATAGTTCTGTTTTTTATCTTACAATCAATCAATTTTCTTCCCCTGATACAGGCTAAAACACCTGGACTGATGATACAGATAACTTCTATGAGCATGTGCGATCATTCGATTCAGAAAGAGAACGTTTTTACCTGCAGTCATTGAAAACTGATTACACATGTCAAAGTCACTGTTTTGATAACAGTAATTACATGACAAATAAATCACTATTTGCAGAAAAATAAATTGGACTAGATCAATTTTTGCCATGATGATATTTTTATACAGGCCTACCATGCGTTAAAGTTGAAAAATAAAACAAAGAAACACACAGCTGAAACTTTACTATAAAATTCGGCGGTTATAGTACAAGTGGTACAATGAAAGGGGATTATGTCATGCACAGCTCAAGAACTTAATATGATGATTTCATCATGATCTTCATTCATAAAAAATCAATTCATAAAAGCTGAATGGTTGTCAAAATAAATGCGAAGGAGTCAAGAAAGGGAGAAATATTGTAATATAAATTGGTTAATACCAGCAAGTGGGCTTCTGAAATGTTAAGATAAATCTGTCATCACCACTGTGTGTTGACCGAGAAACTTGTTGTTTTATACATTCTCATTGAGGAAATTCTACAAAGAGCTCTAAAATGGTTCTCACAATGGATGCAAATTCTCTTGTTTTAGGGTTTTGTATTTCATTTCATTTTGTTTCTTTTTTATTTATTTTATTTATTTATTATTAAATCAACTTGCAGTTACAAACACACATGCAAAATATGTTTGGACTCAACTCATACTGTATCGATTTTAACAGCAACTCATTTTCTGTTTGGGTGGACCAATAAAAAAAACCCAGTTACAGAACCTACATGAATTCTTCCTTTGTCATTCTCTCCCCTGTAAAGGAATCTTGACTGGTTGAATGCTAGAAGCCACTATCTGGACTCTATTGAAAAGCGCTGCAAGCCATGTGGCTTTACAGTGTATGTGTAAGCTTGTTGTTTACTAGGTAGTAGAATAAAATTTTTTGTTACAACATTTTGGAGAGTGTCAATAAATTGTAACATTATAATTATTTATAAACAAAGTCTCACTAAATTAATGTTGCATTTGCTGGAGGCACGGTATCTATGAAAAATAATACTCACGTTACAAATCAGATTTGAAAATATAGAATAAATGTGAGTGTTTTCAATTAAAAAATTTATTCTACTTGTAGGATTAAGAATGAAACCGATGAGCCAGAGGCTCGTCAGTTTCATTCTTAATCCTACCAAAAGAATTATTTATTTATTATTTATTGGTGTTAAGGTCATATACTTATGCACAATGGCTAATCATGATCGTGACAGTTTTACGGGTGGAGAAAGCTGGAGTACGAGGAGAGAACTACCGAGCAGCTGCCAGCTCCCCAACATCGTAACTCCGCACTGCAGCACAGGCAGTGCTAGATTGGTTGAAGACATGCGCACCATCAACGTGCAGTACCCCTCAGTACATGGCGTCATCGTGCCCCCATGTGGACAATCAGGGTTAAGTGCCTTGCCCAAGGACACAACATGGGAGTCCGAATTGATCGCTCAGACGGTCACCCATCCAGTGATTAACCGGGCTCGACGTTGCTTAACTTCGGTGATCTGATGAGAACTGGTTACCACAACACCACCGTGCCCCCTACCAGTAGAATAAAAATTTTTTATTGAAAACACTATACGTTTATTTTGTTTATCCCATAAATCAGTTATAGGGCAGTCGTGGCAAAATCGTGCTGTTACTCGCTACAAAACACTGCGAGAAGTGAGGAGCACATTGGTCCAATGCGATTGACAAGCAAAACTGCCAAAACTTAAAAAATTTATAGTAATTTATATATTTTTTATACTTACTAATGACCCAGACATAGCTGGTGCTAACTCTTAAAATATAGGGCCAAACACAAATTTTGCCCCCCAATCCCCAAAATTTGCATCTAAAACCAAAGAAAACATGTCCTGAATGGCCCTCCATACTTCACCTCTACTGCGCATGCGCAGTGTCAAGGACGTCCTGAAATTGGCGCCATTAATCATTCTTACCATAAGTGCCTGGTAAGCGCTATGTCCTCAGCGGGGAGGTATGAGTTCCCAACTCCTGGGAGAGCCATCCCCGTCTGGGTCATTGGTAAGTATAAAAAATATATAAATTACTATAAATTTTTTAAGATTTTTATACTGTACCAATGACCCAGACATAGCTGAATAGTAAAAAGGCTGGAGGGCCCAGGACATAGAGGAAAATCCAATAAGCTCAACTATATAAATAGAGTCATCTCCTGTAGGAGAAAAGGAGAAATAGGCTTCACGTGTATCTTTCTTATTTATGACAAATTAGAAAGACACAATACCTTTTATAATTGAGCATGATAACATCCATGTTCTCTATTAATATCCAGTATAATTCGTATACTAATTATATTAAAAGTAAGCCCATAAATAAAGTTAGTCCAAAGAATTGAGACTCTTTATACTCTTTTAAAAGTGTCCTAGGATAGTATAATAACATCCGCTTGACACATGACATATACAATTGCTATACTTTAAAACCATGACATGAATGAATTTAAAAACCTAACTTTCACTTAAGAAACCATCCCAGTAACAGCTCAGAAATACTAACTCCGGAGGAGGTATCCCCTTCTTTTCATAATAAAAACAGGTGACCCAAGGGAACACCCTCCCCCCCCCCCCCTTTTCCTTGCCCTGGGTCAAATAGCCCAGAGCGAAGAGGGAAGCAGGACGGAGTCACTGCCGGAACATAAAGCCTACATAGCTATAGTTGCAATTGTTAAGTGATCGACTTTCTGAGCAGCTGATAATGGACCTAAACAATGCAGGTCTCCAGAAATGGATACAATATTTCTGAGATAAAAATTCGTGAATGTGGATGGTTGAGACCAATATGCAGCCTATTTAATCTATAATAGCAAAACTATACGTCAGCCCAAGATTTAGAAGAGCGCTTACTTCATGAGCCGAAATCTTAAGCACAGACTGCTGAGTTAAGGATAGATTATCCTAAGCAGTACCGATAGTTAACTGAATGCATTAAGTAATAGAATGGACCGTAATGACCCTTCTATTAGGCATCAGAGCCAGAAGAAGCTTTACGTCCTACTGATAAACTGAGATCTGTTAATAAATACATAAAGGTCTATCCGGACAGAGTAAAGGCCTATGCCCGCTCGAAGACGGAAGGCTTAAAAACAATAGGTTCCGGATAACATTAGGAGCCTGATTCTTAACCAAAAATACAACATTAGTAGTAAAGGTAATAGAGTTCCCGATACTACGAAAGTGAGAATCGTCCACCGATAGTGCATGAAGCTCACTGACTCTTCAGCAGAAGAGAAGGCTAAGAGAATCGCTGCCTTAAAAGACCAGAATTTGAAACTGCTGTCTCAAGGATTCAAATGGTTGCTTAGTTAATAAGAACCCAAGCTAAATTCCGAATAGGAATTAATCTAACGATACTAGGTCTCTTATCAAAAAGTTTCAACTAACTTAGATAAAGAGACATTAGGCTCCATTGTAAACTATCATGGTGTGCATAGGTATCAGATAACATAGACCTATAACCTATAAAAGTAACTGGCTGCAGTTGATCTCGTCAAACAAGTATACTAGAAAGTTTGCAATGTCTGGTATGGAGGAATCAAAAATATCAACATAAAGATCCCTACACCAACGACGGAAGACCCTCCACTTTAGCCGCATAGTATAGTGAAGAGGAGGTCCTTCTACAGTTAGGAATTGCGTCCACTGCTGGTCCTATACAGTGCTTGCTATGCAAGAAGGACCGCACAACGGAACACGTGAAGGTTGAAACCTTGTGGGTTGTGATAGAGTTGACACGATTTCCCCAGCGAAAAAAGATCCTCTCGTGGAGGAAGTTTCCGCGGTAAGTCCCACAGTAGACATCTACGTAAATTTATCCACCGTCTCTGTGGGACAGAGATGCTACCAACAGAATTGTATTGTGAATGAATAATTCCAGCAATACTTGCTGAATAAACAGCGATGGAGGATACGCATATCCTAACATAGCGTCCTACTAGATCGATAGAGCGTTAACTACATATGCTCAGGGATCCGGACACGGTGACACATACGTCTACAATTGATTGGAGAGTTGTGTCGCAAATAAATTATCACTGGGCGCTCCCATTGATAGCAAATTTGATTGAATACTTGTTTGTTGATAGTCCATTCCGACGGCAACAAACGACCCTTACGTGAAAGGGAGTCTGCTAATACGATTCGACAACCGAGAATATGACGAACCGAAACAGAACTTGGTGTTCTATAACAAACAGAAGGATTCTTTCCGTTAAAATTAATAACGGAACCAAATAAGTGCCTCCCTGGTTCCGGATATACGCAACTACTGTCGTATTATCGGACAGGATTGAACATGTGTTTCTGAATAAAATTCATCCAATGACGTAGTGCAAGCCAACGTAATATTCTTCCTTGGAAGTAAGGAGCTTGCCTAAAAACTGCGGAACCCAAAGACCCTGGCACTTCGAATCCGTTGGGATCAAAATTGCGTCCCAACCTGTTTGACTGACATCCGTCATAATCAAAAAACTCGGATCCGGCCACTACAGTGGAACTCTCTGAGTCAACCACCGAATGTTGCCCACGTCTGAATCTCTTGTTACACTTGATAAACAAGAGAACGTGTATATCGAGCAATTCAAGATTGCTGAAAGGTTGCCATCGAAGAGAAGCTTCTCAAGACCGAAGCGACTCTGAGAGAGTTCTTCACCTTACTTATCCATGCGTGTGGATGTAGCTAGGGCTGCGTCACGTCTAACCAACTCCAGGTTGCCACTGAAGGGCGGAGTTATACGTAGAAAAACTACTGCCCCTGAAAGAAATCTCATTGAGGATCATATCCTGGAATTCTTTCTGTTGAAGACGTAATGATAAACGTCTCAGTAAGGTGGTATACGTATGATAAAGCGACTAAGTTAAGTCTAGTATACATCATTGTCGTTTCCAACATCGTGGTTGGAATTGACATAGATGGCGAAAAAGATAATTAGCAGTCTTCAGTCTCGCCGTCTTAGACGCAAAGGAACTCTCGGTAAGCCCAGTTCTGCCAATAAACAATTATTTCCTAGAATTCACGAAAGGCAGAATAGAGCATTGCGGACAAGAAACTATACTAGCATGTTGATAGCAAGCGTATATATATATAGCGTCGTTCAATAATTCAAATGTTCTAAAGACATTATTGGACTGCGTCGGCAACTCAGGGACAATGTCCCTGAACCGATCCAAAACTCTGTGTCCAATGACGCTATAGTCTCTTATCCAGCATCGCAGCAATGTAGTCCGACGGAACAACCTCTGGAAGATAATGCCGGAAGAAATGTATGGCAGCTTCTGTTGTTCCGAAAGGGAAAGCTCGAAATCATCCGAATCCCTTTCGCCATCCTGTCGGACCCTATGAAATATTCGGTCGTCCGTACCTGATGCAACAGCGGAGCATACCGACCCAGCGCTGTGGGATTATTCCTGATCCGACCGAGAATCTGTCGTTTGCTGGGATGCTACGATAAGCTGTGCTATTTTGGATAGCACGTCCGTCACTGAGGCCTGTGGAGAAGCGGTCTTACGATGCATTGACGCTGGAAGCTCCGCGTTCGTTACCCCGTGCATACTTCTATTATGTGAGCGACCGGAGTGTGCAGGCCTCGTGTCCCTTGGCTACCGGATGGCGTGACCTGTTCGCCATGGAATCACTGAATGCCGAAGCTGGCCGGATATTCAAGGTCACGTAGCCAATGTGCGGTCGTGTGCGCTGCTGTGAGGATGAGGAAGCATTATCGACAGTCACTCGGACTGTCTATATAACGGAGCGTCCGGAGTGGCGGACATACGCTCCGAAGGTGAAATGTCTGAACCACAACATCCGGTCCCATATGTTGTTGCACGAGAGAGGGACCTCTCTCGCTTGCCGCTGGACGGACCGGACGAGCTAGGAACTGGACTAACAGGCTTCCTCCGATCTCTCCTCTAATCCATCGTCACTGGGTGTGTACTAAAGTCTATTATAGTGCTCGCATCACCCAAATCTCCATCCTAGACCGCAACGGACGAACCCGACTGCCGAACCATTCGATGAATGGACGCTACACCGGGTGAGCTAGCGAATGTCAACTCCGTCGATCCTACTAGGGACCTCTTAGGAGATTGACGTAATCCATGAGCACTAATTGCCGCTAGCTCTTCATTAACTATGACGACAGAGGCACACTTTTGAAAACCATATCAGTAATTTTGCGAACAAGAAACCAGATATGCTTGTACACAGCAAGCATATAAAAAATATATATATAGCGTCGTTCAATAAATCGAACGTATCTGAGACATTACTGGACTAAGTCCACCGACGCTATCAGTTTCTTATCCGGTATCGCAGCATTCTGGTCCGACGAAGAACCTCTAGAAGAAGAAGTCGGATGACATATACAGCAGCTTATGTTGTTCCGAAAGGGAAAGCTCGAAAACCTCCGAATCCCTTTCGGCATCCCGTCGGACCGTATAAAATTTTTCGGACGTCCGCACCTGATGCTTCCGCGGAGCGTCCCGAGCCAGCGTCGTCGGATATTATATTATGCGACAGGGATTCTGTCGTTGCTGGGATGCTGCGATAAGTTGTGCTATTTGGGATAGCACGTCCGTCACCGAGGCCAGTGCAGAAGCGGTCTTACGATGCTTTGCCGCTGGAAGCTCCGTGTACGTTGACTCCCGCATACTTTCTTATGCGAACGTCCAGAGTCTGCAGGCCTCGTGTCCCTGGCTATCGGATGGCGTGACCTGGTCGCCGAGGATTCTCTGATTGGCGAAGTTGACTGGATATCGGAGGTCACGAAACCAAGGTGCGGTCGTGTGCGCTGCCATGAGAATGAGGAAGCCTTATTGACAGTCTCTCCGGACTGTCTATATAACGGAGCGTCCCGAGCGGCGGACGTATGCTCCGAATGCGATACATTATGTACCACAACATCTGGGGCCAGATGTTGAAGTACGAGAGAGGGGTCTCTCTCGCTCGCAGCCCGGATGGGCCTGGACGAGCTATGAACCGTACTAAAAGGCTTCCTCCGTTCTCCCCTCTAATCCGCCGTCACTGGGTGTGCACATGGATGTTTATAGTGCTCGCATCACCCAAAACTCCTTTCTAGACTGCAACGGACGAACCCGGCTGCCGAACCATTCGATGAATGGACGCTACACCGGGCGAGCTAGCGGACGTCAAAGGCCGTCGAACCTACTAGGGTCCTCTTAGGCAAATGACGTATTACCTGAGCACTTTTCCGCTAGCTCTACATTAATTGTGACGACGGAGGCACACTTTTTGGAAGACATCACGGATACATCACCCTGAGCATGATCGTCTGAAATAGAGAATGATAAAGTAGAGTGACCCTGCGGGGAAAGGACCGGAATGGCCAATTCCCCACTAACATACCGTGACACACCCTTCCCATGTTGTCATCGTAATCAACACATACAGAACAGGAGTTAGTGCGAGTACACTGACTACATTATACAATGATTATGAAAGTCAGAGGAAGATTTCCTCTTATTACAATTGAACAATATCCTTTCAATGTGAAAAGAAAACAAAGTCCTAGTACTCGCACCAACCCCTGACAATCAAAATACATAATAACAAGATCCATTAACATAGAAAAAATAATTGAATCAAAAACTTTTGAAAAAATATTTTTTCAGAACAGCCCAAGTTTCTGAAAAGTAACGTTGAGCCCCAATGGATCCCAAGTCTAAGTGTGGACAAAAATTCTAAAAATATTTTAAACAATTTATGCAACTCTTACGAACAATAATAATGTGTCTAGTTATGATTAAATTAACATCAATATATTATTTTCAAGAAATCCCCCCTCACACAGAGGGTTGTTGGAAATGTAAACAATAAGTGTAAAAACACTAGATCAAGACTCCAGGCACCCTGGCCCGAAATCAGTTACCAATAATACACTATCTGATGCAAAACAGAGACTTCCAGGGAAGAAACTGCAGAACATCAGATGGTAGATGCAGAACACTACGCCTAACCACCCATAGGTGAAGACGTAAACATGGGGAAAAGAACAGAATACATTCTGTTATCAAGCTAAAACTCCCAAGAAATTTTAGTAATAATATTACAGAAAATATGCCAAAAGCATGGGAGAATAGCAAGAGGGGACTTAAAGGAAAGGGAGAGAGGAAAACACTGAATAAGCAGTGTAATCTTGATAACAAGAATGACCACAACAGGCAGTTGCCTCGAAAATAGGTAACTTAACATAATTTCATTAAAAAATTTTAAGTTACAGCCCTGATTATTTTCTGTCACTCATTTTTCCTCTCCTCCTTCTATATCCTCCTTAGAATCACCATTTCACTAATATTTATGTGTCTGGCATCATTTAAACTGAGATTTACAAGCACAAAGATCAGTCAGATGTTAACTGATGAAGGGCCAAACTAAGAATGATTAATGGCGCCAATTTCGGGACGTCCTTGACACTGCGCATGCGCAGTAGAGGTGAAGTATGGAGGGCCATTCAGGACATGTTTTCTTTGGTTTTAGATGCAAATTTTGGGGATTTGGGGGCAAAATTTGTGTTTGGCCCTATATTTTAAGAGTTAGCACCAGCTATGTCTGGGTCATTGGTACAGTATAAAAATATAAACAAGGTGCAGTGATACATGTCTGTCCGAAATAATTCCCCTACAAACTTGAGCTAAAGTTGCAAAAATACTTTATTAAATGAACAATGTTTATCTTTCTTATTTTCATTGTTTATTGTTGTTTTTTTTCATCGTCGATTCATCTGGAGTTTTAAAACAAAGCAGACGACACATGCATTTGTTTATTTACACTTTCCTAATTTGGAAACTGAAACACCACTCAACATGTCTCTGCCCTTCACAATCGAACTTGTATGCTTTTCAAACCTTGGCTTTGATTGATTTACTTTGTGTTTTCTTTGTTAATTGTTATTTTTATTGTTAGACAGAGTTGAAATGTGTCATATATTCTAAAACTAAACATTTCAGTGACGGTCAACATTTGATAAACGTGGTTCATTATGTCTCCCACAAACGTAAAACAGGTCATGACAACACAAATGTGGCTGAAGTCAGAGGTCAACAAGTCCATCTCTACCATAGGAATAAATTCTTTCAGTGTTAAACCTACAGGGAAATTTTATCACCCTACTAGCAGCTGCTACTAGGTGAATAAAGCAAACATTTATCCAAGACTTTATTGTTCGAATAAACGTCCATTTATGGGATAAAATAATTTAGCACACTACCAGTTAATGGCAGATGAAGGGCTAATGGAAAGATGTTAAAATTTTGAAAATATATCAACTCGAAAAATACCAAATCAAGATGTCAATTTTGAATCAGACTCAATTTCGCAGGGCTCTAGGGTGGAGGTAACAACTTAAGGGTTCTAGTTGCAGTTACAATGATTCATAAAATGACCACAAAAAGTACAATGAACATTCCTGGACATATGAATTGTTTTCTGTAATTGGAAAGAAAAAAAATGTTGGCATCCTTCTCATTCAACCAAATTAAATTTGAATTTTTGCATTTAGCTCTTAACCTGCTGAGTATTTTCCATCAAATGTAGCTATGGCTGCTATTAAATAGTCATGACTAGATTTGGTGGAAAATTCATCTAAATTCAACTCAAGAAATCATAGATGGAAAAATCTATTCAATTTACTGGGGAAAAATTGGATTAAATTTTCCCAAATTATACTTATTAATGTGGCAAGACAAATCATGACATCGGCAGAAATATCTGCCATCAGCGTGCAAGGAGTTAACTCACTTACTTTTGATGAATCCTGATTACGCCCCAAAAAGATCTTCTGTTTATCAGGCCATTTTTGTAAAATTGCATGTGGGCAGTGAGTTTTTTATTTTATTTTTTATTTTTACAATTATTTCTTTGCCATCAAAAGTTCATGTTCTTGGTTTGTTTTATGTTTTTGGCCTCATAATCTACAGAATAGCATGGGTGGTGGTGTATTTCATCCCTTGAGTGCAAGAAGGCTTTGCAATGCTAAAGCACTGCAAAGCCTTGTTGCACTCAAGGGAAAAAGTTAAAAAATTTATAGTAATTTATATATTTTTTATACTTACCAAGGACCCAGACATAGCTGGTGCTAACTCTTAAAAATATAGGGCCAAACACAAATTTTGCCCCCCAATCCCCAAAATTTGCATCTAAAACCAAAGAAAACATGTCCTGAATGGCCCTCCATACTTCACCTCTACTGCGCATGCGCAGTGTCAAGGACGTCCCGAAATTGGCGCCATTAATCATTCTTATAACCAGTGCCTGGTAAGCGCTATGTACTCAGCGGGGAGGTATGAGTTCCCAACTCCTGGGAGGGCCATCCCCGTCTGGGTCATTGGTAAGTATAAAAAATATATAAATTACTATAAATTTTTTAACATTTTCATACTGTACCAATGACCTAGACATAGCTGAATAGTAAAAAGGCTGGAGGGTCTAGGACATAGAGCAAGTTCAAATAAGCTCAATTATATAAAATAGAGTCATCCCCTCGAGGGGAAAAGGAGTATTAGGCCTTACATGTATCTTTCTTAATTATGATAAATTAGAAAGACACAACACCTTCCAAAATTGAGCATCATAACATCCTTGAACTCTATTAAAAACCAGTATAATCCCTATACTAATAATTTTTAAAGTAAGCCAATAAATAAAGTTAGTCTAGAGAATAGAGACTCTTTATACTCCTTAAAAGTGTCTGAGGACAGTATAATAACGCCCGTTTGACACGTGATATATTCAAAAGCTATACTTTAAAAACTATGACCTGAATGAATTTTTAAAACATAAACTTATCACTTAAAAGCCATCCCAGTAACAGCTCAGAATTGCTAACTCCAGAGGAGGTATCCCCTTGTTTTCATAATAAAACAGGTGACCCAAGGGAACACCCTCCCCCCCCCCCCCCCCCCCCTTTTTCTTGCCCTGGGTCAAATAGCCCAGAGCGAAGAGGGCAGCAGGATGGAGTCACTGCCGGAACAGAAAGCCTACCTAGCTATAGTAGCAACTGTTAAGTGAATGACATTCTGAGCAGTAGATAATAGACCTAACAATGGAGGCCTCCAGAAATGGACTCAATATTTCTGAGATAAAAATTCATGAATGTGGATGGCTGTGCTCAATGAGCAGCCTTCATAAAATCTATAATAGCGACACTATTAATGTAAGCCCAAGATGTAGAAAGAGCTCTTACTTCATGAGCCGAAATCTCAAGCACAAACTGCTGAGTCAATGATATACCATAAGCAGTACCAATAGTTAATTGAATCCATTAGTAATAGAATGGAGCGTAATGTCCTTCTATTAGTCATCAAAGACAGAAGAAGCTTACGTCCATCCTAATAAAGTGATATCTGTTTATAAATACATAAACTCTAACCGGACAGAGTAAAGGCCTACGCCCGTACGAAGACGGAAGGACCTTAATAACAATAGGTTCCGGATATTATTAGGAGCATGACTCTTAACCAAAAATCCAACCTAAGTAGTAAAGGAAGTAGTGTTTCCGACACTACAAAAGTGAGAATCGTCCACCGATAGTGCATGAAGCTCACTGACTCCTCAGTAAAAAAGATGGCTAACAGAATTACTGTCTTAAAAGGTCGGAATTTGAAAACTACTGTTTCCAGAGGCTCAAATGATTACTTAGCTAAATAAGAACCGAAGCTAAATTCTGTATAGGAATTTAATCTAAGGATTCTAGGTCTATTTATCGAAAAGTTTCTAACTGACTTAGATAAAGAGACATAAGACTCAATTGTAAACTATCATAGAGTGCATAGGTATGAGATAACATAGACCTATAACCTTAATAGTAACAGGCTGCAGTAGATCTTGTCAAACAAGTATACTAGAAAGTTGCAATGTCTAGTATGGAGGGATCAAAAATATCAACATAATGATCCCTACACCAACGACGGAAGAGCCTCCACTTTAGCCGCATAGTATAGCGAAGAAGAGGTTCTCCTACAGTAAGAAATCGCGTCCATAGCTCGTCCTGTACCATGCTTGCCGAGCAAGAAGGACCACACAACGGAATACGTGAAGGTTGAGACCTTGCGGGTTGTGATGAAGATGACACGATTTCCCCAGCGAAAGAAGATCCTCTCATGGAGGAAGTTTTCACGGTAAGTCCCACAGTAGACCCCTGAGTAAAATTACCCACGGTCTCTGTGAAGACAGAGATGCTATCAACAGAATTGTATTGTGGATGTTTATCTTAGCAATACTTGCTGAATCAACAGCGCTGGAGGATACGCATATCCTATCATTGCGTCCTATTAGATCAATAGAGCATTAACAACATAAGCTCAGGGATCCGGACATGCAAACACATACGTCTGCAATTGAATAGTGAGTTGTGTCGCAAATAAATTATCATTGGGCGCTCCCATTGATAGCAAATCTGATTGAATACTTGTTTGATGAGAGTCCATTCTGACGGCAACAAGCGACCCTTACATGAAAGGGAGTCTGCTAATAGAATCAGACGACCCGGAATATGACGGACCGAAGCAGAACTTGGTGTACTATAACAAACAGAAGGATTCTTTCCGTTAAATTGAATAACGGAATCGAATGAGTGCCTCCCTGGTTCCGGAGATACGCAACTACTGTCGTATTATCGGACAGAATTTGGACATGCGTTTCTGAATAATGTTCAGCCAATAACATAGTGTAAGCCTAAATAACATCATTCCCTGGAAGTTAAGTGCTTGCCTAGAAACTGCGGAACCCAAAGACCCTGGCACTTCGAATCCGTTGGGATCAATACTGTACCCCAACCTGTTTGACTGGCATCCATCATAATGATAAAACTCGGATCCGGCAACTGCAGTGGCACTCTCTGAGTCAACCACTGAATGTTTGCCCCAGTCTGAATCTCTTGCTACACTTGATAGACAAGAGAACGTGTATATCGAGCAATTCATAGATTGCTGAAAAGTTGCCGTCGAAGAGAAGCTTCTCCGAGACCGAAGCGACTCTGAGAGAGTTCTTCACCTTACTATCCACGCACATGGATGTAGCTAGGGCTGCGTCACGTCTAACCAACTCGAGGTTGCCACTGAAGGGCGGAGTTGTACGTGGAAACTACTGCCCTTGAAAGAAATCACATTGAGGATCATATCCTGGAATTCTTTCTCTTGAAGACGTAATGATAACGCCTCAGTAAGGTAGTCTACGTATGATAAAGCGTCTAAGTTAAGTCTATTAGACATCATTGTCGTTTCCAACATCGTGGTTGGAATTGACATAGACGGCGAAAAAGATAATTCCTAGTCTTCAGCCCCGCCGTCTAGACGCATATGAACTCTCGGTATGCCCTGTTCTGCCAATATAAATTATTTCCTAGAATTGATAAAAGGCAGAATAGAGCATTGCGGACAAGAAACTAAACTATCATGCTTGGTAGCAGGCTTATATATATATAGCGTCGTTAAATAATTCGAATGTTCTAAGACATTATTGGACTGCGTCGGCAGCTCAGGGACAATGTCCCTGAACCGATCCAAAACTCCATGTTCAATGATGCTATTAGTCTCTTATCCAGCATCGCAGCAATGTAGTCCGACGGAACAACCTCTGGAAGATAATGCCGGAAGAAATGTATGGCAGCTTCTGTTGTTCCGAAAGGGAAAGCTCGAAATCATCCGAATCCCTTTCGCCATCCTGTCGGACCCTATGAAATATTCGGTCGTCCGTACCTGATGCAACAGCGGAGCGCACCGACCCAGTGCTGTCGGATTATGCCTGATCCGGCTGAGAATCTGTCGTTTGCTGGGATGCTACGATAAGCTGTGCTATTTTGGATAGCATGTCCGTCACTGAGGCCTGTGGAGAAGCGGTCTTACGAAGCATTGCCGCTGGAAGCTCCGTGTTTGTTACCCCATGCATACTTCTATTATGCGAGCGACCGGAGTGTGCAGGCCTCATGTCCCTTGGCTACCGGATGGCGTGACCTGTTCGCCATGGAATCACTGAATGCCGAAGCTGGCTGGATATTCAAGGTCACGTAGCCAATGTGCAGTCGTGTGCGCTGCTGTGAGGATGAGGAAGCAATATCGACAGTCAATCGGACTGTCTATATAACGGAGCGTCCCGAGTGGCGGACATACGCTCTGAAGGTGAGAGAGGGACCTCTCTCGCTCGCCGCCCGGACGGACCGGACGAGCTAGGAACCAGACTAACAGGCTTCCTCCGATCTCTCCTCTAATCCATCGTCACTGGGTGTGTACTAAAGTCTATTATAGTGCTCGCATCACCCAAATCTCCTTCCTAGACCGCAACGGACGAACCCGACTGCCGAACCATTCGATGAATGGACGCTACACCGGGTGAGCTAGCGAATGTCAACTCCGTCGATCCTAGTAGGGACCTCTTAGGCGATTGACGTAATCCATGAGCACTAATTGCCGCTAGCTCTTCATTAACTATGACGACAGAGGCACACTTTTGAAAAACATCTCAGTAATTTTGCGAACAAGAAACCAGATATGCTTGTACATAGCAAGCATATAAAAAATATATATAGCCTCGTTCAATAAATCGAACGTATCTGAGACATTATTGGACTGTGTCGGAACTGAGGGACAATGTCCCTGAACCGAACCAAAAATTTCTAAGTCCATCGACGCTATCAGTTTCTTATCCGGTATCGCAGCATTCTGGTCCGACGAAGAACCTCTAGAAGAAGAAGTCGGATGGCATATACAGCAGCTTATGTTGTTCCTAAAGGGAAAGCTCGAAAACCTCCGAATCCCTTTCGGCATCTCGTCGGATCGTATGAAATTTTTGGACGTCCGCACCTGATGCTTCCGCGGAGCGTCCCGACCCAGTGCCGTCGGATATTATATTATGCGACAGAGATTCTGTCATTGCTGGGATGCTGCGATAAGTTGTGCTATTTGGGATAGCACGTCCGTCACCGAGGCCTGTGCAGAAGCGGTCTTACGATGCTTTGCCGCTGGAAGCTCCGTGTACGTTGACTCCCGCATACTTTCTTATGCGAACGTCCGGAGTCTGCAGGCCTCGTGTCCCTGGCTATCGGATGGCGTGACCTGGTCGCCGAGGATTCTCTGATTGGCGAAGTTGACTGGATATCGGAGGTCACATAGCCAAGGTGCGGTCGTGTGCGCTGTCATGAGAATAAGGAAGCCTTATTGACAGTCTCTCCGGACTGTCTATATAACGGAGCGTCCCGAGCGGCGGACGTATGCTCCGAATGCGATACATTTTGTACCACAACATCTGGGGCCAGATGTTGATGTACGAGAGAGGGGCCTCTCTCGCTCGCAGCCTGGATGGGCCTGGACGAGCTATGAACCGGACTAAAAGGCTTCCTCCGTTCTCCCCTCTAATCCGCCGTCACTGGGTGTTCACATGGATGTTTATAGTGCTCGCATCACCCAAAACTCCTTTCTAGACCGCAACGGACAAAACCGGCTGCCGAACCATTCGATGAATGGAAACTACACCGGGCGAGCTAGCGGACGTCAAAGGCCGTCGAACCTACTAGGGTCCTCTTAGGCAATTGACGTATTACCTGAGCACTTTTCCGCTAGCTCTACATTAATTGTGACGACGGAGGCACACTTTTTGGAAGACATCACGGATACATCACCCTGATCATGATCGTCTGAAATAGAGATTGATAAACTAGAGTGACCCTGCGGGGAAAGGACCGGAATGGTCAATTCCCCACTAACATACCGTGACACACGCTTCCCATGTTGTCATCGTAATCAACACATACAGAACAGGAGTTAGTGCGAGTACACTGACTACATTATACAATGATTATGAAAGACAGAGGAAGATTTCCTCTTATTACAATTGAACAATATCCTTTCAATGTGAAAAGAAAACAAAGTCCTAGTACTCGCACCAACCCCTGACAATCAAAATACATAATAACAAGATCCATTAACATAGAAAAAATAATTGAATCAAAAACTTTTGAAAAAATACTTTTTCAGAACAGCCCAAGTTTCTGAAAAGTAACGTTGAGCCCCAATGGATCCCAAGTCTAAGTGTGGACAAAAATTCTAAAAATATTTAAAACAATTTATGCAACACTTACGAACAATAATAATATGTCTAGTTATGATTAAATTAACATCAAGATATTATTTTCAAGAAATCCCCCCTCACACAGAGGGTTGTTGGAAATGAAAACAATAAGTGTAAAAACACTAGATCAAGACTCCAGGCACCCAGGCCCGAAATCAGTAACCAATAAAACACTATCTGATGCAAAACAGAGACTTCCAGGGAAGAAACTGCAGAACATCAGATGGTAGATGCAGAACACTACGCCTAACCACCCATAGGTGAAGACGTAAACATGGGGAAAAGAACAGAATTCATTCTGTTATCCAGCTAAAACTCCCAAGAAATTTTAGTAATAATATTACAGAAAATATGCCAAAAGCATGGGAGAATAGCAAGAGGGGACTTAAAAGAAAGGGAGAGAGGAAAACACTGAATAAGCAGTGTAATCTTGATAACAAGAATGACCACAACAGGCTGTTGCCTCGAAAATAGGTAACTTAACATAATTTCATCAAAAAATTTTAAGTTACAGCCCTGATTATTTTCTGTCACTCATTTTTCCTCTCCTCCTTCTATATCCTCCTTAGAATCACCATTTCACTAATATTTATGTGTCTGGCGTCATTTAAACTGAGATTTACAAGCACAAAGATCAGTCAGATGTTAAATGATGAAGGGCCAAACAAAGAATGATTAATGGCGCCAATTTCGGGACGTCCTTGACACTGCGCATGTGCAGTAGAGGTGAAGTATGGAGGTCCATTCAGGACATGTTTTCTTTGGTTTTAGATGCAAATTTTGGGGATTGGGGGGCAAAATTTGTGTTTGGCCCTATATTTTTAAGAGTTAGCACCAGCAATGTCTGGGTCATTGGTACAGTATAAAAATACCATTTTTATTTTTTTAGGTTTGCATTGGTTATAAAAAAAAGAGCATGCAGCATCCAAAAGGACCATGCAGGAGGGCCTGAGAAGCTGCTTTTTATCTTTTTTAGGCCTTAACATCATTCATTATTGTCACTTGCTAACAAAGCAATGGGCAAAGCAAAAATTAGGTGGTTGAGTGTTAAAAACCACTATTATGGCTCTATTGAAAAATGTTGAAAGCCACATTAGTGGCGTTGCACTAAATTGCTTTTTCAGCAGTGGAAAAAAGTCCTTAAAAAATTATTATATTACAATTTATTGGAGAGTACCCTGATTTTGTAGTAATAGTGAAAGATATTGTAAGACAATAAAAATGTCCAATGAGAGGATTTAAATTCGGTGAGGGACTGCTTAAGAATGTAAACACTTTTTTAGCCTTAACCCCACACAGCCACTTTCAAACTGCTCTGAAAAAGTTGTTCAAAATGTATTTTTTCTTGAGAACGCTACTGGTAGAATGGACTCATCTTTACAGTGTTTTTACATTATTGTAGAAATACTGTTATCTGCAACTGTGTACATGTATATACGGTAGTTATTAATGTAAAATTCATCTGAGGATTTAACCTGGGCCTGGAGAGTCTACATCCTGTGGTTTTGTAGTTGTTTTTAGGCAAATCTTGGCTGCCTATATATGCAGTCAAGGCTTGTCTAAAAACAATTTCCGGAGTACTTAGAATGTAATTTGTGAGTAAACCCTGATATTGTATGTTGGGGCACCTGTTCTGTTGAAGTAAAAGTGACCAAAGTCGGAATTAGGCCCTTAAGGGCTAAAAGACCTTGTCCCTATATCCTGATAAATTCTGTCTTTTGATTGGTCAGAATGCCTTGGACAAATAGCCATGGCAAAAATATGGTTTAAATAAAAGTTTTTCGCATTCACTCGCCTCGGTATAAAAATAGAACCAAAAAAACTGAAAGTAGTCACAAATATCAACAGATTTCCGACAATTTGATCATATTTTGTCATTATAAATTAAATAGTCAAATAATTAAAATGAAACAACTTGAGAAAAATAAAATAAGAGCAAATAATTCGTCCCCTGAGTACCTATGTGTTCTAAGTGCCAGTAGGCACATAGAACACATTAGAACTCTGGGGACGATATGTCAACAAACTACTGTTTACTTGTTTCCTTAATGACCCAAGGGATGTAACTCTATCTGTTGTCTTCTGAATTTGTAAAAACAAAACAATTGCATAGCATGAGAAAGGCGTCCGCAAATTTATTTCCACTATGTTTCTATTGTGTTTCAAATGGGACAAAAACGTTATCTCCATCAACATGTATGATATATGGAGATTTAATACATGGATGTCTCATTTAAACACCTTGTCTGCAGCTCGGTGTTTAAAAACCAACATCCAGGTATTAAATCTCCATATACCCTACATGTTGACGGAGATAACTTATAATATTTGAGAGGAGACTGACAAAAATTTCCCAACTTCCACAGTTGTAAAAAGGTGCAATATCTAAATGTTTCACCACCTGAAAGACAATGTGATTTAATTGGAGATTTGATTTGATTTAAACTCTTCTGCCCAATTTGATTCATAATTCACATTGACATGAAATCTCAGATTCACAGACCTCCCCCTCCACCTATCACTTTCCTGTAGGCAGGGGTAATGACTAGAGACCTAGCTAACCTTTTTTAATGAATTAAGAGTAGGAAAAGTTAAAAAATTTATAGTAATTTATATATTTTTTATACTTACCAATGACCCAGACATAGCTGGTGCTAACTCTTAAAATATAGGGCCAAACACAAATTTTGCCCCCCAATCCCCAAAATTTGCATCTAAAACTAAAGAAAACATGTCCTGAAAGGCCCTCCACACTTCGCCCCTACTGCGCATGCGCAGTGTCAAGGACGTTCCGAAATTGGCGCCATTAATCATTCTAATAACCAGTGCCTGGTAAGCGCTATGTACTCAGCGGGGAGGCAAGAGTTCCCAACTCCTGGGAGGGCCATCCCCGTCTGGGTCATTGGTAAGTATAAAAAATATATAAATTACTATAAATTTTTTAACATTTTTATACTGTACCAATGACCCAGACATAGCTGAATAGTAAAAAGGCTGGAGGGCCAAGGACATAGAGCAAAATGGAATACGCTCAATAAAATAAAATAGAGTCATCCCCTGTAGGGAAAAGAAGTACTAGGCCTTACATGTATCTTTCTTATTTTATGTTAAATTAGAAAGATACAACACCTTCCAAAATTGAGCTTCATACATCCATATACTCTATAAATATCCAATATAATCCTTATACTAATAATTTTTAAAGTAAGCCAATAAATAAAGTAAGTCTAGAGAATAGAGACTCTTATACTCCTAAAAGTGTCTGAGGATTGCATAATCATGTCCGTTGACATATGCAATATTCAAAAGCTATACTTTAAAAACTAAGACTTGAATGAATTTTAAAAACCTAAACTTCTCACTAAACAACCATCCCAATAACAGCTCAGAATTACTAACTCCGGAGGAGGTATCCCCTTGTTTTCATAGTAAAACAGGTGACCCAAGGGAACACCCTCCCCCCCCCCCTTTTTCTTGCCCTGGGTCAAATAGCCCAGAGCGAAGAGGGCAGCCGAACGGAGACACTGCCGAAACAGACAGCCTACCTAGCTATAGTAGCAACTGTTAAGTGAATGACATTCTGAGCAGTAGATAATAGACCTAACAATAGAGGCCTCCAGAAATGGACTCGATATTTCTGAGATAAAATTCATGAATGTGGATGGCTGAGCGCAATGAGCGGCCTTCAAAAATCTATAATAGCGACACTATTAATGTAAGCCCAAGAAGTAGAAGAACTCTTACTTCATGAGCCGAAATCTTAAGCACAACTGCTAAGTCAATGATATACTATAAGCAGTACCGATAGTTAATAGAATCCATTAACAATAAAATGGAGCGTAACGTCCTTCTACTAGACATCAAAGACAGAAGAAGCTTACGCCCATAGTAATAAACAGAAATCTGTTTATAAATACATAAACTGTACCCGGAAAGAGTAAAGGCCTATGCCCATACGAAGACGGAAGGACCTTAAAATAATAGGTTCCGGATAATAGGAGCCTAACTCTTATGCAACAATCCAACCTAAATAGTAACGGAAGTATTGATTCCGAAACTATGAAAGTGAAAATCATCCATCGATAGTGCATGAAACTCACTGACTCTACAGTAAAAGAGAAACCAACAGAATTACTGTCTAAAAGGTCAGAATTGAAAACTACTGTTTCCCGAGGCTCAAATGATAACTTAGCTAATTAAGAACCGAAGTTAAAATCTGTATAGGAATTTAATCTAAAGATTCTAAGTCTATTTATCAAAAAGTTACTAACTGACTTAGATAAAGAGACAAAAGACTCAATTGTAAACTATCGTAGAGTGCATAGGTATGAGGTAACATAAACCTATAACCTAAATAATAACAGGCTGCAGTAGATCTTGTGAAACAAGTATACTAAAAAATAGCAATGAGTAGTATGGAGGGATCAACAATATGAACATAATGATCCCTACACCACGACGGAAGAGCCTCCACTTTAGTCGCATAGAATAGCGAAGAAGAGGATCTCCTATAGTAAGAAATCGCGTCCAAAGCTCGTCCAGTACAGTGCTTACAATGCAATACGGACCACACAACGGAATACATGAAGGTTGCGACCTTGCTGGTTGTGATAAAGATGACACGATTTACCCAGTGAAAAAAGATCCTCACATAGAGGAAGATTTCACGTTAAGACCCACAGTAGACAAGAGAGTAAATTACTCATGATCTCTGTGAAGATAGAGATGCTATCAACAGAAATGTATAGTGGTTGTTTATCTTAGCAATACCTGCTAAAACAACAGCGCCGGAGGATACGCGTATCCTATCATTCCATCCTATAGATCAATAGAGCGTTAACACTATTAGCTCAGAGATCTGGACAAGCCAACACATACGTCTGCCATTGATTAGCAAGCTGTGTCATAAATAAATCATCATTGGGCGCTCCCATAGATAGCAAATCTGATTGAATACTTGTTTGTTGAGAGTCCATTCTGACAGCAACAAGCGACCCGTAAGAGAACGGGAGTCCGATAAAACAATCATACGACCCGGAATATGACGGACCAAAACTGAACTTGGTGTACTATAACCAACAGACGGATTCTTTCCATTAAATTGAATAACGGAAACGAAAGAGTGCCTCCCTGGTTCCGGAGATACGCCACTACTGTCGAATTAAAGGACAGGAATTTGGGCATGCGTTTCTGAATAATGTTCATGCAATGACATAAAGCAAGCCTAAAAAACATTATTCCGCGGAAGTTAAGCTGATAGCTAAAAGACTGCGGAACACAAAGACCCTGGCACTTCGAATCCGTAGGGATCAGTATATATCCCAATCTGTTTGACTGGCAACCGTCATAACAGCCACACTCGGGTCCGGCAACTGCGGCGGCACTCTCTGAGTCAGCCACCGAATGTTTGCCCCAGTCTGAATCTCTTGTAACACTAGATAGACAAGAGATTGTATAAATCGAGCAATTCATGGATTGCCGGAAAGTTGCCGTCGAAGAGAAGCTCCTCCGAGAACGAAGCGACTCTGAGAGAGTTCTTAACCTTACTATCCACGCATGTGGATGTAACTAGGGCTGCGTCACGTCTAACCAACTCCAATCAGCCACTGAAGGGCGACAAACTACTGCCCTCAAAAGAAATTACATTGAGAATAATATCCCGTAAATCTTTTCTTGAAGACGTAATGATAACGCCTCAGTAAGGCGGATTACGTATAATAAAGCGTCTAAGTTAAGTCTACTATACATAATGTCGTTCCCAACATTGAAATTGGAAAAGACATAAATGGCGAAAAAGAATATATGCAGTCTTTAATCACACCGTCTAGACGCATATGAACTCTCGGTATGCCCTGCTCTGCCAAAATAAACTATTTGTAAAAATGATAAAATGGCAGAAATGAGCAACGCGGACAAGAAACTAAACTATCATGCTTAGTAGCAGGCTTGTATATATATATATATATATAGCGTCGAAAAATAAAACACATGTTGTAATGACAATATTGGACTGCGTCGGTAAGTCAGGGACAATGTCCCTGTACCGATCGAAAAATCCGAGTCCAATGACGCTATAAGTCTCTTATCCAAGATCGCAGCAATGAAGTCCGAAAAATAATCACTGGAAGAAATGCCAGAAGATATGAAAGGCATCTTCCGATACTACTAAAGGGAAAACTCGAAATCTTTCGAATCCCTTTCGCCATCCTGTCGGACCCTATAAAGCGTTCGGTCGTCCGTAGCTGATGCAACCGCGGACCGCACCGACCCAGCGCCGTCGGATAATGCCTGATTCGACCGAGAAACTGTCAATTGCTGGGATGCTGCGAAACAACTGTGCTAACTCGGATAGCACGTCCGTCACTGAGGCCTGAGGAGAAGCGGTCTTACGATGCATTGCCGCTGGAAGCACCGTGATCGTTACCCCATGCATACTTCCAATATGCGAGCGAACGGAGTGTATAGGCCTCGTGTCCCTTGGCTACTGGATGGCGCGACCTATTCGCCGTGGAATCACTGAATGCCGAAACTGATCGGATACTCGAGGTCATGTAGCCAATGTGCGGTCGTGTGCCCTGCTGTGAGGATGAGGAAGCATTAAAGACAGTCTCTCGGACTGTCAATATAACGGAGCGTCCCGAGCAACGGACATATGCTCCGAATGTAAAATATCTGAACCACAACATGCGGTCCCCTATGTTGTTGGCTTCCTCCGATCTGTCCTCAATCTGCCGTCACTGGGTGAGTACTAAAGAAATTAAAGTGCTCGCATCACCCAAATCTCCTTCCTAGACCGCAACGGACGAACCCGGCAGCCGAACCATTCGATGAATGTACGCTACACCGGGTGAGCTAGCGAATGTCACTCCGTAAGCGATAGACATATTCCATGAGCACTTATTGCCGCTAACTCTTCATTAACTATGACGACAGAGGCACACTTTTGAAAGACATCTCCATAACTCTTCGAACAAGAAACCAGAAATGCTTGGATAACAAGCATAAAATAATAATATATATAGCGTCGTTCAATAATTCGAAAGTTTGTGTGACATTATTGGACTATGTCGGAACTGAGGGACGATGTCCCTGAACCGAACCAAAAATTTCTAAGTCCACCGACGCTATCAGTTTCTTATCCGGCATCGCAGCATATGTTGTTCCGAAAGGGAAAGCTTGAAATCCTCCGAATCCCTTTCGGTATCCCGTCGGACCGGATGAAACTTTCGGACGTCCGTACCCGCTTCCGCGGAGCGTCCCGACCCAGCATCGTCGGATAAAATATATGCGACAGATTCAGTTGATGCTGGGATGCTGCGATAAACTGTGCTATTAAGGAAAGCACGTCCGTTCCCGAGGCCTGTGCAGTAGCGGACTTACGATGCATTGCCGCCGGAAGCTCCGTGTACGTTGACTCCCGCACACTTCCTATGCGAACGTCCGGAGTCTGCAGGCCTCGAGTCCCCGGCTACCGACCCAGCGCTGTCGGATAATTCTCGATCCGACACCGTTTCTGTCGGCTGCTGGGATGCTGCGATAAGCTGTGCTATGTGCACAAGAATGTCCGGCGTCGAGACCTGCGGAGGCGCAGTCTATCGCTGCTTCGCCGAGGGCAGCTCCGCATCAGATGGCTCCCGCATACTTTTCCTATGCGAACGTCCGGAGTCCATCGGTCTCGAATCCCTGGCTGCCGGATGGTGTGACCTGGTCGCCGAAGAATCCTTCATCGGCGAAGCTGGTAATATATCGGCGGTCACGCAGCCAAGGTGCGGTCGTGTGCGCTGACGAGAAGAGGAAGCCTTAGCAGTCTCAGCGGACTGCCTATACAACGGAGCGTCCCGAGCGACGGACATATGCTCCGCTAGCGACACATTTTGTACCACAACATCTGGGGCCAGATGTTGTTGAACGAGAGAGGGGCCTCTCTCGCTTGCCGTCCGGATGGACCGGAACGAGCTATGAACCGGACTAAAAGGCTTCCTCCGTTCTCCCTCCGATCCGCCGTCACTGGGTGTGCATTAAGTTAATTTTATAGTGCTCGCATCACCCCAAAATTCCTTCTAGACCGCAACGGACGAACCCGGCTGCCGAACCATTCGGTGAATGGACGCTACACCGGGCGAGCTAGCGGACGTCAAAGGCCGTCGAACCTACTAGGGTCCTCTTAGGCAATTGGCGTATAACATGAGCACTTTTCCGCTAGCCCTTCATTAATTGTGACGACGGAGGCACACTGTTGGAAGACATCACAGATACATCACCCTAATCTTGATCGTCTGAAATAGAAATTGATAAAGTAGAGTGACCCTGCGGGGAAAGGACCGGAGTGTCCAAATCCCCAACAACATACCGTGACATACGCTTCCCATATTGTCATCGAAATCATACGATACAGAACAGGAGTTAATGCGAGTACACTGACCACATATAGAATGATAATAAAGTCAGAGGAAGACTTCCTCTTAAAACAATTGATCAATATCCTTTCAATGTGAAAAGAAAACAAGTCCTGGTACTCGCACTAACCCCTGGCAATCAAAATACATAATAATAATATGATCCATTAATATAGAAAAAATAATTGAAATCAAAATATTTTGAAAAAATATTTTTTCAGAACAGCCCAAGTTTCTGAAAAGTAACGTTGAGCCCCAATGGATCCCAAGCCTAAGTGTGGACAAAAATTTAAAAAATATTTTAAACAATTTATTCAACACTTACGAACAATAATAATGTATCTAGTTATGATTAAAATAACATAAAGATATTATTTTTTAGAAATCCCCCCCTCACACAGAGGGCTGTTGTAAATGTAAACAATGAGTGTAAAAACACTAAAATAAGACTCCAGGCACCCAGGCCCGAAATCAGTTACCAAAAATACACTATCTGATGCAAAACAGAGACTTCCAGGGAAGAAACTGCAGAACATCAGATGGTAGATGCAGAACACAACGCCTAACCACCCGTAGGTGAAGACGTAAACATGGGGAAAGAACAGAATTCATTCTGTTATTCAGCTAAAACTCCCAAGAAATTTTAGTAATAATAATTACAGAAACTATGCCAAAAGCATGGGAGAATAGCAAGGGGGAACTTAAAGGACAGGGAGAGAGGAAAACACTTGTAAAAACAGTGTAACTAAATAATCAGAATGACAACAAAATGGCTGCTGCCTTGAAAATAGGTAACTTAACATAATTTCATTAAAAAATTTTAAGTTACAGCCCTGATAATATTCTGTCACACATTCTTTTCCTCTCCTCCTTCTCTATCCTCCTTAGAATCACCATTTCACTAATATTTATGTGTCTGGCATCATTTAAACTGAGATTTAAAAGCACAAAGATCAGTCAGATGTTAACTGATGAAGGGCCACACTTAGAATGATTAATGGCGCCAATTTCGGAACGTCCTTGACACTGCGCATGCGCAGTAGGGGCGAAGTGTGGAGGGCCTTTCAGGACATGTTTTCTTTAGTTTTAGATGCAAATTTTGGGGATTGGGGGGCAAAATTTGTGTTTGGCCCTATATTTTAAGAGTTAGCACCAGCTATGTCTGGGTCATTGGTACAGTATAAAAATACAAATTTTTTCAAAAAATTTCAAAGAAACTGCTCACTGAAACAAGCTCCGAAAAAAATCTGCAATCCTTTGATAGAATTATTATTTATTAAGGTTTAATGACATTTAACAGCCAAGGTCATATCACGTTGGTGGCAGTTTTAGGGGTGGAGGAAGCCGTAGTACCCAGAGAGAACCACCGAGCAACGAGCAGCTGCCAGCTCCCAAACATTGTAACTCCGCACTGCAGCACAGGCAGGGTTAGATTGGTTGAAGACATGCACACCATCGACGCGCAGTACACCTTAGTACACGGCATTGTCATGCCCCCATGTGGAAAATCGGTGTTAAGTGCCTTGCCCAAGGACACAACGTGGGAGTCCGAATCGATCGCTCAGACAGTCACCCATCCAAGGACTAAACGGGCTTGACGTTGCTTAACTTCGGTGATCTGACAAGAACCAGTACTGCAATGCCACCGCGCCGCCTCCTTTGATAGAAACGCTGAATCCAAGCATGGAGGTGAAACCCTGTTGACCGAATGCCAACATTGCAAGATAAAAAATAAACCCAACCTAACAGACATTACTATAACATAATGCATAAGCAGGTACAACAAGAGGCTTCCAAGGGTCTGTAATCGCTCACATGTCATAACTACATACCCCTCAGTTATTTTAATCAAAATCAAAGAATGCAGCTGGCAGCCATGCTACTTCATCTGTGCGAAACAGAATGATGATTGTTTTCAGAGGACTTTCCATACATTATTTGTGCTAAGTTTGGTTCACACTGGCCAAGTAGTTTCAGATAAGATAAAAATGTGATTTCCCATACGGTTTCCATGGTAACTATGAGACACAAATGCGACCATGTTTGCAACCCGTTCACCATTAAATGAGGATCATTGGTAGAGGATGTCCCAGTCATCAAGCATGTGAAGTTTCAGGACCTTTGGCCCAGTAGTTAAGAGAAGATTTTTCAAAATCGACCAATCAGAATCAAAGAATGCCTCTGGCAGCCATGTTTTCCATCAGACGGAAACAAAATGAGGACCCTTTGTAGAGAACCTCCCATAGACCATCCCTGCCAAGTTCGGTTCATATCAGTTGAGTAGTTGCAGAAAAGAAGATGAAAACTGATCTCTCCATAGGCTTTCTAAGTTAATTAAAAGCCACAACTTCAGCCATGTTTGCAACCCGATCAACATTAAATGAAGATCATTGGTAGAGGGTGTCCCAGTCAGCAATAATGTGAAGTTTCAAAATATTTAGCTTTGTATTTGCAGAGAAGATTTTTGAAAATCGACCAATCAGAATCAATGAATGCTTCTGGCAGCCATGTTTTTCAACCGACGGGAACAAAATGAGAATCGTTTCTACAGGACCTCCCATAGACTATCCCTGCCAAGTTTGGTTCACATCGGCTCAGTAATACCAGAGAAGAAGATGAAAATGTGATTTCCTATAGGGTTTCTATAGTAAATATGAGTCGCAATTGCGACCATGTTTGTAATTTGATCAACATTAAATGATGATCAGTGGAAGAGGGGGTCCCAGTTATCATTATGTGAAGTTTCAAAACATTTGGCCTTGCAGTTTCAGAGGAGAAGATTTTTGAAAATCCACCAACCAGAATCAAAGAATGGCTCTGGTAGACACGTTTTTCATCTTATGGGAATGAAATGAGGTTTGGTTCACACCTGATCAGCGATTCCAGAGAAGATGAAAATGTGAAAAGTTTGCGGACAACGACGGACGACAAGTGATGCCAATAGCTCATATGGACCTTTGGGCTAGGTAAGCTAAAAAATTAGCTAGAAACAATTCCTGAGTATGTACACATCTTAGACAAAAGAAAATCCAGGACTGCTCAAGGTCATTTTCAACACTTTCCAGAAACATTGCCATAACTCTTTAACAAACAAATCATTCTCATCCACCCACGAAATTTACAAATTTAGCAGAAGCAAACACTTGCAACGCCAAGGGTGGCTATGCCCCCACCCCTCACTGCCAAGCATGAGTTTCTAGTCATTTATCTTTGTTGATATTGAATTAACAAATATCTTATCTCCGTTAAACCACACCATCAATACAACAGGCCACCAAATGTGTCTTATCTAGATTAAACCATAGAACCAATACAGCAGACTACCAAATGTGTCCATGGGACACTAATGCCCCCACTTTATGTTCTAAGTTGGAAAAGGGCCATAACTCTGCCAAAAAATATCGTACCAAGCCCACTATCAATCCCAGCCTTTATTATGTGCCTTTATTATGTGGTTATAAACCAATGTATAAAATTTTGTTTCATTTTGTTCAGGCAAACTAAAGTTATCAACCGGTAAAGAATATCAACATGTCTTCTAAGTTAGAAAAGGGCCATAACTCTGCCAAAAAATATTGGACCAGGCCCACTATCAACCTGTATTATGTGGTTATAAACCTATGTATAAAATTTTGTTTCATTTCGTTCAAACTAATGTTATCGTCTGGAAACCATATTTGGTATGCACGTACGTATAGACAAAGGGTAACTCTTAATGCCCCTTCGCCAAATTGGCGGGGAGTATAAAAAAATCATTTTTCCAAACAATTCAACAGAACCATATCATGTAACCCTCTCATTGGAACAAGGTCATTGAGCTCGTTCCAATGAGGGGTCACATGATATGTTTTTGTTGAAATTTTTGGATAATTCAAAAAAATAATATTTAAAATAATAAATTTTGATATCAGCTGCATTGCTTAAAGGGTTGAATCATCTCTGATGTTTGTTTACATATCAATAACAAATCCTTATTTTTACTTTATGAATAATAACTGCTCCTGACATCGATTCTTGTGAATCTCTCTGAAAGAGCTTCAGAAGGATGAGTGTCAAGTTCAACTGGACTTTCAAGGACATGAATGAACCCTGTATTACAGAGAAATTCAATCTTACAAGTAATCAAAAGACTTCCTGATACACGGTTGTAAGTTGCAGCAAGTCAAACAGCTGGAATATTCATAACAGGGGTAATATAAGTTGAAACGGGTCAAAAAGCCAAAATTATCACACCAAATGTGATCTTAACTAGGCTCTGTAAGACTCAGCCTCATCCTAAGCCCATCTGGGCTCGAGTCTGGCAAAGCCTAGCACATAACAGGTTGGCTTCACAGGTGGCACAACAGCTGATTTAGCTGTAATAGCAGACAGTTGACAGCCAAATTCAATAGCAAAGCATGAAACAACTCAGACACACCATAAAAATCAAAACTGTTGCAAATCTGCAAACTTTGTTGCAGTAAGTATGTTCAAATTCAGAGTACAAATAACTCTACAACAAGAATATTCATGTCCCTAAGCATAGAGTTGAAAAGGTGAAAATAGTAACGAATACCCAGAATTCCAGAAAAAGCCGGAAAACTTACATTCCTGGTGATAACTTAATGTTGGACCACCTGTCTTGAAAGTACTGCAGACACCAATTAAAAATTAATCAGGAGCATCTCAGTTGAAGGGTCAGCATTGAGGAATAATGGCATATATGCAGAAGGGGAAGGGGGGGGGGAATACAAAACCCCATTTGAAGAATGACTTACCTAGTTAATTCAAAATCTAATATTTCAGCTTGATGTCCAAACCATTGTGATTCTACTTTTCCATTTCTAGCATCCCATAAGCGTACAGTGCCATCTAAGGAACAAGTGTACACTAGAGGACTGTCTGTAGCCCATCTTAATTTTACAACACCACCCTGAAAATTAAAGAAAATGGTGTTCTACAACAGATATCTGGAGAGAATGAAAAAGAGAAAAAGAAAACAACATTCATTTAACCCTTTACCCAACGTAACAGCCCAAACCAGACAGCCCTATTCACAAAAATCACAATCCAATTTTCATTATTTTTTAAATTTTTGTCTCAAAAACATAGATTATGACTCCTCATTGGAACAAACTCAATTAGCTGTTTTTGATGAAAAAAAAGAAAGAAAAAATTGTTATTCACGAATTTTGTTTGCAAGTATCATCTGCCTTTCGTGATAGGTAAAGGGTTAAAAAACAAGTTTGATTGACCTAAAAGTCTTAAGTTCAATTTTGTGGCCATAGAACAGGTTCTAAATTGGGCAATCATGAGGATGTCTTTCACATAAATTATCAAATTATTCCTGCTGTTAATTCTGATCTTTCGAGGCATCCAAGAATTCACCAGACTTTCATTTCATTTTATGTCATGGTAGAAACTCGAGTAAATCATTCAAACCTCAGGGTTTAAATCAGGTATTCAAGCAGGGACTAAAAAAAGACCTAAATATTTCTGTCAATAACTTTGCAGTTGGCAAATACTTAAACACCTGTCATTTAAATTTCTAATTCCCAACTTGATTAAATTTGTTTTTTATGTAACTGTTTTATAAGCAGATATATCACCAGTTGATGTTACCTAATATACATAAAGTTGTATTCAAACAGGCAATAGAAACCTGCATACTGGTAACTGTGTATTGAACTTGGAAACATCTGTGTGATATGTTAAGCTTACAGAATAAAAATGAAGGTGATAAAATCTTCCAAGCTAACCCTGATATCTGAACACATTCCAGATCAGACATGTTAACCTCAGAAAAACATTTTCAGGGAACTTGGGGGTAATTTTGGGGGAAATTGGATGAATTTCCGGGAAACATACACAGGCGAATAATATACACAATAAGAACTAAAAATTTCAGCTCTTGGACCACCACTGGCACCGCCATGTTAAAAAATCATTGGGTCGAATATCCTCACCTCCCTCTTTTCTTCAAGCCCCATCCCCTCCCCTGCTACACTCCCCACCACCTGTGGTTACAATTTAACTGGTTGAGGGCTAAATTATTTTTGGTGGTCTGAAATTGTTACTCAAATTTGTTTTATTAGAAATCATTGGAGAGTTACCACAATCATATGTCCATCATTTGTCATAAAATAAATATATATAAACAAAATATTTGCGTTTGAATGAATATGAAACATGAGCAAGGAAACTGTGGGCTTTTGCTCTGGTACCCTCAATTTTCTGAAAGCTCTGATAGTGGCTTCGAGCACCCAACCAGTTGACCAAAGTGCACAGGCATATAATTCCCTTCTGGAATGGGCAATAAAGTATAATTTAATTTTTCATGATGCATTGCAATTTAACCCTTTACCTAACATAATGGGAAAACCGGCCAGCGCTATTCACAAAAATCGGCAATTATTAAATTTTGATTATTTTTTTCATTTTTTGTCTCAAAAGCATAGGTTATGACCCCTCTTTGGAACAAGCTCTTTGAGCTCGTTCCAAAGAGGGGTCATAACCTAGGTTTTTGAGACAAAAAATGAAAAAAATTAGTTATTCAAGAATTTTTTTTACAAGTGTTGTCTGCTTTTCATGTTAGGTAAAGGGTTAATCCAACTTCCTCATTTTTTGATAAGATGTTTCTCTATGTGCACCAATTTCTGTGAGGGGATGTTTCGGCAATTGGGGGGGTGGGGGGGGGGGGGTCAAGATTTTTTCTCAACGTCAGTAATTCATAATTCTTTTTTGACGTATGCAAATACCAGAGCTTTCTGAGAATAGACGCCTCAACTATGACTCGTGAAGGAGAACAATTATCAGTGTTACTGATTATTCAAGAATAAGTTCTTTGTGTATTGTTTTTAAGCCGTAATTTTTTGGCGTAACACGGAAGGTGAGTTTTGGCAAGCAAATTGACCCATTTTGCTGTGAACGAGTGGATAATTGAATAAAAATTGAGTGGATGTTTGAACCAAATAAAGAAATATATTTTCTTTAATTCTTTTTCGTACATTTTATTCACCAGGAATTATTATTTAAGTGGATGTCAATATGTGATGAGCTTAAGTCACCTATTTTCACTTCACTCATAAATTGACCACACAGCTACATTGAAAGGAATAAAGCAGAAAAAAACATATGGATATAAGTGAAATAATTATAACTAGAGTGATGTCACGCATCCAGCCTCACAGTCCCAGCAATGGCAATGCTTAAACACAAAATAGTCTGTTAACCCATTTACCTAACGAATCTGCCATATCTGCACTCGTGATATACAAAAATTGCTATTCAAATTTTATTTTTTCATTTCTCTACCCCAAAACATACCTCATGACGTATTAATGGACCAAGCTTGATGAGCTTGTTCCAATAAGGACTAATAAGCAGTGGTTAAAAGTAAACTAGAGGCTCTACAGAGCCTGTAATCACTCACCTGGAACTACATATAAAAATGTGATTTCCCATAGGCTTTCCATGGTAACTATGAGCTGCAATTGTGGCCATGCTTGCAACATTACATCAACATTACATGAGGATCATTGGTAGATGTCCCAGTCTTCAGGGACGTGAAGTTTCAAAACATTTGAATCCACCAAACAGAATCATAGAATGTCTCTGGTGGCCGTATTTTCCAACCAACAGGAACAAAAAGAGGATCGTTTGTAGAGGGCCTTGTATAGACCATTCTTGTCAAGTTTTTGGTTCACGTCGGCTCAGTAGTTCCAGAGAGAAGATGAAAATGTGATTTCCCATAAGGGTTTTCTATAGTAACTATAAACCGCAATTGTGGCCATGTTTGCAAAACGATCAACATTAAATGAGGTTTGTTGATAGAGGGTGTCCCAGCCATTAACCATGCAAAATTTCAAAACATTTGGCCCTGTGGTTTCAGAGGAGAAGAGTTTTCAAAATTGACCAATCAGAATCAAAGAATGCTTCTGGCAGCCACGTTTTTCACCCAACAGGAATAAAATGAGTAACAGTTGTAGAGAACCTCTCATGGACCATACCTGCCAAGACTGGTTCACATTGGCTCAGTACTTTCAGTGAAGATGATGAAAATGTGATTTTCCTATGGGGTTTCTATAGTAACTATAAACCACAAATGCAGCCATAATTGCACCCCGATGAAGGTTAAATGAGGATCATTGGTAGAAGGGGTTACAGTCATCAGTCACATTAAGTTTTTCAAACCATTTGGCCTTGTAGGTTCAAAGAAGATTTTCTTGAAAATGCACACATTTATTTGAATTCTGTTTCAACCAAAAAAATCAGTAAAAAAGGGTTAAAATATTTTGAAAACTACAATTTTTTCAGACAGTATTCTCTTTCAAAATAGCTTTTGGATAGGTAAAGGGTTACAGGAAACCAAGTTTACTCCAATTTTTGTCAGATCTTAAAAAAGATATATATAATTACTGTCATCTAAGCTGACATGATGGGAACAGAATATAAACAAATTCCAAACACCTGTCATCAGTCACTATTTTTCTGATAAGTAAGAGAGAATAGATAATTACTTTACAGTTAAAGTTGTTTTACAGTACAAGTCAAAATAAGTTAGGTTAATCCTATAAACTATGTATCTTTCTCTTCCTACACTGATAAGACCAGAAGCTGACACCATTTTCTGGAAAGCTCTCACTGATAGCTTTCCAGAAAATGTCAGATTCTGATCTTGTCAGTGCAGGAGCAGCAGTTTACTTACTTTATTGCAGTTATGCTACAGCTTATTTTGACCTGTACTGTATACACAATATTTTTTTTTCCCCCAGATCTCAGTGAAGAAAAACTGGAACCAACCCTTACCAGATTCTCAAAAAACAAGTATTTTGCTGACAGTACCGATCTTCGTGCAGACAGGAGAGGCATTGGGTTAAGCATTAGAATATAGCCTCTGGTGGCCACATATTTCCATCCTCTCATAGACCATTCCTGCGAAATTTGGTTCACGTCAGCTCAGTAGTTCCATAGAAGATGAAAGTTAAAAAATTTATAGTAATTTATATATTTTTTATACTTACCAATGACCCAGACATAGCTGGTGCTAACTCTTAAAATTTAGGTCCAAACACAAATTTTGCCCCCCAATCCCCAAAATTTGCATCTAAAACCAAAGAAAACATGTCCTGAATGGCCCTCCACACTTCACCTCTACTGCGCATGCGCAGTGTCAAGGACGTTCCGAAATTGGCGCCATTAATCATTCTTATAACCAGTGCCTGGTAAGCGCTATGTACTCAGCGGGGAGGTATGAGTTCCCAACTCCTGGGAGGGCCATCCCCATCTGGGTCATTGGTAAGTATAAAAAATATATAAATTACTATAAATTTTTTAACATTTTTATACTGTACCAATGACCCTGACATAGCTGAATAGTAAAAAGGCTGGAGGGCCAAGGACATAGAGCAAGTTGGAATACGCTCAATATATAAAATAGAGTCATCCCTTCTAGGGAAAAAGAAGTATTAGGCCTTACATGTATCTTTCATATTTATGATAAATTAGAAAGATACAACACCTTCCAAAATTGAGCATCATACATCCATGTACTCTATTAATATCTAGTATAATCCTTATACTAATAATTTTTAAAGTAAGCCCATAAATAAAGTAAGTCTAGAGAATAGAGACTCTTTATACTTCTTAAAAGTGTCTGAGGATTGTATAATAACGTCCGTTGACACGTGCTATATTCAAAAGTTATACTTTAAAAACTAAGACCTGAATGAATTTTTAAAACATAAACTTCTCACTAAAAAACCATCCCAATAACAGCTGAGAATTACTAACTCCGGAGGAGATATCCCCTTGTTTTCATAGTAAAACAGGTGACCCAAGGGAACACCCTCCCCCCCCACCTTTTTCTTGCCCTGGGTCAAATAGCCCAGAGCGAAGAGAGCAGCAGAACACAGTCACTGCCGAAACAGACAGCCTACCTAGCTATAGTAGCAACTGTTAAGTGAATGACATTCTGAGCAGTAGATAATAGACCTAACAATAGTGGCCTCCAGAAGTGGACTCGATATTTCTGAGATAAAAATTCATGAATGTGGATGGCTGAGCGCAATGAGCAGCCTTCAAAAATCTATAATAGCGACACTATTAATGTAAGCCCAAGATGTAGAAGAACTCTTACTTCATGAGCCGAAATCTCAAGCACAACTGCTGAGGCAATGATATACGATAAGCAGTATCGATAGTTAATTGAATCCATTAGCAATAGAATGGAGCGTAACGTCCTTCTATTAGGCATCAAAGACAGAAGAAGCTTACACCCGTAGTAATAAACAGATATCTGTTTATAAATACGTAAACTCTAACCGGACAGAGTAAAGGCCTATGCCCGTACGAAGACGGAAGGACCTTAATAACAATAGGTTCCGGATATTTATTAGGAGCCTGACTCTTAAACAAAAATCCAACCTAAATAGTAAAGGAAGTAGTGATTCCGAAACTACGAAAGTGAGAATCATCCACCGATAGTGCATGAAGCTCACTGACTCTTCAGAAAAAGAGAAGCCAACAGAATTACTGTCAAAGAGGTCAGAATTTGAAAACTACTGTTTCCAGAGGCTCAAATGATTACTTAGCTAAATAAGAACCGAAGTTAAATTCCGTATAGAAATTTAATCTAATGATTCTAAGTCTATTTATCGAAAAGTTACTAACTGACTTAGATAAAGAGACATAAGACTCAATTGTAAACTATCATAGAGTGCATAGGTATGAGATAACATAAACCTATAACCCTAATAGTAACAGGCTGCAGTAGATCTTGTCAAACAAGTATACTAGAAAGTTGCAATGACTAGTATGGAGGGATCAACAATATCAACATAGTGATCCCTACACCAACGACGGAAGAGCCTCCACTTTAGCCGCATAGTATAGCGAAGAAAAGGTTCTCCTACAGTAAGAAATCGCGTCCAAAACTCGTCCAGTACAATGCTTACAATGCAATAAGGACCACACAACGGAATACGTGGAGGTTGAGACCTTGCGGGTTGTGATGAAGATGACACGATTTTTCCCAGCGAAAAAAGATCCTCTCATGGAGGAAGTTTTCATGTTAAGCCCCACAGTAGACCTCAGAGTAAATTTACCCACGGTCTCTGTGAAGACAGAGATGCTATCAACAGAAATGTATTGTGGTTGTTTATCTTAGCAATACTTGCTGAAACAACAGCGCAGGAGGATACGCATATCCTATCATTCCGTCCTATTAGATCAATAGAGCGTTAACAACATAAGCTCAGAGATCCGGACATGTAAACACATACGTCTGCAATTGATTAGCAAGTTGTCGTAAATAAATTATCATTGGGCACTCCCATTGATAGCAAATCTGAATGAATACTTGTTTGTTGAGAGTCCATTCTGACGGCAACAAGCGACCCATAAGTGAAAGGGAGTCCGGTAATACAATCAGACGACCCGGAATATGACGGACCGAAGCAGAACTTGGTGTACTATAACAAACAGAAGGATTCTTTCCATTAAATTGAATAACGGAAACGAATGAGTGCCTCCCTGGTTCCGGAGATACGCCACTACTGTCGTATTATCGGACAGGATTGGACATGCGTTTCTGAATAATGTTCATCCAATGACATAAAGCAAGCCTAAAAAGTTAAAAAATTTATAGTAATTTATATATTTTTTATACTTACCAATGACCCAGACATAGCTGGTGCTAACTCTTAAAATATAGGGCCAAACACAAATTTTGCCCCCCAATCCCCAAAATTTGAATCTAAAACTAAAGAAAACATGTCCTGAAAGGCCCTCCACACCTCGCCCCTACTGCGCATGCGCAGTGTCAAGGACGTTCCGAAATTGGCGCCATTAATCATTCTAATAACCAGTGCCTGGTAAGCGCTATGTACTCAGCGGGGAGGCAAGAGTTCCCAACTCCTGGGAGGGCCATCCCCGTCTGGGTCATTGGTAAGTATAAAAAATATATAAATTACTATAAATTTTTTAACATTTTTATACTGTACCAATGACCCAGAAATAGCGGAATAGTAAAAAGGCTGGAGGGCCAAGGACATAGAGCAAAATGGAATACGCTCAATAAAATAAAATAGAGTCATCCCCTGTAGGGAAAAAGAAGTAATAGGCCTTACATGTATCTTTCTTATTTATGATAAATTAGAAAGATACAACACCTTCCAAAATTGAGCTTCATACATCCATGTACTCTATTAATATCCAATATAATCCTTATACTAATAATTTTTAAAGTAAGCCAATAAATAAAGTAAGGAGAGAATAGAGACTCTTATACTCCTAAAAGTGTCTGAGGATTGCATAATCATGTCCGTTGACATATGCAATATTCAAAAGCTATACTTTAAAAACTAAGACTTGAATGAATTTTAAAAACCTAAACTTCTCACTAAACAACCATCCCAATAACAGCTCAGAATTACTAACTCTGGAGGAGGTATCCCCTTGTTTTCATAGTAAAACAGGTGACCCAAGGGAACACCCTCCCCCCCCCCCCCCCTTTTTCTTGCCCTGGGTCAAATAGCCCAGAGCGAAGAGGGCAGCCGAACGGAGACACTGCCGAAACAGACAGCCTACCTAGCTATAGTAGCAACTGTTAAGTGAATGACATTCTGAGCAGTAGATAATAGACCTAACAATAGAGGCCTCCAGAAATGGACTCGATATTTCTGAGGTAAAATTCATGAATGTGGATGGCTGAGCGCAATGAGCGGCCTTCAAAAATCTATAATAGCGACACTATTAATGTAAGCCCAAGAAGTAGAAGAACTCTTACTTCATGAGCCGAAATCTTAAGCACAACTGCTAAGTCAATGATATACCATAAGCAGTACCGATAGTTAATAGAATCCATTAACAATAAAATGGAGCGTAACGTCCTTCTACTAGACATCAAGACTGAAGAAGCTTACGCCCATAGTAATAAACAGATATCTGTTTATAAATACATAAACTGTACCCGGAAAGAGTAAAGGCCTATGCCCATACGAAGACGGAAGGACCTTAAAATAATAGGTTCCGGATAATAGGAGCCTAACTCTTATGCAACAATCCAACCTAAATAGTAACGGAAGTATTGATTCCGAAACTATGAAAGTGAAAATCATCCATCGATAGTGCATGAACTCACTGACTCTACAGTAAAAGAGAAATCAACAGAATTACTGTCTAAAAGGTCAGAATTTGAAAACTACTGTTTCCAGAGGCTCAAATGATTACTAGCTAAATAAGAACCGAAGTTAAAATCCATATAGGAATTTAATCTAAAGATTCTAAGTCTATTTATCAAAAAGTTACTAACTGACTTAGATAAAGAGACAAAAGACTCAATTGTAAACTATCGTAGAGTGCATAGGTATGAGGTAACATAAACCTATAACCTAAATAATAACAGGCTGCAGTAGATCTTGTGAAACAAGTATACTAAAAAATAGCAATGAGTAGTATGGAGGGATCAACAATATGAACATAATGATCCCTACACCACGACGGAAGAGCCTCCACTTTAGCCGCATAGAATAGCGAAGAAGAGGATCTCCTATAGTAAGAAATCGCGTCCAAAGCTCGTCCAGTACAGTGCTTACAATGCAATACGGACCACACAACGGAATACATGAAGGTTGCGACCTTGCTGGTTGTGATAAAGATGACACGATTTACCCAGTGAAAAAGATCCTCACATAGAGGAAGATTTCACGTTAAGACCCACAGTAGACAAGAGAGTAAATTACTCATGATCTCTGTGAAGATAGAGATGCTATCAACAGAAATGTATTGTGGTTGTTTATCTTAGCAATACCTGCTAAAACAACAGCGCCGGAGGATACGCGTATCCTATCATTCCGTCCTATAGATCAATAGAGCGTTAACAATATTAGCTCAGAGATCTGGACAAGCCAACACATACGTCTGCAATTGATTAGCAAGCTGTGTCATAAATAAATCATCATTGGGCGCTCCCATAGATAGCAAATCTGATTGAATACTTGTTTGTTGAGAGTCCATTCTGACAGCAACAAGCGACCCGTAAGAGAACGGGAGTCCGATAAAACAATTAGACGACCCGGAATATGACGGACCAAAACTGAACTTGGTGTACTATAACCAACAGACGGATTCTTTCCATTAAATTGAATAACGGAAACGAAAGAGTGCCTCCCTGGTTCCGGAGATACGCCACTACTGTCGAATTAAAGGACAGGAATTTGGGCATGCGTTTCTGAATAATGTTCATGCAATGACATAAAGCAAGCCTAAAAAACATTATTCCGCGGAAGAAAACTGATTGCTAAAAGACTGCGGAACCCAAAGACCCTGGCACTTCGAATCCGTAGGGATCAGTATTATATCCCAATCTGTTTGACTGGCAACCGTCATAACAGCCACACTCGGGTCCGGCAACTGCGGCGGCACTCTCTGAGTCAACCACCGAATGTTTGCCCCAGTCTGAATCTCTTGTAACACTAGATAGACAAGAGAACGTGTAAATCGAGCAATTCATGGATTGTCGAAAAGTTGCCGTCGAAGAGAAGCTCCTCCGAGAACGAAGCGACTCTGAGAGAGTTCTTAACCTTACTATCCACGCGTGTGGATGTAGCTAGGGCTGCGTCACGTCTAACTAACTCCAATCAGCCACTGAAGGGCGGAGTTATACGTGAACAAACTACTGCCCTCAAAAGAAATTACATTGAGAATAATATCCCGTAAATCTTTTCTTGAAGACGTAATGATAACGCCTCAGTAAGGCGGATTACGTATAATAAAGCGTCTAAGTTAAGTCTACTATACATAATGTCGTTCCCAACATTGAAATTGGAAAAGACATAAACGGCGAAAAAGAATATATGCAGTCTTTAATCACACCGTCTAGACGCATATGAACTCTCGGTATGCCCTGCTCTGCCAAAATAAACTATTTGTATAAATGATAAAATGGCAGAAATGAGCAACGCGGACAAGAAACTAAACTATCATGCTTAGTAGCAGGCTTGTATATATATATATATATAGCGTCGAAAAATAAAACACATGTTGTAATGACAATATTGGACAGCGTCGGTAAGTCAGGGACAATGTCCCTGAACCGATCGAAAAATCCGAGTCCAATGACGCTATAAGTCTCTTATCCAAGATCGCAGCAATGAAGTCCGAAATAATAATCACTGGAAGATAATGCCAGAAGATATGAAAGGCATCTTCCGATACTACTAAAGGGAAAACTCGAAATCTTTCGAATCCTTTTCGCCATCCTGTCGGACCCTATAAAGCGTTCGGTTGTCCGTACCTGATGCAACCGCGGACCGCACCGACCCAGCGCCGTCGGATAATTCCTGATTCGACCGAGAAACTGTCAATTGCTGGGATACTGCGAAACAACTGTGCTAACTCGGATAGCACGTCCGTCACCGAGGCCTGAGGAGAAGCGGTCTTACGATGCATTGCCGCTGGAAGCTCCGTGATCGTTACCCCGTGCATACTACCAATATGCGAGCGAACGGAGTGTATAGGCCTCGTGTCCCTTGGCTACCGGATGGCGCGACCTATTCGCCGTGGAATCACTGAATGCCGAAACTGATCGGATACTCGAGGTCATGTAGCCAATGTGCGGTCGTGTGCCCTGCTGTGAGGATGAGGAAGCATTAAAGACAGTCTCTCGGACTGTCAATATAACGGAGCGTCCCGACCAACGGACATATGCTCCGAATGTAAAATATCTGAACCACAACATGCGGTCCCCTATGTTGTTGGGCGAGAGAGGGACCTCTCTCGCTCACAGCCCGGACGGACCTGGACAAGCCAGGAACCGGACTAACAGGCTTCCTCCGATCTGTCCTCAATCTGCCGTCACTGGGTGAGTACTAAAGTAATTAAAGTGCTCGCATCACCCAAATCTCCTTCCTAGACCGCAACGGACGAACCCGGCAGCCGAACCATTCGATGAATGTACGCTACACCGGGTGAGCTAGCGAATGTCACTCCGTAGGCGATAGACATATTCCATGAGCACTTATTGCCGCTAACTCTTCATTAACTATGACGACAGAGGCACACTTTTGAAAGACATCTCCATAACTCTTCGAACAAGAAACCAGAAATGCTTGGTTAGCAAGCATAAAATAATAATATATATAGCGTCGTTCAATAATTCGAAAGTTTGTGTGACATTATTGGACTATGTCGGAACTGAGGGACGATGTCCCTGAACCGAACCAAAAATTTCTAAGTCCACCGACGCTATCAGTTTCTTATCCGGCATCGCAGCATTCTGGTCCGACGAAAGAAGCTGTAGAAGACCAAGTCAGATGACATACACAACAGCATATGTTGTTCCGAAAGGGAAAGCTTGAAATCCTCCGAATCCCTTTCGGTATCCCGTCGGACCGGATGAAACTTTCGGACGTCCGTACCCACTTCCGCGGAGCGTCCCGACCCAGCATCGTTGGATAAAATATATGCGACAGATTCAGTTGATGCTGGGATGCTGCGATAAACTGTGCTATTAAGGAAAGCACGTCCGTTCCCGAGGCCTGTGCAGTAGCGGTCTTACGATGCATTGCCGCTGGAAGCTCCGTGTACGTTGACTCCCGCACACTTCCTATGCGAACGTCCGGAGTCTGCAGGCCTCGTATCCCTGGCTACCGGATGGTGTGACCTGGTCGCCGAAGAATCCTTGATCGGCGAAGCTGGTAATATATCGGCGGTCACGCAGCCAAGGTGCGGTCGTGTGCGCTGACGAGAAGAGGAAGCCTTAGCAGTCTCAGCGGACTGCCTATACAACGGAGCGTCCCGAGCGACGGACGTATGCTCCGCTTACGACACATTTTGTACCACAACATCTGGGGCCAGATGTTGTTGAACGAGAGAGGGGCCTCTCTCGCTTGCCGTCCGGATGGACCGGAACGAGCTATGAACCGGACTAAAAGGCTTCCTGCGTTCTCCCTCCGATCCGCCGTCACTGGGTGTGCATTAGGTTAATTTATAGTGCTCGCATCACCCCAAAATTCCTTCTAGACCGCAACGGACGAACCCGGCTGCCGAACCATTCAGTGAATGGACGCTACACCGGGCGAGCTAGCGGACGTCAAAGGCCGACGAACCTACTAGGGTCCTCTTAGGCAATTGGCGTATTTACATGAGCACTTTTCCGCTAGCGCTTCATTAATTGTGACGACGGAGGCACACTGTTGGAAGACATCACAGATACATCACCCTAATCTTGATCGTCTGAAATAGAAATTGATAAAGTAGAGTGACCCTGCGGGGAAAGGACTGGAGTGTCCAAATCCCCAACAACATACCGTGACATACGCTTCCCATATTGTCATCGAAATCATACGATACAGAACAGGAGTTAATGCGAGTACACTGACCACATATAGAATGATAATAAAGTCAGAGGAAGACTTCCTCTTAAAACAATTGATCAATATCCTTTCAATGTGAAAAGAAAACAAGTCCTGGTACTCGCACTAACCCCTGGCAATCAAAATACATAATAATAATATGATCCATTAATATAGAAAAAATAATTGAAATCAAAATATTTTGAAAAAATATTTTTTCAGAACAGCCCAAGTTTCTGAAAAGTAACGTTGCGCCCCAATGGATCCCAAGCCTAAGTGTGGACAAAAATTTTTAAAAATATTTTAAACAATTTATTCAACACTTACGAACAATAATAATGTATCTAGTTATGATTAAAATAACATCAAGATATTATTTTTTAGAAATCCCCCCCTCACATAGAGGGCTGTTGTAAATGTAAACAATGAGTGTAAAAACACTAAAATAAGACTCCAGGCACCCAGGCCCGAAATCAGTTACCAAAAATACACTATCTGATGCAAAACAGAGACTTCCAGGGAAGAAACTGCAGAACATCAGATGGTAGATGCAGAACACAACGCCTAACCACCCGTAGGTGAAGACGTAAACATGGGGAAAGAACAGAATTCATTCTGTTATTCAGCTAAAACTCCCAAGAAAATTTAGTAATAATAATTACAAAAACTATGCCAAAAGCATGGGAGAATAGCAAGGGGGAACTTAAAGGACAGGGAGAGAGGAAAACACTTAAAAAAACAGTGTAACTAAATAATCAGAATGACAACAAAATGGCTGCTGCCTTGAAAATAGGTAACTTAACATAATTTCATTAAAAAATTTTAAGTTACAGCCCTGATAATATTCTGTCACACATTCTTTTCCTCTCCTCCTTCTCTATCCTCCTTAGAATCACCATTTCACTAATATTTATGTGTCTGGCATCATTTAAACTGAGATTTATAAGCACAAAGATCAGTCAGATGTTAACTGATGAAGGGCCAAACTTAGAATGATTAATGGCGCCAATTTCGGAACGTCCTTGACACTGCGCATGCGCAGTAGGGGCGAAGTGTGGAGGGCCTTTCAGGACATGTTTTCTTTAGTTTTAGATGCAAATTTTGGGGATTGGGGGGCAAAATTTGTGTTTGGCCCTATATTTTAAGAGTTAGCACCAGCTATGTCTGGGTCATTGGTACAGTATAAAAATACATTATTCCGTGGAAGATAAGTGCTTGCCTAGAGACTGCGGAACCCAAAGACCCTGGCACTTTGAATCCATTGGGATCAATATTGCATCCCAACCTGTTTGACTGGCAACCGTCATAATTATAAAACTCGGATCCGGCAACTGCAGTGGCACTCTCTGAGTCAACCACCGAATGTTTGCCCCAGTCTGAATCTCTTGCTACACTAGATGTGTAAATCGAGAAATTCATGGATTGCTGAAAAGTTGCCGTCGAAGAGAAGCTTCTCCGAGACCGAAGCGACTCTGAGAGAGTTCTTCACCTTACTATCCACGCGCATGGATGTAGCTAGGGCTGCGTCATGTCTAACCAACTCCAGGTAGCCACTAAAGGGGGAGTTATACGTGAACAAACTACTGCCCTCAAAAGAAATCACATTGAGGATCATATCCCGGAATTCTTCTCTTGAAGACGTAATGACAACGCCTCAGTAAGGTGGATTACGTATGATAAAGCGTCTAAGTTAAGTCTATAAGACATCATTGTCATTTCCAACATTGTGGTTGGAAAAGACATAAACGGCGAAAAAGATGATTTGCAGTCTTTAACCACGCCGTCTAGACGCATAGGAACTCTCGGTATGCCCTGTTCTGCCAAGCTAAATTATTCCTATAAATGATAAAAGGCAGAATTGAGCATTGCGGACAAGAAACTAAACTATCATGCTTGGTAGCAAGCTTATATATATATATAGCGTCGATAAATAATACACATGTTCTAATGACATTATTGGACTGTGTCGGTAAGTCAGGGACAATGTCCCTGAACCGATCCAAAATTCCGTGTCCAATGACGCTATAAGTCTCTTATCCAACATTGCAGCAATGTAGTCCGAAGGAACAACCACTGGAAGATAATGCCGGAAGAAATGTATGGCAGCTTCCGATGTTCCGAAAGGGAAAACTCGAAATCGTCCGAATCCCTTTTGCCATCCTGTCGGACCCTATAAAGCGTTCGGTCGTCCGAACTTAATGCAACTGCGGACCGCACCGACTCAGCGCCATCGGATAATTCCTGATCCGACCGAGAAACTGTCGATTGCTGGGATGTTGCGAAAAACTGTGCTAACTTGGATAGCACGTCCGTCACTGAGGCCTGTGGAGAAGCGGTCTTACGATGCATTGCCGCTGGAAGCTCCGTGATCGTTACCCCGTGCATACTACTATAATGCGAGCGAACGGAGTGCATAGGCCTCGTGTCCCTTGGCTACCGGATGGCGTGACCTGTTTGCCATGGAATCACTGAATGACGAAACTGGTCGGATACTCGAGGTCACGTAGCCAATGTGCGGTCGTGTGCACTGCTGTGAGGATGAGGAAGCATTATCGACAGTCTCTCGGACTGTCAATATAACGGAGCGTCCCGAGCGGCGGACATATGCTCCGAATGTAAAATATCTGAACCACAACATGCGGTCCCCTATGTTGTTGGACGAGAGAGGGACCTGTCTCGCTCACAGCCCGGACGGACCTGGACGAGCCAGGAACCGGACTAACAGGCTTCCTCCGATCTGTCCTCAATCCGCCGTCACTGGGTGAGTACTAAAGTTATTATAGTGCTCGCCTCACCCAAATCTGCTTCCTAGACCGCAACGGACGAACCCGGCAGCCGAACCATTCGATGAATGTACGCTACACCGGGTGAGCTAGCGAATGTCACTCCGTCGATCCTACAAGGGACCTCTTAGGCGATAGACATAATCCATGAGCACTTATTGCCGCTAGCTCTTCATTAACTATGATGACAGGGGCACACATTTGAAAGACATCTCCGTAACTTTGCGAACAAGAAACCAGAAATGCTTGGTAATAGCAAGCATATAATAATAAATATATAGCGTCGTTCAATAATTCAAAAGTTTGTGTGACATTATTGGACTATGTCGGAACTGAGGGACGATGTCCCTGAACCGAACCAAAAATTTCTAAGTCCACCGACGCTATCAGTTTCTTATCTGGCATCGCAGCATTCTGGTCCGACGAAAGAACCTGTAGAAGATCAAGTCAGATGACATACACAACAGTATATGTTGTTCCGAAAGGGAAAGCTCGAAATCCTCCGAATCCCTTTCGGTATCCCGTCGGACCAGATGAAATTTTCGGACGTCTGTACCCACTTCCGCGGAGCGTCCCGACCCAGCATCATCGGATAATACATTATGCGACAGATTCAGTTGTTGCTGGGATGCTGCGATAAGCTGTGCTATTTAGGATAGCACGTCCATCCCCGAGGCCTGTGCAGTAGCGGTCTTCCGATGCATTGCTGCCGGAAGCTCCGTGTACGTTGACTCCCGCACACTTTCCTATGCGAATGTCCGGAGTCTGCAGGCCTCGTGTCCCTGGCTACCGGATGGTGTGACCTGGTCGCCGATGATTCTCTGACTGGCGAAGCTGACTGGATATCCGAGGTCACGTAGCCAAGAGCGGTCGTGTGCGCTACCATGAGAATGAGGAAGCCTTATTGGCAGTCTCTCCGGACTGACTATATGTCGGAGCGTCCCGAGCGGCGGACGTATGCTCCGAATGCGAAACATTTTGTACCACAACATCTGGGGCCAGATGTTGTTGTACGAGAGAGGGGCCTCTCTCGCTCGCCGTCCGGATGGACCTGAACGAGCTAGGAACCGGACTAAAAGGCTTCCTCCGTTCTCCCTCTAATCCGCCGTCACTGGGTGTGCATTTGGTTGATTTATAGTGCTCGCATCACCCCAAAACTCCTTCTAGACCGAAACGGACGAACCCGGCTGTCGAACCATTCGATGAATGGACGCTACACCGGGCGAGCTAGCGGACGTCAAAGGCCGTCGAACCTACTAGGGTCCTCTTAGGCAATTGGCGTATTTATATGAGCACTTTTCCGCTAGCCCTTCATTAATTGTGACGATGGAGGCACACTGTTGGAAGACATCACGGATACATCACCCTAATCTTGATCGTCTGAAATAGAAATTGATAAAGTAGAGTGACCCTGCGGGGAAAGGACCGGAATGTCCAATTCCCCACTAACATACCGTGACATACGCTTCCCATGTTGTCATCGAAATCATCACATACAGAACAGGAGTTAGTGCGAGTACACTGACTACATATAGAATGATTATAAAAGTCAGAGGAAGACTTCCTCTTATTACAATTGATCAAAATCCTTTCAATGTGAAAAGAAAACAAAGTCCTGGTACTAGCATCAACCCCTGACAATCAAAATACATAATAATAATATGATCCATTAACATAGAAAAAATAATTGAAATCAAAATATTTTGTAAAAATATTTTTTTTCAGAACAGCCCAAGTTTCTGAAAAGTAACGTTGAGCCCCAATGGATCCCAAGCCTAAGTGTGGACAAAAATTTTAAAAATATTTTAAACAATTTATGCAACACTTACGAACAATAATAATGTATCTAGTTATGATTAAATTAACATCAAGATATTATTTTCAAGAAATCCCCCCTCACACAGAGGGCTGTTGTAAATGTAAACAATAAGTGTAAAAACACTAAAATAAGACTCCAGGCACCCAGGCCCGAAATCAGCTACCAATAATACACTATCTGATGCAAAACAGAGACTTCCAGGGAAGAAACTGCAGAACATCAGATGGTAGATGCAGAACACAACGCCTAACCACCCATAGGTGAAGACGTAAACATGGGGAAAAGAACAGAATTCATTCTGTTATTCAGCTAAAACTCCCAAGAAATTTTAGTAATAATAATTACAGAAAATATGCCGAAAGCATGGGAGAATAGCAAGAGGGGACTTAAAGGAAAAGGAGAGAGGAAAACACTGAAAAATCAGTGTAACTTGATAACAAGAATGACAACAAAATGGCTGCTGCCTCGAAAATAGGTAACTTAACATAATTTCATTAAAAAATTTTAAGTTACAGCCCTGATAATTTTCTGTCACACATTTTTCCTCTCCTCCTTCTATATCCTCCTTAGAATCACCATTTCACGAATATTTATGTGTCTGGCATCATTTAAACTGAGATTTACAAGCACAAAGATCAGTCAGATGTTAACTGATGAAGGGCCAAACTAAGAATGATTAATGGCGCCAATTTCGGAACGTCCTTGACACTGCGCATGCGCAGTAGAGGTGAAGTGTGGAGGGCCATTCAGGACATGTTTTCTTTGGTTTTAGATGCAAATTTTGGGGATTGGGGGGCAAAATTTGTGTTTGGCCCTATATTTTAAGAGTTAGCACCAGCTATGTCTGGGTCATTGGTACAGTATAAAAATATGTGATTTCCCATAGGGTTTCTATAGTAACTATAAGCTGCAATTGTGACCATGTTTATGATCCGATCAATATTAAATAAGTATCGTTGGTAGAGGGGGACCCAGTCATCACTTATGTGAAGTATCAAAACATATGGTCTGGCAGTTTCAGAGGAGAAGATTTTTGAAAATCCACCAATCAGAATCAAAGAATGCCTCTGGCGGCCATGTTTTTCAACCCACGGGAACAAAATGAGGATCGTTTATAGAGGACCTCCCATAGACCATCCCTGCCAGGTTTGATTCACGTCGGCTCAGTAGTTCTGGAGAAGATGAAAATGTGATTTCCCATAGGGTTTCTATAGTAACTATAAGCTGCAATTGTGACCATGTTTGCAACCCGATCAACATTAAATGAGGATCGTTGGTAGAGGGGGTCCCAGTCATCATTCATGTGAAGTATCAAAACATTTGACCTGGCAGTTTCAGAGGAGAACATTTTTGAAAATCCACCAACCAGAATCAAAGAATGCCTCTGGAAGCCATGCTTTTCATCCGACGAGAACAAAATGAGGATCGTTTGTAGAGGACCTCCCATAGACCATTCCTGCCAAGTTTGGTTCACACTGGCTCAGCGGTTACAGAGAAGTGGATGAAAGTGTGAAAAGTTTACGCACGCCGGACGACGGAAGCCAAGTGATGAGAAAAGCTCACATGGCCTTTTAGGCCAGGTGAGCTAAAAAAGATAAAAATCTGATGTTTCAGAAAAATAATTTGTACTGTTGGCTTCAACTTGTGTCAGGTAAAGGGTTAAAGATGCAGTACATAAAACATTGTTGTGCTATAGGAGTCAACTTTTTTTTTGCATGTAATAACTCCCAATCCTTCAAAATGCATTTTGGGAATAACTGCCTAAGTGACACATGCGTGGGGTGGGGGTGGAGGGGGGGGGGGGGGGGTGGCGTGGGGTATAGTAGTCAATTTTTTTGTTGGAAAAATTGCCTAAACGACTGTGGGGGGGGAACCCATATTCAAACTTGGCCTGTATTACTAGCTGAAAAATACACATATCAACTTTGGTTGAAATCAAATAATCCAAACTGGAGTTATCAGTCAGAAACCAATTTTTACGGTCAGACGGATTGACGGACAGACCATTTACATAATATGACCATTTTTACAAATGGGCGTATAAAAAGGTAATATCCAATTTGAAGAGAATTGTATAATTAGAACTGGATTTATCTTCTGAATAACATGGGGAGGAGGGAGGGGTGGATTGATTCCACCCATCTCCCCCAAAGTTTTGGAGACAGCATCAAAGTCCCTCACTCCCATTTCCTTCCAGTCTGTATTACTTTTGTAAAACAACAGAAGTATGCTGCAGAAGGCATTTCTTTATATTTCAAACTGTGAAGCTCAGGTAATGAGAAAAAAAGCTACATAGATGTAAAAGAAAACAGGTCTGTAAATGCAATTATTAAAAGTTGTATTGATCATGCAAGAACAAAAAGTGACAAAGTATGTCTTAGAAGCCCAATTTCAAATTTAAAGAAACTAAATTCGAAAACCATTTTGAAAAGGGTTAAATTAATGCAAATATTAATTGAAACTACTGTTACAGTGTCAGTAGACCTTGGCCCAAATGAAAAACAATGACGTTGCAACACAGTGTTAGTAGAAAAAAAGGTACAGCCTTGAAAAGCACAATTTTAATCCAAAACTTTAAGCTGGGAATACTAAGTAAAATTGATTTAAAAAAATAGGCCGATGAAATCGTCAGATGTGTACCCATACGCGCAACTAGTAGAAAGCTGTATGATGGAGGGCCATCACGGATGCCGACATTATGTACACCATACATGGTATGGGTACATATAGAAATGGATTGGAGGAGTGTCTAATTTGATGGATAAAGGTTTAATATCTCCGGATCAAATTATCAGATTTACATAAAAAACTATAGAGAACAGGACATCAGTAACCTGAACATATATATGAAGTAACATGACATTCGGATTGATATTTTTTAAGTTATCTCATGCCAAAGGGATTGGAGGAATTTTCAATTTGAAGGATAAAGGGTTAATATCTCAGGATCAAAATAACAGATTTACACCAAAAACTGTACAGCTCGGCACATCAGTAACCTGAATATAAATATAAAGTAACTTGACAATCCAAGCAATATTTTTCAAGTTATCAAATGCCAAAGGGATTGGAGGAATTTTCAATTTGAAGGATAAAGGGTTAATATCTCAGGATCAAATTATCAGATTTACACCAAAAAACTATATAGCTCGGCACATCAGTAACCTGAACACAAATATAAAGTAACTTGACATTCCAAGCAATATTTTTCAAGTTTATCGAATGACAAAGAAATGGATACAGACGCCGGATGGACAGACTGACGGACGGACGGACGGATGGATGGACAGACGGACAAACAAAAAAAACTATACAGCTCGGCACATCAGTAACCTGAACACAAATATAAAGTAAGTTGACAATCCAAGGAAAATTTTTCAAGTTATCGAATGGGGTTCATATCTCAGAATCAAATTATCAGATTTACACCAAAAACTATACAGCTCGGCACATCAGTAACCTGAACACAAATATAAAGTAACTTGACAATCCAAGCAATATTTTTCAAGTTATCGAATGCCAAAGGGATTGGTGGAATTTTCAATTTAAAGGATAAAGGGTCAATATCTCAGGATCAAATTATCAGATTTACACCAAAAACTATACAGCTTGGCATATCAGTAACCTGAACACAAATATAAAGTAACTTGACAAGCCAAGCAATATTTTTCAAGTTATCGAATGACAAAGAAATGGATACGGACGCCGGATGGACAGACTGACGGATGGATGGACGGATGGACAGACGGACAATCAAAAAAACTATACAGCTCGGCACATCAGTAACCTGAACACAAATATAAAGTAACTTGACAAACCAAGCAATTTTTTTCAAGTTATCCAATGCCAAAGGGATTAGAGGAATTTTCAATTTGAAGGATCAAGGGTTAATATCTCGGGATCAAATCATCAGATTTACACCAAAAACTATACAGCTCGGCACATCAGTAACCTGAACACAAATATAAAGTAACTTGACAATCCAAGCAATATTTTTCAAGTTATCGAATGACAAAGAAATGGATACGGCTGGATGGACAGACGGACAGACAGACGGATGGACAAAGGATGGACGAACGACGGATGGCCACCCCGGATGATGGCATTATGTGTACCATACATAGTATGGGTACATATAAAAAGGGTTAAATATTTCCTGAAACCGATAAAAGAAATCACTAATGTAAATGCTATCATTAAGTTGTGTTTTCCAATACAAAGAAACTAAGTCTGAAAACATGTTTAAAAGGAGTTAAAATCCTGCCAATATTAATTAAAATCACTGTAGAACACTTCAGTAGACAGTATAGACATTGTCCCAAATGAGAACCGTGACATTCCACTAAACTGTTTGAAGAATTAAAGGTGTAACTCTGTAAATAAAATACTTTAACCAAAAACTTTAACCTGGAAGTTCTAAGTTAAATTGACTGCAAAAAAGGGTTAAATATGTCCCAAAATAACATACAACATAATGAGAATGTTACAATCAATAGTAATTAGTAACCTTCATTAAAAAACTTTAACCACAAACTTTAATCAAAATTCTAAATGTTAACAGATGGGCAGATGGCTGGCCGGACAGACGAAAGTCATGACTGTAAACAGTCGGGCTAAAAATACCTAATTGGCACCCCAAGTGGGTGGGTGAGGGGGGGGGGGGTGGGGAGTTATAGGAGTCAAACATTTTTCTGCATGTAGTCAATCTAAATCCTTCAAAAAGCATTTGGGATCAAAGAAAAAATACTGCTTAAAGGCCCTGGAGGAGGAGGGGACTTATAGGAGTCAATTTTTTTCTGCATGTAGTTACTCTAAATCCTTAAAAATGCATTTTGGATCAAAGAAAAAAAAGTGCTAACTGGCACCGAGGGGGGGGGGGGAGGGGAGGGGGGTTGTATAGGAGTTAAAAAAAAGTTCTGCATGTAGTCACTCTAAATACTGCATTTTGAAGCAAAGAAAATTAGAGGGGGTATCAGTACCCCATGGCTCACCAACAGGTGGTCAATGTAAAGGGGTGGCCTGGCTGGAGTAAAAAAAAAAAAGTTCAAAACTTGCACACAAAAGTCCAAAATTAAAGAAAATAAGTAGCTAAAGGGTTAAATAATATAATAATAACCCCTAAGAAGCATGCTAACATAAAATAGGAACCATGGCAATATGCTACAAGGTAAGTCTCCACTTTGAAAAAAAGAAAGACAAACCTCAAAACCTGCACATGAAAGTAAAAAAAGTATCACATTTGTTTCAAAGGGTTAAAATTTAGAAAAATACCCTGAAAATATTACAATAACCAGCGTGGCAATATGCCAGTGAGATAAAACTCCACTTAAAAAAAATATCAAAACCTGCACACAAAAGTACAAAACCTGCACACAAAAGTCCAAAATTAAAATAAATAAGCAGCTAAAGGGTTAAATAATATAACAAGAGGGATGATACATCCCAACGCTCACCTACATTCGCGCTTGATAATGTCGTTCCAATGTAACATGCCTAATATTTAGTTAATATAAATCATTAACTAGGCATCAAATGATTAATGTGGTTTATGTGATGGCTTTGGAAAGTCTATATTTCTGCACTTATTATATATCAATTCAACATAAAATCATTGGATATAAAAGCATTTTTTTCTTTTAGAAATGTTTATGATTAAGAATATGAATCGTGAGGCCAGATATTAAATCATAAATAAGAATTAGGAAAGGTTTTCATAAATCACTGAAATTGTAAGTACATTCATTGGTTAAAGAGGAGTTGCGGAAAAACGTTCATTCAAGGCTTTCATAAATCACTGAAATTGTAAGTACATTCATTGGTTAAAGAGGGGTTGCGGAAAAACATTCATTCAAGAAAGTGACTATAAGTCCCAACAAAAAAACATCACACCAACAGCTAAAATAAGCCTTAATGTTACTAGTAACAAGTATGAGAAAGTATTAAAAAAAAAAAGTTAACAAATTTTTTTTTAAAGAAAGTGAATATAAGTCCCAAAAATCCCCCTCACCTTAACACAAACTTTTAGAACTTAAAATTGAGTAAGTCAGACAAAAACGTGAACATTGTGACTGAAAAAAAGAAAAGAAATCAGTTAAATTTCTGCATACAGTAGGGTTAATACCTACAGTTGTTATTGAAATGAGAAAATAAACAGTAATGAGAGATGAAGGCACCACAATCTGCACAAAAGCTGACTTTAACACAAATTCTTACAACACCTAAACGCTAATTCTTACAACAAGTTTTGGCAGAAAATCAGCCTCAAATTCCTCAAATATGCATGTAATGAGGGTTAAATATTACTGCAATGGAGTTCAGTAACCCAAGCGTAGAATATTAATCGCCTGGAAACAAACATAGAAACACAACTCACCTAAACACAAAGTTTACAAAGTTTTACAACTTAAAATTTACTAAGTCTGAGAAAAACATGAAAATTTTGACTGAAAAAAAAGAAAATTTCCATTAAATTTCTGCATACAGTAGGGTTAATACCTACAGTTGTTAATGAAATATGAAAATCAACAGTAATGAGAAATTAAAGTAGCACAAGCTGCACAAAAGCTGACTTTAACGCAAATTCTTACAACACCTAAACGCAAATTCTTTCAACAACTTTTGGCAGAAAATTTTAGGTGAAATTTGGAAAAAAGTTGTAGTATCAGGGTTAAATACTGTTCTGATAGTCCCCTACAACCTACATATGCAATATCAAAGGCCTGAGCCCACTGATCTTTGAGAACTCAGCTTAACACCTCACCTTAACACAAACTTTTAGAACTTAAAATTTACTAAGTCCGAGAAAAAAATGAAAATTTTGACTGAAAAAAAAAAAAAATTCCGTTAAATTTCTGCATACAGTCGGGTTAATACCTACAGTTGTTATTGAAATATGAAAATCAACAGTAATGAGAAGTTAAAGCACCACAATTTGCACAAAAGCTGACTTTAACACAAATTCTTACAACACCTAAACGCTAATTCTTACAAGTTTTGGCAGAAAATCAGCCTCAAATTCCTCAAATATGCATGTAATGAGGGTTAAATATTACTGCAATGGAGTTCAGTAACCCAAGTGTAGAATATTAATCACCTGGAAAGACACATAGAAACACAACTCACTTAAACACAAAGTTTTACAACTTAAAATTTACTAAGTCCGAGAAAAACATGAAAATTTTGACTGAAAAAAAAGAAAATTTTTGTTAAATTTCTGCATACAGAAGGGTTAATACCTACAGTTGTTATTGAAATATGAAAATCAACAGTAATGAGAAGTTAAACCAGCACAATCTGCACAAAAGCTGACTTTAACACAAATTCTTACAACACCTAAATGCAAATTCTTACAACAACTTTTGGCAGAAAATTTTAGCTGAAATTTGGAAAAAAGTCGTAGTTTCAGGGTTAAATACTGTTCTAATAGTCCCCTAGAACCTACATATGCAATATCAAAGGCCTGAGCCCACTGATGCTTGAGAAATTCACCTTAACATTAACTCTTACAATATTGGACACGCCGGACGCCGACGCTGACGCCCGAGGTTATCACAATAGCTCACCACATCTTACAGATGTAGGTGAGCTAAAAATAGCCCAAGAAGCATCCTAACATAAAATAGGAACCATGGCAATATGCTACAAGGTAAGTCACCACTTGGAAGAAGACAAACCTCAAAACCTGCACATAAAAGTAAAAAAAAAGTATCACATTTGTCTCAAGGGGTTAAAGTTGAGAAAAATACCCTGTCACAGTAACCACAATGGCAATATGCCAGTAAGGTGAAACTCTACTTGAAAAATATCCACTTGGAAGAAAAGAAAGACAAATCTCAAAACCTGCACATAAAAGTATCACATTTGTTTCAAAGGGTTAAAATTTAGAAAAATACCCTGAAAATGTTACAGTAACCACCATGGCAATATGCCAGTGAGGTAAAACTCCACTTAAAAAAAAATATCAAAACCTGCACACAAAAGTACAAAACCTGCACACAAAAGTACAAAATTAAAGTATATAAACAGCTAAAGGGTTAAATAATATAATAATAGTCCCAAGAAGCATCCTAACATAAAATAGGAACCATGGCAATATGCTACAAGGTAAGTCGCCACTTGGAAGAGAAGAAAGACAAACCTCAAAACCTGCACATAAAAGTAAAAAAACATCAAAACCTGCACACAAACGTCAAAATAAGTCCAAAATTTGATTCAAAGGGTTAAAATTAAGACGAAATACCCTGGAAAAGAGTTAAATGTTATCGCGAACCCCCACAGCAATATGCAAAGAAGAAAAAATTGTTTTTAAAAGCACAAAAATCCAAACCTGTAAACAAAAAAGTCCAAAATTGAAGTAATTAAGCAGGAAAAGGGTTAAAGAATACAACGTAGCCCTAAGATGCATGTTTACATACAATAGAAAGCATGGGCATATGCTACAAGGTAAATCTACACTTGGAAAAAAGGAAAAAAACCCACCCATGAAAACCTGCATGCAAACGTCAAAATAAGTCTAAAAATCTATTCAAAGGGTTAAATTTTTTTTAAAAATGCACTGGAAAGATATCAATGTTATAATAACCACCACTGCAATATGCAGTGAGGTCAACCTCACTTGAAATTGTTTTTTTTATCACAACCTGTACATAAAAGTAAGAAACTGTAAGCCTAAGTCCAAAAGCTGTACATAAAAGTCCAAAAATGAAGTCTTTCAGCAGGAAAAGGGTTAAATAATACAAACATAGCCCTAAGATGCATGTTTACATACAATAGAAAGCATGGACATATGCTGCAAGGTAAATCTCCACTTGGAAGAAAGAAAAAAAACATCAAAACCTGCATGCAAACATCAAAATAAGTCTAAAATTTGATTCAAAGGGTTAAAATTAAGACAAAATACCCTGGAAAAGAGTTAAATGTTATAGTGAACCACCATAGCAATATGCAGAAACTAAAAAAATTTTTAAAAAGCCAAACAATCAAAACCTGTACACAAAAGTTCAAAATATTTGAGAGCGGACGCCGATGCCGACATGAGGGCTATGCCATAGGCTCACACAACTAACGTTGGTGAGCCAAAAATGCCTAATGGGGGGGGGGGGGGGGGGGGGGGGGACAACTGACAGACAGACGGATGGATGGAGCTCTATGCTATATCCCTCCCTTGTAGGGGGATAAAAAGTAACAAAGTATGTGGTAGAAGCATAATTTGAAATTTAGAGAAACTAAGTTCGAAAACCACTTTGAAAAGGGTTAAATTAATGCCAATATTATTTGAAACCACTGTATACAGGTTCAGTAGACCTTGCTCCAAATGAAAAACAATGACGTTGTAACAAAGTGTTTGAAGAATGAAAGGTACAACCTTGAAAAGCAAAACTTTAATCTGAAACTTCAAGCTGGAAAGTAAAACTGACTGCCAAAAAAGGGTTAAATATTTCCTAAAACCGATAAAAGAAATTATTGATGTAAAAGCAATCCTTAAGTTGTATTGACAACGCAAGAATTAAAGTCAGAAAGTATGTGGCAAAGCCTAATTTCATATACAAAGAAAATAAGTCTGAAAATATGTTTAAAAGGGGTTAAAATCATGCCAATATTAACCCTTTACCTAACATGAAAAGCAGACAACACTTGCAAAAAAAATTCTTGAATAACTAATTTTTTTCATTTTTTGTCTCAAAAACATAGGTTATGACCCCTCGTTGGAACGAGCTCGATGAGCTCGTTCCAACGAGGGGTCATAACCTATGTTTTTGAGACAAAAAATGAAAATATTTTGAAAATTAATTGGCGATTTTTGAGAATTGCGCTGGCCGGTTTTGGCCGTTACGTTGGGTAAAGGGTTAATGAAAATCACTGTAAAAAGGTTCATTAGACAGTAGAAATTGTCCCAAATGTGAAATTGTGACATTGCACTAAACTGTTTGAAGAATTAAAGGTGTAACTTTGTAAACAATAAAACTTAAAACTTTAACCTGGAAGTTGTAAGTTAAATTGCCATACAAAAAAGGCTTAAATATTTCCCAAAATAACATGCAACATAATTAGAATGATACCATCAATAGTAATTAATATTAAATTAAAAAAAACAAACTTTAACCTTGACTAAAATACTTTAACCACAAACTTTAACCAAAACTCTAAATGTTAACAGACGGACAGACAGATGGACTGTAAACAGTCGGGCTAAAAAGTCATGACTATAGCCCAGACTGTAAACAGTCAGGCTAATAAAGGACTTGTTTATTAAACATAATTCACTTATATACATATTTTTTGTTTCATTCGTTATGACCGGAGCTTTAAAGGACTATGATTTGACACTGAATGTCTGTAAATGGAAAATTTCTGGACTGTACAATTTTCCGGGATTTCTGTCCAAAACAGATTCCCTTCCAGGAAGCAGGAAACTACACTGAATTTACAGGATTTTTCTTGACATTCTGGGAGAGTTAACATGTCTGTTCTGGATCCTTCAAAAAATAAAAATCCAAAATGCCTTCCTCCAACAACATTTGCCTGCTCAGTCAAATCCCAATGTTGACACAAGAACCTTTTCCTTAAAATAACATCATTTTCAGCATGCTCTATTTACAAAATTTTCCATTGAATTTTAATTTTGACCTCTTTTTTGCCATCAAAACAAAGCTAATTATCCCCTTAAGGAATAAGCTGGGTAAGCATTGTTTTTGAAGAAAAAAAATGAAAATTTCTAATCATTCAAGAAAAGATTTTCAGTATCATCTGCCTGTCATGTTAGCGAACAGATTAAATGTTTAACAGCCTTTATAAATTTGATTTAATGAGGTCTTTCCAGTAATTGTTCATAAGCTATCCTTTAAAAACAAGAAACCTAAAATAATAAAATTTGACTAGTTATTTTGTGTATTATGCTGGATGGATTTCTTCAATGTTTTTCAGTAAAGAGTTAACCCTTGAACCCTGGTGGTATCTTGCCTGACAGTTCAATGGCAGCAATCGGAAGAGTCCATATTCATAATGTGGGGGTAGACCAATTAATGATTTCAATGTGCTGCCTTCACTTGGCAGCCAAGTTACTTAATGAAATGATGATGTATCATGCTCCTGGGCCTGAAAAAGGGTCTCTTGGGTTCAATGGTTAACGAATAAGGGCTTCGCAAAGTATGGACCATTGTCCATGACCCGTAGACATGTTTGAAGTAGCCTCAAAGGTATTGAAGGACAGTAAAATTTTCTAAGTCGAAAGATTGAAAAAGGACAATAACTCTGGGAAACATTGTTGGACAGAACCTGTTCCTTGTTTATATCCATTCCACCATGCAGTTGTATCAGCATACCAAAGGTGATCCAAATCTGATCGATGGCTTTGAAATTACAATCTAAAACGTTTGTACAGACAGATGGAGTGACAGATGGATGGTAAGACGGAGGTCTCCACTAGATAGTCCTGATTCCTCCTTTGGAGATTGGCGGCATAATAATAACAAAGAATATCTCAATAAATATTGTTGAAATATTTTCATTTTAAACATAGAAAAAATATGACTTATTTCAATATAGTTGGCATTTAATGAGTATTTAGTAGTATAGCATACTATACCTCATGTATACAACACTGTCTCTCTTGCTGATTGGGTATATCCCATATTGACAATGCTCCTGACAAGGTTCCTGTCGCTGCATAATTCTGACTGAAAAGTTGGAAAAAATTATTTCTACCATCTTTCTCCATAATCCATAACCCAAAGACATTTTAAAACAAGAGGGGAGGGGAGGGGGGGGGGGGGGGGTGGGCATGCCCCAGGACATACCCCCAAGATCCATACCACCAAACAATGACAAGAGAACAAATGAACCATGACACAGTGAAAGCTATTCCCATAAAAAATCTTCATTCCAAATTTCAATGAGAGCCGCTAAACCTAAACTAGAGATATGAGGCGAACAGACAAAAAATTGGCTATTTTACCAGCCAATTTTTAGGTAATTGTGAAGGCCAGAAACACCTGTTAATGAAGTCTAGTGACAATCAGACCATCCACATAAGAAATGTAGAACAAAGACATAATGCCATATGTGGGGAGGTGATTTGCATTTATTTTCTTTGTTTTATTGCAGGGGCATAACTCACTCGAAAGCCTTTCCCATAAGCAATCTTCATTCCAAATTTCATTGAAATCTGATAACTCAAACCTTATAGAACAAAGACATAATGCCAATGTGGGGCAGTGATTTGCATGTATTTTCTTTGTTTTAGTGCAGGGACATGACTCATTTGAAAGCCTTTCCAATAAGCAATCTTCATTCCAAATTTCATTGAAATCTGATAACCCAAACCTGAAATATGAGGAGAACAGACCAAAAATTTACAAAGCAAACAGGAATTTTCAAAGTTAAAAAGGGGGATAAGTCTAAAAAGGGAAAATTATGAAATGTTAAAAAATTTATAGTAATTTATATATTTTTTATACTTACCAATGACCCAGACTTAGCTGGTGCTAACTCTAACAAAACCAGGGCCAAACACAAATTTTGCCCCCCAATCCCCAAAATTTGCATCCAAAACAAAAAGAAATCATGTCCTAAAGGACCTCCATACTACGCCTCCACTGCGCATGCGCAGTGACGCAGACGTCCCGAAATTGGCGCCAATTATCATTCTTACTGGCAGTGCCTGGTCAGCGCTATGTACTCAGCGGGGAGGCAAGAGTTCCCAACTCCAGGGAGGGCCATCCCCGTCTGGGTCATTGGTAAGTATAAAAAATATATAAATTACTATAAATTTTTTAACATTTTTATACTGTACCAATGACCCAGACTTAGCTGAATAGTAAACAGGCTGGAGGGCCTAGGACATAGAGGAAAATCCAATAAGCTCAACTATATAGTAAAGAGGTAACCCCTTAAGGAGAAAAGGAGTATTAGGCTTTACATGTATCTTTCTTATTTAATATTAAATTAGAAAGATACACTACCCTTAATAATTGAGCACAATAACATTCATGTTCTCTATTAACATCCAGTATATCCCTTATACTAATTATTTTTAAAGTAAGCCAATAAATAAAGTAGTCCAGAGAATTGAGACTCTTTATAGTCATTTAAAAGTGTTCGAGTATTGTATATTAAAGCCCGTTTGACACTTGACATATACAAATGCTTCACACCGAGCTACACTTTAAAAATATGACATGAATGAATTTAACATTAATATTACACTTTAAAACCATCCCGGAAGCGACTCAGAAATACTGACTTGGAGGAGGCATTCCCTTGCTTTTCACTATAAAGCAGGTGACCTAAGGGAACACCCCCCCCCCCTCCTTTCCCCTTGCCCTGGGTCAAATAGCCCAGAGTGAAGAGGGCAGCCGGACGGAGTCACTGCCGGAACAGAAAGCCTGCATAACTATAGTTGCAACTGTTTAGTGGACGACATTCTGAGCAACAGATAACGGACCTAAACAATGCAGGTCTCCAGAAATGGACTCAATATTTCTGAGATGAAAATTCGTAAATGTGGATGGCTGAGACCAATAAGCAGCCTTCATTAAATCTGTAATAGCAACACTATTAGCATAAGCCCAGGAAGTGGAAAGAGCTCTTACTTCATGAGTGGAAATCTTACGCACAGACTGCTGAGAAGAAGATAAACTCTCATAAGCAGTACGGATAGTTAATTGAATCCATCTAGCAATAGAATGGACCGAAATGTCCTTTCTATTAGGCATCAAAGACAGAAAGAAACGTTTCCGTCCCTTTCTGATAAACTGAGATCTCTGTTTATAGATACGTAACGCTCTAACAGGACAGAGTAAAGGCCTACGCCCGTCTGAAGACGGAAGAGCCTTAATAACAATAGGTTCCGGATATTTATTAGGAGCCTGATTCTTAGCTAAAAAACCCACATTAGTAGTGAAGGTGATAGTGTTCCCGACATTACGATAGTGAGAATCATCCACCGACAGTGCATGAAGCTCACTGACTCTTCTAGCAGAGGAGAAAGCTAAGAGAAAAGCTGTCTTATAAGATAAGAATTTGAAATCTACTGTCCCAAGAGGTTCAAATGGCTTTTCCTTCAATTTAAGAAGAACCCAAGCTAAATTCCACTTAGGAATTAATCTAAGAGTTCTGGGTCTATTTATCGAAAAGTTTCTAACCAACTTAGATAAAGAGACATTAGATCCAATTTGTAAACTATCATGATGTGCACAGGTATCAGATAACATAGACCTATAACCCTTTATAGTAACAGGCTGCAGTTTGATTTCGTCAAACAAGTATACTAGAAAGTTTGCAATGTCTGGTATAGAGGGATCGAATATATCTACAGAATGATCCCTACACCAACGACGAAAAACCTTCCACTTAGCCGCATAGTTTAGCGAAGAGGAGGTCCTCCTACAGTTAGAAATCGCGTCCACTGCTCGTCCTGTAAAGTGCTTGCCATGCAAGAAGGACCACACAACGGAAAAACGTGAAGGTTGAGACCTTGCGGGTTGTGATGGAGTTGGCGCGATTTCCCCTGCGAAAGAAGATCCTCCCGTGGAGGAAGCTTTCGCGGTAGGTCCCACAACAGACACCTGAGTAGATTTATCCACGGTCTCTGTGGCGACAGAGATACTACCAACAGAATCTTGCATTGAGATTGTTTTATCTTTAGCAATACTTGTTGAATTAACGGCGCTGGAGGATACGCATATCCTATCATTCCGTCCCAAGGGATCGACAGAGCGTCTACTGCAAATGCTCTTGGATCCGGACACGGAGACACATACGTCTGCAACTGATTGTTGAGATGTGATGCAAATAAGTCTATCATTGGCCGTTCCCATTGGTAGCAAATCTGATTGAATACTTGTTTGTTGAGAGTCCATTCCGACGGCAACAAGCGACCCTTTCGTGAAAGGGAGTCTGCTAGCACATTCAGACGACCCGGTATGTGACGGACCGAAAGAAGAACGTGATGTTCTAGCGCAAACAGAAGGATTCTTTCCGTTAGATTGAACAATGGAACTGAATGAGTGCCTCCCTGATTCCGTATATACGCCACTACTGTCGTATTGTCGGATAGGATTTGGACATGAGCAATGTGAATAATGTCCATCCGGTGACGTAATGCAAGCCAAATTGACATCATTTCCTTGATGTTTATGTGCTTGCACAGGAATTGCGGATCCCAAAGACCCTGGCATCTCGAATCCGTTGGGATTAATGATGCACCCCAACCTGTTTGACTGGCATCCGTCATAATGGTAAAACTCGGATCCGGCAACTGCAGCGAACTCCCTGAGTTAACCACTGAATGTTTGCCCAAGTCTGAATCTCTTGTTTCACTTGATCTGACAAGAGAACGTCTACGTCGAGCGAATGAATTTTCACACTCCAATTCTGAGTCAAGAAAATTTGAAGAGGACGTGTGCGTAACCGCCCCATCGGAATGAGATCCGCAGCGGCTCCGCACAGACCTATCAGTCTCATAAATTCTCTCGCTGTGACTTTGTCTGCGTGCAGACAATAGCGAGCGTAACAACTGACTAATTTCGCTCTGGTTAATGGCAGACGAACGAGATTGTTGTGCGTCTCGAAGCTCATTCCCAGATGAGTGAATGACATGGACGGCACCAGATCCGACTTCTCCTCGTTTACTATAAAACCGAGACAGCGGAGCAATAGAAGAAGATTCTGAACATCGTTCTGAAGCGTTAACTCGTTGCCGTACCTCTGAAGAATGTCGTCCAGGTAGGCCGACGTTACCGCAGACGAATGAGCTCGGAAATAGATCATTACCGAGTTCATTACCCGAGTGAAAGCCCAGGGTACTAGATTCAATCCGAAGCACATCGCCCGGAATTGATACACCACTCCTAGGACTGCGAAGCGTAGGTACTTTCGGAATGTCGGATGTACCATGACGTGAAAGTACGCATCTTTGAGATCTATGCTTGTTGCATAATCGTTCACCCGAATACTCGCTCTGACCGACCGAATCGTCTCCATATAAAATTTCGGAGCGACGATCAGCTTGTTTATCCAGCTCAAATCTATGACTGGACGGAACGAGCCGTCTGGTTTCGGAACCAGAAACAGATGGCTGTAGAATCCCGGAGTTTCCTGGTTTTCTACTACCTCTACCACGTTCTTCATTAAAAGAGACTGCACCTCTGATAGCAGAGCGTCTCTTTTCTGCGGATTTGACGGAAGATGAGTCCACTTTGGACTTCGAGTTAATGGAGGCTTTCGTTTGAAGGATATCTTTAGACCTTCCGAAGTCACTCCTCTCACCCAAGGGTCGTCCGTAATCGACGCCCATTCTTGTGAAAAGCTCGACAACCTTCCGCCAACCGGTACGCGATAGAGGTTTAAGCCATCACCTCCTGGACCTGCGAGGCCTGAGGTAGGAGAAACCACGTCCTCCACGACCCGCACCTCGCCCCGTCGACCTCGGGGCGTCCGACCGATTGTCCCGGCCCGAAGGACGTCCCGAACGAGAGTCGCTCCCCTGACGGTCTCTTGAATAAGACCAAGAGGATGCACCGGAACCTCTATAGGAACCTCTCTTGGGCGCATTAACCCAGAAGTGCCTGTCTTATTCTTGTCTGCTGTATCCGACTTCTTAGAAGCAGATTTAAACAACAGAGAATCCGAAGCTTTCTTTGTAATTTTATCATAAATAGCAGAAAGCTTGCCGTCAAAGAGAAGTTCTCCGGAGACCGAAGCGACTCTAAGAGAGTTCTTCACCTTAGTATCCACGAGTGTGGATGTAGCTAGGGCTGCGTCACGTCTAACCAACTCCAGATTTGCCACTGAAAGGGCGGAGTTACACGTGGAATAAGCTACTGCCCTTGAAAGAAGTCTTAAAGAGGATTGTACATCCTGAAACTCTTTCCCTTGAAGGCGCAGTGATAACGCCTTAGTAAGGTGATCTGCGTAAGATAAGGCATCTAAATTGGCTCTGTTAGACGCAATAGCTGTTTCCAACACCGCGGTTGGAATAGAAGCCGACGACGGTAATGATAGCTCTAAGTCTTCCGCCTCGTCGTCCATACGCAGAGGAACTCTCGGGATACCCTGTCCTGCCGTATCGAATTTATTCCTTGCATTAATGAAAGGCAGGTTGAGAGTATTAGTGGACAAAAAACCTGCTTTCCCCGTCTTGGAAGCAAGTTTAAATATAGCGTCGTTCAATAATTCAAATGTTCTTGCAACATTATTGGACTGCGACGGAAACTCGGGAGCGATGTCCCTGAACCGCTCAAAAAATTCAGAGTCCAATGACGCTATAATCCTCTTGTCCGGAACCGCAGCAGTCTGGCCCGACGGAACAACTTGAGGGAGAAAGTGCCGGATGAAGTCCACGGAAGCTTTATGTTGTTCCGAAAGGGATAGCTCCAAATCATCCGTATCCCTTTCACCATCCGGTCGGACCTCATGATGTTCCCGGTCGTCCGCCCCCGATGTTTCGGCGGAGCGTACCGACCCAGCACCGTCGGATAATTCTCGATCCGACACCGTTTCTGTCGGCTGCTGGGAAGCTGCGATAAGCTGTGCTATCTGCACAAGAATGTCCGGCGTCGAGACCTGCGGAGACGCAGTCTTTCGCTGCTTCGCCGAGGGCAGCTCCGCATCAGATAGCTCCCGCATACTTTTCCTATGCGAACGTCCGGAGTCCATCGGTCTCGAATCCCTGGCTGCCGGATGGTGTGACCTGGTCGCCGAAGAATCCTTGATCGGCGAAGCTGGTAATATATCGGCGGTCACGCAGCCAAGGTGCGGCCGTGTGCGCTGACGAGAAGAGGAAGCCTTAGCAGTCTCCGCGGACTGCTTATACAACGGAGCGTCCCGAGCGACGGACGTATGCTCCGCTTGCGACACATTCTGTACCACAACATCTGGTCCCAAATGTTGTTGTACGAGAGAGGGGCCTCTCTCGCTCGCGGCCCGGCTGGACCTGGACGAGCTAGGAACCGGACTCAAAGGCTTCCTCCGTTCTCGCTTACTATCCACCGTCACTGGGTGTGCATCTATTATGTTTATAGTGCTCGCATCACCCAAAATTTCCTCCTGGACCGCATCGGACGAACCCGGCTGCCGAACCATTCGGTGAATGGACGCTACACCGGGCGAGCTAGCGGACGACATTTGTCTAATCTCCATGAGCACTTTTGCCGCTAGCTCTGAATTCATTTGTGACGACGGACGCACACTTGTAGAAGATAACATGGAAACATCACCCTGTTCTTGTTCCTCTGAAATAGAAACTGAGAGAGTAGAGCGACCTTGCAGAGAAAGAGCCGGCATAGCCCTTTCTCCAGAAACAACATATCGTGACACACGTTTCCAATGTTTCTCATCCCAATATTCACATATAGGACAGGGATTAATGCGAGAACACTGACTACAATTAATACAATGATCATGAAAGTCAGAGGAAGATTTCTTCCTATTACAATTTGAACAATGTCCCTTCACTGATAAAGGACAACAAGTCCTAGTTACTCGCACAAACCCCTGACACAAAGATACAAAATAACATGATCCATTAATAAATGAAAAAACAATTGCAAATCAAAATAATTTTGAAAAAATATTTTTTCAGCGAAGCCCAAGTTGCTGAAAAGTAACGTTGAGCCCCGATGGATCCGATGGCAAAGTGTGGTCAAAAATTTTAAATTTATATTAAATAATTAATGAGACACTTACGGATAATATAAATGTATCTTATAGTGAGATAAACTACAGCAAAGGCAAACAGCCCCCCTCAAAAAAGGCTGTTGCCAATGTAAACAAACAGTGTAAAACACCAGAAAACATGACTCCAGGCACTGAAAAAAACTGGCCCGGAATCAGTCATCAAAATTACACTCTATCTGATGCAAAACAGAGACTCCCAGGGGAGAATCTGCAGAACATCAGATGGAAGATGCAGAACACAACGTTATACACCCATGGGTGAAAACGTAACTATGGGGAAAATAACAGAAAACATTCTGTAACCAAGCAACTCTCCCAGGAAATTTTAGAAATGAACTTTCTCAAAAATATGCCAAAAGCATGGGAGAATTGCAAGGGGGGACTTTAGAAGGCTAGGGGAGAGGAAACACTGAATAAGCAGTGCAACATTTATCAAGAATGACAACAAGAGGCCCATGCCTCGAAAATAGGCAACTTAACATAATTTCATCAAAAAATTTTAAGTACAGCCCTGATTATTTTTTGTCACTTCTTTTTCCTCTCCTCCTTCTATCCTCCTTAGAATCACATTTTCTCCAAAAATTACGTGTCTGGCATCCTTTAAACTGAGATTTACAAGCACAAAGATCAGTGAGATGTTGACTGATGAAGGGCCAAACAGAGAATGATAATTGGCGCCAATTTCGGGACGTCTGCGTCACTGTGCATGCGCAGTGGAGGCGTAGTATGGAGGTCCTTTAGGACATGATTTCTTTTTGTTTTGGATGCAAATTTTGGGGATTGGGGGGCAAAATTTGTGTTTGGCCCTGATTTTGTTAGAGTTAGCACCAGCTAAGTCTGGGTCATTGGTACAGTATAAAAATATTATTCAAGTCTCATTTGAAAGCCTTTCCCATAAACAATTTTCATTCCAAATTTTATTGAGATCCAATAACCCAAACCTGAGATACGAAGCGAACAGACCAAAAATATTCCAACAGCAAAACGGCTGAAGCTGCTTAAAGATCTCAAGACCATCCTAATGAACATCCGTGTCAAATTTCATCAAAATTTGAGCAGTAATGTTGAAGTTATAAAGCGAACAGACATCTGAGTCTGGACGGAGAGACACATGCACGGACACATAGTCAGACATAGACGGACAGGTGCAATCCAGTATACCCCACTTTTGAAAAAAAGTGGGGGGTATAATAAAATCCAAAACAGGCTTACTATAGAGTTAGTCCACCTCCCCTGTCAGATTTTTTCTCATAACACTGCTAAAAACAAGTTATGCCAAACTCAATCAAGATATTTTTGTGAAAGACTCAAATATCACACGAATCAGTTGATGTTTGTTCAATTTATCAAGTGACAAGCTCAAGCTTAAAATTCAGAGAAATGTTAAAAAATTTATAGTAATTTATATATTTTTTATACTTACCAATGACCCAGACATAGCTGGTGCTAACTCTTAAAATATAGGGCCAAACACAAATTTTGCCCCCCAATCCCCAAAATTTGCATCTAAAACCAAAGAAAACATGTCCTGAATGGCCCTCCACACTTCACCTCTACTGCGCATGCGCAGTGTCAAGGACGTTCCGAAATTGGTGCCATTAATCATTCTAATAACCAGTGCCTGGTAAGCGCTATGTACTCAGCGGGGAGGTAAGAGTTCCCAACTCCTGGGAGGGCCATCCCCGTCTGGGTCATTGGTAAGTATAAAAAATATATAAATTACTATAAATTTTTTAACATTTTTATACTGTACCAATGACCCAGACATAGCTGAATAGTAAAAAGGCTGGAGGGCCAAGGACATAGAGCAAGATGGAATACGCTCAATTATATAAAATAGAGTCATCCCCTCTAGGGAAAAAGAAGTATAAGGCCTTACATGTATCTTTCTTATTTATGATAAATTAGAAAGATACAACACCTTCCAAAATTGAGCATCATACATCCATGTACTCTATTAATATCTAGTATAATCCTTATACTAATAATTTTTAAAGTAAGCCAATAAATAAAGTAAGTCTAGAGAATAGAGACTCTTTATACTCCTTAAAAGTGTCTGAGGATTGTATAATAATGTCCGTTGACACATGCTATATTCAAAAGCTATACTTTAAAAACTAAGTCCTGAATGAATTTTTAAAACATAAACTTCTCACTAAACAACCATCCCAATAACAGCTCAGAATTACTAACTCCGGAGGAGGTATCCCCTTGTTTTCATAGTAAAACAGGTGACCCAAGGGAACACCCTCCCCCCCCTTTTTTCTTGCCCTGGGTCAAATAGCCCAGAGCGAAGAGGGCAGCAGAACGGAGTCACTGCCGAAACAGACAGCCTACCTAGCTATAGTAGCAACTGTTAAGTGAATGACATTCTGAGCAGTAGATAATAGACCTAACAATAGAGGCCTCCAGAAATGGACTCGATATTTCTGAGATAAAAATTCATGAATGTGGATGGCTGAGCGCAATGAGCAGCCTTCAAAAATCTATAATAGCGACCCTATTAATGTAAGCCCAAGATGAAGAAGAACTCTTACTTCATGAGCCAAAATCTCAAACACAACTGCTGAGTCAATGATATACCATAAGCAGTATCGATAGTTAATTGAATCCATTAGCAATAGAATGGAGCGTAACGTCCTTCTATTAGGCATCAAAGACAGAAGAAGCTTACGCCCGTAGTAATAAACAGATATCTGTTTATAAATACATAAACTCTAACCGGACAGAGTAAAGGCCTATGCCCGTACGAAGACAGAAGGACCTTAATAACAATAGGTTCCGGATATTAATTAGGAGCCTGACTCTTATGCAAAAATCCAACCTAAATAGTAAAGGAAGTAGTGATTCCGAAACTACGAAAGTGAAAATCATCCACCGATAGTGCATGAAACTCACTGACTCTTCAGTAAAAGAGAAGCCAACAGAATTACTGTCTAAAAGGTCAGAATTTGAAAACTACTGTTTCCAGAGGCTCAAGTGATTACTTAGCTAAATAAGCACCGAAGTTAAATTCCATATAGGAATTTAATCTAATGTTTCTAAGTCTATTTATCGAAAAGTTACTAAATGACTTAGATAAGGAGACATAAGACTCAATTGTAAACTATCATAGAGTGCATAGGTATGAGGTAACATAAACCTATAACCTTAATAATAATAGGCTGCAGTAGATCTTGTCAAACAAGTATACTAAAAAGTTGCAATGACTAGTATGGAGGGATCAACAATATCAACATAGTGATCCCTACACCAACGACGGAAGAGCCTCCACTTTAGCCGCATAGTATACCGAAGAAGAGATTCTCCTATAGTAAGAAATCGCGTCCAAAGCTCGTCCAGTACAAAGCTTACAATGCAATAAGGACCACACAACGGAATACGTGAAGGTTGCGACCTTGCGGGCTGTGATAAAGATGACACGATTTAACCCAGCCAAAAAAGATCCTCTCATGGAGGAAGATTTCGCGTTAAGTCCCACAGTAGACATCAGAGTAAATTTACCCACGGTCTCTGTGAAGACAGAGATGCTATCAACAGAAATGTATTGTGGTTGTTTATCTTAGCAATACTTGCTGAAACAACAGCGCAGGAGGATACGCATATCCTATCATTCCGTCCTATTAGATCAATAGAGCTTTAACAACATAAGCTCAGCGATCCGGACAAGCAACATATACGTCTGCAATTGACAAGCAAGTTGTGTCGTAAATAAATTATCATTGGGCGCTCCCATTGATAGCAAATCTGATTGAATACTTGTTTGTTGAGAGTCCATTCTGACGGCAACAAGCGACCCATAAGTGAACGGGAGTCCGGTAATACAATCAGACGACCCGGAATATGACGGACCGAAGCAGAACTTGGTGTACTATAAAAAACAGAAGGATTCTTTCCATTAAATTGAATAACGGAAACGAATGAGTGCCTCCCTGGTTCCGGAGATACGCCACTACTGTCGAAATAACGGACAGGATTTGGACATGCGTTTCTGAATAATGTTCATCCAATGACATAAAGCAAGCCTAAAAAAACATTATTCCGTGGAAGATAAGTGCTTGCTTAGAGACTGCGGAACCCAAAGACCCTGGCACTTCGAATCCGTTGGGATCAATATTATATCCCAACCTGTTTGACTGGCAACCGTCATAATTATAAAACTCGGATCCGGCAACTGCAGTGGCACTCTCTGAGTCAACCACCGAATGTTTGCCCCAGTCTGAATCTCTTGCTACACTAGATAGACAAGAGAACGTGTAAATCGAGCAATTCATGGATTGCTGAAAAGTTGCCGTCGAAGAGAAGCTTCTCCGAGAACGAAGCGACTCTGAGAGAGTTCTTCACCTTACTATCCACGCGCGTGGATGTAGCTAGGGCTGCGTCACGTCTAACCAACTCCAAGCAGCCACTGAAGGGAGGAGTTATACGTGAACAAACTACTGCCCTCAAAAGAAATCACACTGAGGATTATATCCCGGAATTCTTTCTCTTAAAGACGTAATGATAACGCCTCAGTAAGGTGGATTACGTATGATAAAGCGTCTAAGTTAAGACTATTAGACATCATTGTCGTTTCCAACATTGTGGTTGGAAAAGACATAGACGGCGAAAAAGATTATTTCCAGTCTATAACCACGCCGTCTAGACGCATATGAACTCTCGGTATGCCCTGTTCTGCCAAAATGAATTATTCGTATAAATGACAAAAGGCAGAAATGAGAATTGCGGACAAGAAACTAAACTATCATGCTTGGTAGCAGGCTTATATATATTTATAGCGTCGATAAATAATACACATGTTCTAATGACATTATTGGACTGTGTCGGTAAGTCAGGGACAATGTCCCTGAACCGATCCAAAATTCCATGTCCAATGACGCTATAAGTCTCTTATCCAACATCGCAGCAATGTAGTCCGAAATAACAATCACTGGAAGATAATGCCGGAAGATATGTATGGCAGCTTCCGATGCTACGAAAGGGAAAACTCGAAATCTTTTGAATCCCTTTCGCCATCCTGTCGGACCCTATAAAGCGTTCGGCCGTCCGTACCTGATGCAACCGTGGACCGCACCGACCCAGCGCCGTCGGATGATTCCTGATTCGACCAAGAAACTGTCGATTGCTGGGATGCTGCGAAAAAACTGTGCTAACTCGGATAGCACGTCCGTCACTGAGGCCTGTGGAGAAGCGGTCCTACGATGCATTGCCGCTAGAAGCTCCGTGATCGTTACCCCGTGCATACTACTAATATGCGAGCGAATGGAGTGTATAGGCCTCGTGTCCCTTGGCTACCGGATGGCGTGACCTGTTCGCCGTGGAATCACTGAATGACGAAACTGATCGGATACTCGAGGTCACGTAGCCAATGTGCGGTCGTGTGCACTGCTGTGAGGATGAGGAAGCATTATTGACAGTCTCTCGGACTGTCAATATAACGGAGCGTCCCGAGCGACGGACATATGCTCCGAATGTAAAATATCTGAACCACAACATGTGGTCCCCTATGTTGTTGGACGAGAGAGGGACCTCTCTCGCTCACAGCCCGGACGGACCTGGACAAGCCAGGAACCGGACTAACAGGCTTCCTCCGATCTGTCCTCAATCCGCCGTCTCTGGGTGAGTACTAAAGTAATTATAGTGCTCGCATCACCTAAATCTCCTTCCTAGACCGCAACGGACGAATCCGGCAGCCGAACCATTCGATGAATGTACGCTAGACCGGGTGAGCTAGCGAATGTCACTCCGTCGATCCTACAAGGGACCTCTTAGGCAATAGACATAATCCATGAGCACTTATTGCCGCTAGCTCTTCAATAACTATGACGACAGAGGCACATTTTTGAAAGACATCTCCGTAACTTTGCGAACAAGAAACCAGAAATGCTTGGTAATAGCAAGCATATAATAATAAATATATAGCGTCGTTCAATAATTCAAAAGTTTGTGTGACATTATTGGACTATGTCGGAACTGAGGGACGATGTCCCTGAACCGAACCAAAAATTTCTAAGTCCACCGACGCTATCAGTTTTTTATCCGGTATCGCAGCATTCTGGTCCGACGAAAGAACCTGTAGAAGATCAAGTCAGATGACATACACAACATCATATGTTGTTCCGAAAGGGAAAGCTCGAAATCCTCCGAATCCCTTTCGGTATCCCGTCGGACCGGATGAAATTTTCGGACGTCCGTACCCGCTTCCGTGGAGCGTCCCGACCCAGCATCGTCGGATAAAACATTATGCGACAGATTCAGTTGTTGCTGGGATGCTGCGATAAGCTGTGCTATTTAGGATAGCACGTCCGTCCCCGAGGCCTGTGCAGTAGCGGTCTTACGATGCATTGCCGCCGGAAGCTCCATGTACGTTGACTCCCGCACACTTTCCTATGCGATCGTCCGGAGTCTGCAGGCCTCGTGTCCCTGGCTACCGGATGGTGTGACCTGGTCGCCGATGATTCTCTGACTGGCGAAGCTGACTGGATATCCGAGGTCACGTAGCCAAGAGCGGTCGTGTGCGCTACCATGAGAATGAGGAAGCCTTATTGACAGTCTCTCCGGACTTACTATATGTCGGAGCGTCCCGAGCGGCGGATGTATGCTCCGAATGCGAAACATTTGTACCACAACATCTGGGGCCAGATGTTGTTGTACGAGAGAGGGGCCTCTCTCGCTCGCCGTCCAGATGGACCAGAACGAGCTATGACCCGGACTAAAAGGCTTCCTCCGTTCTCCCTCTAATCCGCCGTCACTGGGTGTGCATTTGGTTGATTTATAGTGCTCGCATCACCCCAAAACTCCTTCTAGACCGCAACGGACGAACCCGGCTGCCGAACCATTCAATGAATGGATGCTACACCGGGCGAGCTAGCGGACGTCAAAGGCCGTCGAACCTACTAGGGTCCTCTTAGGCAATTGGCGTATTTACATGAGCACTTTTCCGCTAGCCCTTCATTAATTGTGACGACGGAGGCACACTGTTGGAAGACATCACAGATACATCACCCTAATCTTGATCGTCTGAAATAGAAATTGATAAAGTAGAGTGACCCTGCGGGGAAAGGACCGGAATGTCCAATTCCCCACTAACATACCGTGACATACGCTTCCCATGTTGTCATCGAAATCATCAGATACAGAACAGGAGTTAATGCAAGTACACTGACTACATATAGAATGATTATAAAAGTCAGAGGAAGACTTCCTCTTATTACAATTGATCAAAATCCTTTCAATGTGAAAAGAAAACAAAGTCCTGGTACTCGCACGAACCCCTGACAATCAAAATACATAATAATAATATGATCCATTAACATAGAAAAAATAATTGAAATCAAAATATTTTGAAAAAATATTTTTTCAGAACAGCCCAAGATTCTGAAAAGTAACGTTGAGCCCCAATGGATCCCAAGCCTAAGTGTGGACAAAAAAATTTAAAAATATTTTAAACAATTTATGCAACACTTACGAACAATAATAATGTATCTAGTTATGATTAAATTAACATCAAGATATTATTTTCAAGAAATCCCCCCCTCACACAGAGGGCTGTTGAAAATGTAAACAATGAGTGTAAAAACACTAAAATAAGACTCCAGGCACCCAGGCCCGAAATCAGTTACCAAAAATACACTATCTGATGCAAAACAGAGACTTCCAGGGAAGAAACTGCAGAACATCAGATGGTAGATGCAGAACACAACGCCTAACCACCCGTAGGTGAAAACGTAAACATGGGGAAAAGAACAGAATTCATTCTGTTATTCAGCTAAAACTCCCAAGAAATTTTAGTAATAATAATTACAGAAACTATGCCAAAAGCATGGGAGAATAGCAAGAGGGGACTTAAAGGAAAGGGAGAGAGGAAAACACTTAAAAATCAGTGTAACTAAATAACAAGAATGACAACAAAATGGCTGCTGCCTCGAAAATAGGTAACTTAACATAATTTCATTAAAAAATTTTAAGTTACAGCCCTGATAATATTCTGTCACACATTTTTCCTCTCCTCCTTCTCTATCCTCCTTAGAATCACCATTTCTCTAATATTTATGTGTCTGGCATCATTTAAACTGAGATTTACAAGCACAAAGATCAGTCAGATGTGAACTGATGAAGGGCCAAACAAAGAATGATAAATGGCGCCAATTTCGGGACCTCCTTGACACTGCGCATGTGCAGTAGAGGCGAAGTATGGAGGGCAATTCAGGACATGATTTCTTTGGTTTTAGATGCAAATTTTGGGGATTGGGGGGCAAAATTTGTGTTTGGCCCTAGATTTTTAAGAGTTAGCACCAGCTATGTCTGGGTCATTGGTACAGTATAAAAATATGCATTTTGTACCAAAGAAAAATATTGCATGAATGGCCCTGGGTGAGGAGGAGGTGGAGTTGGGGTGAGGGGTGGGGGAGAGTGGGGGTGTGTTAGGGGAGTCCATTTTTTTTTCCACATGTGGTCAGTCTAAATCCTTCAGAATGCATTTTGAGCAGAGAAAGAAAAATACCTAACTGGCACCATGGGGGTGGGGGTGGTGTTTGTCTGGGTTTTTAACCACAAACTTTAACCAAAACTGTAAAACTGCATTTTTGACGAAAGAAAAAAAAAGGGCCTAATTGGCCCCCCGGTGGGTGGGGTGGGGGTTATGTGAGTTTAAAAAAAGGTTCTGCATGTAGTGACTGTAAATAGTTCAAAATGCATATTCGAGGAAAGTAAAAAAAAAATGCCTAATTTGGGGGGGGGGGGGGGGGGGGGGGGGGTAATTTCTGTCTGGATTTTTAACCACAAACTTTAACAAAAAAAGTATTTTTGACAAAAGGAAAAAAAAGGTTCAGCATGTAGTGACTGTAAATAGTTCAAAATGCATATTGGAGGAAATAAAAAAAAATAAAATGCCTAATTGGGGGGGGGGGAGGGGGGGGGGGGGGTGTGCTTGTCTGGGTTTTTAACCAAAACTGTAAACTAGCATTTTTGACAAAAGGAAAAAAAGTGCCTAATTGGCCCGGGGGGGGGGGGGGGGGGGGGGGGGGGGGGGGCATGGAGGGGAACGTAAGTTTAAAAAAAGGTTCTGCATGTCGTGTCTGTAAATAGTTCAAAATGCATATTGGAGAAAAGTAGAAAAAAAAGCCTAATTGGGGGTGGGGGAGGGTGGGGGTAGGGGTGGTGGTGTTTGTTTGGGTTTTTAACCACAAACTTGGAGTCACCCTACAAAGCTACAATGAAATCCCTTCATAATTATGGCCTGTGGAATATTCTAAAGGTTTTCGGGCTTCAGGCCTCTGTTGCCGTCACAGTTGCCCAAAAGGGGACGTTCTCATCTAGACATTATATGAAGTCAACCTATCACGTTACAATGAAATCCCTCCATAAATATGACCTGTAGACTGTGCTAAAGGTATTCGGGCTTCGGGCCCCTGTTGCCGTCACAGTTGCCCAAAAGGGGACGTTCTCATGTAGACATTATATGAAGTCAACCTATCAAGTTACAATGAAATCCCTCCATAAATATGACGTGCAGACTGTGCCAAAGGTTTTCGGGCTCGGGCAGCCATGATGGTTGAATGATCGCAATCAAAAGGGGACATTCTCATCTGGGCATCAAGTGGATTAATCCTACGAAGTTAGAATGAAATCCCTTCATAAATATGACTGTAGACTGTGCTGAAGGTTTTCGGTACCGTTTTGGGCACCTGTAGCCGTCAAAGTTGCCCAATCACGTCGAAAAGGGGACGTTCTCATGTTGACATTATTGGGGGTAGGGGTGGTGGTGTTTGTTTGGGTTTTTAACCACAAACTTGGAGTCACCCTACAAAGCTACAATGAAATCCCTTCATAATTATGGCCTGTGGAATATTCTAAAGGTTTTCGGGCTTCAGGCCTCTGTTGCCGTCACAGTTGCCCAAAAGGGGACGTTCTCATCTAGACATTATATGAAGTCAACCTATCACGTTACAATGAAATCCCTCCATAAATATGACCTGTAGACTGTGCTAAAGGTATTCGGGCTTCGGGCCCCTGTTGCCGTCACAGTTGCCCAAAAGGGGACGTTCTCATGTAGACATTATATGAAGTCAACCTATCAAGTTACAATGAAATCCCTCCATAAATATGACGTGCAGACTGTGCCAAAGGTTTTCGGGCTCGGGCAGCCATGATGGTTGAATGATCGCAATCAAAAGGGGACATTCTCATCTGGGCATCAAGTGGATTAATCCTACGAAGTTAGAATGAAATCCCTTCATAAATATGACTGTAGACTGTGCTGAAGGTTTTCGGTACCGTTTTGGGCACCTGTAGCCGTCAAAGTTGCCCAATCACGTCGAAAAGGGGACGTTCTCATGTTGACATTATATGAAGTCAACCTATCACGTTACAATGAAATCCCTCCATAAATATGACCTGTAGACTGTGCTAAAGGTTTTTGAGTTTTGGGCTCGGGCAGTTGTGACGGTTGATAGATCACGCCCAAATGGGGAAATTCTAATGCAGACATCACACGGAGTCATCGTATCAAGTTACAATGAAATGCATCCATATTAAACATGACCTGCAGACTGTGCTAAAAGTTTTTGGGTTTCGGGCTTGGGCAGCCATCACGGTTGACAGATCATGCCCAAACGGGGACGTTCTCATCTAGGCATTATACATAGGCATTCTATGAAGTTGCAATGAAATCCCTTCATAAATACGACCTGTAGACTGTGCTAATGGTTTTCGGGTTTTGGGCTCGGGCAGCCATACCGGTTGACTGATCACAACCAAAAGGGGACGTTCTCATGAAGACATGACCTAAAACCTGCATATGAAATTTCGTGACAATCAGACAGGAACTACTGGGTATAGCCTGTACTTGAAGGTTGAATAAAAAACTTTAACCACAAACTTTAACCAAAACTCCAAATGTCAACTAAACAGGAAAAGACAAAAAAAACCCCACTCGAACCTTCAGTAAAAAACTTTAACCACAAACTTTAACCAAAAACTCCAAATGTTAACAGAGGGACAGACGGACGGACAAAAGTCATTACTATACCTCTTACTTTAAACAGTCGGGCTAATAATGACTCTTCATTGGAACAATCTTGTTGAACACATTCCAATGCATAGTCATAAGCTATGTTTTTGAGATAAACATTGAAAAAAATAATAAAACAGGAATATACATTTTTGTGAATAGTGCTCGCGGGTTTTGGTTATTACTTTAGCAAAATGGTTAAATTTACAACATGAAGTGATGATTTTTTTGTCATAATTATAATGGTGACCAACCACAAGGTGCCAAGATTGACCATCATATGTTCAAAAAGGCCAAAATGCATAGCAGTGAGAGAAACAGTGATAAACCTTTGCTTTTATAGGTACAGTGGAGCCGACTCAATTGAATATTTCTCAATTGAACAATTCTGTTAACTGCACATAACATTCAGACACCGCAAAATTTACCATACCTTCAATACAAATTTAGTCTGTTAATTGTATACATGTGATGGAGAAAGGTCCTGTAAAGTCCCCATACTTCCATAAACTGCCCCTTCAATAAAAAAGTTGTCCAAGGTGTATTCTTGAGAACTCTACTGGTAGGATGTGTTTATCTTGATAATGTTTTGACATCACTGTTGACCCCCTGTACAGTCAACAATAATGTAGAAACACTGTTAAGTTCCCTGCAGCTGTACATGTATAGGGTAGTTATTTACATAAACTTGATCTGTGGACTTAGGGGTTAACTGAACAAAATATCTTGTGATAACCACTTAATTACCCATGTTTATAGTTCATCCATTAGCTCTGTCAAATACACATTGCTCAATCAAAAACCAGATTCTCAGTGTAAATATGGGATTCTCAGAGAATACTCTGAGATTCTCAGAGAAAAATCGTGAAAAAACAATAACCGCTAATGAAGATTTTGACATTTTTATTGAAAGAGAAGATACATGTTATTTATTTATTTATTGGTGTTTATGGTCATATACTTATGCACGAATGGCTAATCATGACCATGACAGTTTTACGGGTAGAGGAAGCCAGAGTACCAAGAGAGAACCACCGAGCAACGACGAGCAGCTGCCAGCTCCCCAACATCGTAACTCTGCACTGCAGCACAGGCAGGGTTAGACTGGTTGAAGACATGCGTACCATCGACATGCAGTATGTCTTAGTACACAGCATCATCGTGCCCCCATGTGGACAATCGGGGTTAAGTGCGTTGCCCAAGGACACAACGTGGGAGTCCGAATTGATCACTCAGATGGTCACCCATCCAATGATTAACTGGGCTTGACGTTGCTTAACTTCGATGATCTGACAAGAATCGGTTACCGCAATGCAACCGTGCCCCCAAAGATACATGTATAGGGAAAGACAGTACCAATACATTTATCTTTATCCAGTAGTTTAACTGTCCCCTCGAAGTCTTGTTTGCGAACAGTATCTGTTACTGTCCATTAAATGGGAAAAATAGCCTGCAAAAATGGGAGGGTCCGCTGAATTTTTTATTTATTCCAGTACGAGTGACCTTTTCTTTTAAATTTCGGGCTTTTCATATCAACTTATAGACCTACAATCACGGCGGAACATCATTCCAATTGAGACGCCCAGGTTACATGCCCTTCATTGCTCCAAAATATTGAAACTTTTACGAGTTCTTTGGGATGGTGTAAAACAAGAATGACAACGCAGCATTTCAGAGAGTGACAACAGGGTTTCAGGGAAGCAAGGGAAGTTTCACGTCAACTGAAATCACTCAGGTGAGGTGTTATTCGAACCTTTTTAACCAATTACACAAATCTAAATGTTATAGTTCAGTTCCTAATAATAGAGGGGCATACACATGGCATTTTAGACCTACGCAGTTACCAAATCTTGTCACTTTCTACAAGCAGGTTCTGGCATTTTTTAAGCTGGTATAATTTATTCAATCAGAACATGCACAAATACAATTTACTCAGGTATGAATATGCTGCAGAACACGTCGTCGAATCATACTGGCTGAAATGTATCTTATCGAACACTTTCTGTAGAATACAGGGGTAAATTTTCATTTTAAAACCTATTGTGTCGAAATGAAATTAATTCGATAAACGATGGGATGTAGCAAAGAAATTTGTTTGCCTTCCCCTATAATAAAAATGGTTGACAGCTTAAACCCATTACGTATAGCCCTTCTAGATAGCTCCTGATGTAGGTGTTCCATAAGTTTATACATGATGATTTGCAGATATAGTAGGACAGAAAGCATTGAGCTGAGTTACTTTCGTTCTCAAATCGGGGGGTGGGGGGGGGGGGGGGAGTGGGTTGGTATTCAGAGGTACCAAATTTACATGAATTTGCATTCTCTTTCCAGGAAATGCAAACGTGGCCACAGCTGGCATGTACGTGAGAAGGCCAGGGCGAAGACCAAATCTGCTAAGTAACACAGAGAATTAATTCATCACAGCTGACTGAAATAGACATGGGTATCAAGGGCAATGGCAGCCTATAAGTCGATACGAAAACGCCTGAAATTTTGAAAAAAGGCCACTCTTACTGGGACAAAACCAAAATTTCAGCGGACCCTCCCAATTTGTGCAGCCTATTTTTCTCATTTAACTGGTAGAGTGCTAAGTTATTTTTGGTCATCAAAATTTGTTCATGTGTCTTTGCCTTGTTACAATTTATGGGAGAGTGCCAAGGGGCACTCTCCCATAAATTGTAACAAGGCAAACCCATATAGACTAAGTAATTTCACTTCTAAGATAATATGAAGCACATCCACTGAATATGACACCTTTTGGCTGGTGTGCCTACTCTTCATATTAAAGCCCTGATAGTGGCTTCTAGCACACTACCAGTTAATGGACAGTAACAGATACTGTTGTGAACAGGACTTCGAGGAGATAGTTAAACTACTAGATAAAGGTAAATGTGTATATTTTAATCAAATCTGAGAATTATTCAACACACTTGTCCTTTAAATAGAAATATACTGACATTTTAATGTGAATAGAAAATAAACAATTAAGTTAAGAGTTTGTATATTCATGGTTGTCAGCATTTACTTTTTAAAATTTTTTGAAAACCAAGTACGAAATAACCTAAGCAAAAAATCCAGTATGATAGTTTAGTAGCTTCAAAAGACAGATTAATACACATCTATACTGACCTTATATCATAATTTGGCTCCTCGTGTTCCAGAAGATAGGTTTTAATTTGAGTAATCACAAAAATAACCGCTGTTAGGTTTGTTTACCTCGCACCATATCCAAACTTACAAAAGTGGAAACAGAAGATTCGTGAATGGGAGGTAATTTGGTCATGTGATGTGTTGGGCCACAGGGTGCTAATGGAAATGAAATACCATTAGTGGCCCAGCACGTCACGTAATGACCTGAGCATTTATCACGCATTAATGCCCAAGAAATTAGCAATAATGGCCCAATGAACACCCACTCAAGTGGTAATAATAAAATAAATAAAATGACAAAAATCCTGTCAACTGAATCGAATACCCGACAATTGAATATTTTCCACTAGATAACTGTCTATTCAATTAAGAAGGTTCCACTGTACAGAGTTTTCTTTGGTAAATAGGCTCTTCAGTTAACTCTTTACCCAATGCACAAGATATCAAAATTTATTATTTTAAATATTTTTTTCAAATGTATCAAAAAAGAAGAAAAAAAAATAGTAAGGGACACCTCATTGGACCGAGCTCAGTGAGCTCATTCCAATGAGGGGCCGCATGATACAGCTTTGATGAAATTTTATTTAAAAATAATTTTATTCAACAGTTTAACCCTTTCGCGACTCAGCCAACACCCCCCCCCCCCTCCCCCCCCCACCGGGCATGAAATTACTTCTGTGGACTGATAGAGATAGCACACGTGGACTGAGGTGAGAGTAGATGCATTATTATGCCATCAGCACGCAGCACGCCGATGGGTTTGTAGTGTCAGTTTACCACTGGCACGGCACGTGCCGACGAGTTACAAAAGGGTTAATTTGTATATTATGTGAGCGGATGTGGTATATTCATTAGGTAAAGAGTTAATGGGCTACACTGTACAAAATAGAAAGTTAACAGGTTGTAATGTACAGATGTACTGTACAGAATACAAAGCTAACAAACTGTACTGCGCAAAATACAAAGTTAACAAGTTGTACTGTACAAAATATGAAGTTAACAGGTTTTACTGTACAAAATATGAACTGCAAGTAAAAAAAAGGTGTTAGAACATACATGTTTGAAAATCCAACAGCTTCAACTGAATCATCATTCTCAAACTGTTTTTTCTTGCCACTGCAATTGAATGTTGCTATCACCTGAAATATAAGCATTCTGTAAAAGCTGAATGTTTTGTTAACTGGTGGAATCCCAAGATTAATCCCCTGTACACTGATGTCAATATTTCAAGCTGTAATTTTTTCCCATAATGCAACAAGTAATTTAACCAATTCAATCTTGTTTGTCAGAGCTCTCTGAGCTCTGTCAAACAAGACTGAAATGATTATGTCCTACAAAGTTACATGACATTTTGGTATTTTGACATCTGGGGAGAATTTTGGTTGAAAGAATTTGTTCATCAATAATTTCTCTGTTGTGATTTAATGGAGTGCATAGGTGTTCACCAATAAATTGTAACAGAACACAACTGTCTTGACAAAATATCAAAAAATGAGGATGGATAATTTTGACTTGGTCATGATCAATTTTGAACAAGCCAAGACCAATACCGGGTCTGGACCTGCGTTGCTGCATGTAATTGAATCGGCAAACAGGAAGTGGCTGCACGGCAGATCTGAAAATTGCATACACGATACAACTGATCATTATCAGGCTCCAGATGAAATATAAAATCAATCCCTTGCATAGAAACCGAGAAAAGTTTGACGAAAAATTTCAATGTTCAGTGGGTACAGTAAAATTTCAAAATATCGGCAAACAGGAAGTGGCTGCACGGCAGATCTGAAAATTGCTTACATGATGCAACTCATCATTATGAAGCAGCAGACCAAATATAAAATCATTCCCTATGAACCCTTTCATAGAAGCCAAGAAAACCTTGACGGAAAAAGTGTTTCGGATGGACGGACTGATGGACGGACGAACTGACGGACGGAGTCGAGCGGTTACTAGACCTGCTCTGCCGCTGGCGACGCAGGTAATAAAAAGCATATGTCACGAGGTGACAAAATCCCCCGTCTGCAAAGACAGAAGTGGATCAAAATACTTATGAAAAAGCCAAGATCATCTATCTCATAATATATGTCTATAACAAGTTTCGAGTAAGTCTGATTGCATTTTGTGAAGTTATTGCTAGGGCTGTCTGGGTAACCGAAAAATCTATTCAGTTTCGGTTATCAGAAAAAAATCCCTAAAGTGACAGTCATGCATGTTTAAAAAAAACCCCATGTATTTATATCTAATTCTCAGTTATAGCCAAGAAAGTTGTGTCTATTGATGATGAAACAAACATGCTGGAAAGGATGATAAATTTCCTGTGCGGATATACTTCGAAAAACTGAGTTAACAAGATATTTGTGTTAAACAAATATCAACAAAACAAAATTCAGAACACTTAAAAATGTCATTCTATAGAAAATTACTCAATTTCCGTCTAGTACAAGTTTTCATTTAAATCCATACACATTGATGTCATACTTGATTAAAATTAATGTGTGAGAGATGTCTCAGGGAAGAAATTAAAATTAATTCTTGCTATTTTGAGTACACCTGGTAGTATATTTTAATGATTCGTTATTTTGGGATAAGGGTAGACAATTCCCTATAAGTCTGGCTTGCATTCGATTATGTAACCCAGATTGGTACATAGTGTAGCTAAGATGTGAAACTTCTCTAAAAATATATAACAATGAAAATGTAACGTCTTTGACATTGCCTAAAATATTTTCCTTAAAAAATATCAAATGAAAGTGTCAATGACACTGTAGCTCAACTTGTTAAGACATGTACATGTATAGTATGTGACACAGCAATAACAAACATCTAGGTAATGACCTGATAACAAAGGTACATATAAAGTATTGTAACGGTCTGTACATAAATACTGATCGTAGCCTGTAACAAATACGTAAAGTATTGTAAAGGTGGATGACAGTCAGATGCTAAACTAGAAAAGAAATCTTTGAGTCCCAGAGTGGGTCTGACTGAACTCCAAAATATTTGTTCTCACAGCACAGTGATAAAAAAGGCACCCCAAAACACACTCGTTCCTGTCCCAAGGTGAAAACAAAGGTACCCAAGAAGTTTTGTGAAGATCAGTTCATAAATACGAGCTGTATAGAAGTTGTGACAAAAAACTGATTGGACCTAATTTCGGTACAAAATGGCCACTAGCAGCCATCTTGAATTTTGGACCGCACACAGAAACACTCGTTCTCGTCCCAAGGTGATAATAAAGGTACCCAAGAAGTTTCGGGAAGATCGGTTGATAAATACAGCCTCTAGCCTGAGCCGTATTGACATGTGCACTTACAGTGTATAAGTAGCACTGAATAAATCAAAGTTCATCTAATTTGCATAATTTCTGCACGAGAGAAAACCGCGTACTATATGTGATGTATTCCATGTTACTAAACAGTCATACAAAAATTTATTCAAGTCAGAACTTTCATACGGAAGTTCTGTTCAAAAGACTGATTGCACTAATTTTGGTACAAAATGGCTGCTGGTGGCCATCTTGAATTTCGGACCACACCCAAAAACACTCGTTCTCATACCACGGTGATAACAAAGGTACCCAAGAAGTTTCGTAAAGATTGGTTCATAAATATGGCCTCTAGCCTGAGCCGTATAGAAGTTGTGTACAAAAAACTGATTAGACCTAATTTTGGTACAAAATGGCCACTGGCAGCCATCTTGAATTTTGGACCGCACCCAGAAACACTCGTTCTCGTCCCAAGGTGATAACAAAGGTACCCAAGACGTTTCGTGAAGATCGGTTCATAAATACAGACTCTAGCCCGAGCCGTATTGACATGTGTACTTACTGTGTGTAAGTAGCACTGTAAAAATCAAAGTTCATCTAATTTGCATATTTTCTGCACGAGAAGAAAACCCATATTATATGTGATGTATCCCATGGTACTAAACATTCACACAAAAAATTATTCAACTCAGCGCTTTCATATGGAAGTTCTGTGCAAAAATCTGATTGCACTTAATTTTGTACAAAATGGCTGCCATCGGACATCTTAATTTCAGACCGGACCCAAAAACACTCGTTCTCGTGCCATGGTGATACCAAAGGTACCCAAGAGAAGTTTCGTAAAGATCGGTTCATAAATACGGCCTCTAGCCCGAGCCGTATTGGCATTTGCACTTACAGTGCTGAAAGTAACACTAAATACATCAAAGTTAGTCTAATTTGCATATTTTACGCATGAGAAAAAAACCCATATTATATGTGATGCATCCCATGGTACTAAACATTCATACAAAAAATTATTCAAATCAGCGCTTTCATATGGAAGTTCTGTGCAAAAATCTGATTGCACCTAATGTTGTACAAAATGGCTGCTAGCAGCCAACTTGAATTTCGGATCGGCCCCCAAAACACTTGTTCTCGTCCCACGGTCATAACAAAGGTACCCAAGAAGTTTCGTAAAGATTGGTTCATAAATATGGCCTCTAGCCCGAGCCGTATTGAATTGTTGATGGACAGACGGACGAGTGGCCATGGCATAAGCTCAAATTTGGCTTTGCCAAATTGAGCTAAAAATGTATATTTTTAAAAAGTTAAAAAATTTATAGTAATTTATATATTTTTTATACTTACCAATGACCCAGACATAGCTGCTGGTGCTAACTCTTAAAATATAGGGCCAAACACAAATTTTGCCCCCCAATCCCCAAAATTTGCATCTAAAACCAAAGAAAACATGTCCTGAATGGCCCTCCACACTTCACCTCTACTGCGCATGCGCAGTGTCAAGGACGTTCCGAAATTGGCGCCATTAATCATTCTTATAACCAGTGCCTGGTAAGCGCTATGTACTCAGCAGGGAGGTAAGAGTTCCCAACTCCTGGGAGGGCCATCCCCGTCTGGGTCATTGGTAAGTATAAAAAATATATAAATTACTATAAATTTTTTAACATTTTTATACTGTACCAATGACCCAGACATAGCTGAATAGTAAAAATGCTGGAGGGCCAAGGACATAGAGCAAGATGGAATACGCTCAATTATATAAAATAGAGTCATCCCCTCTAGGGAAAAAGAAGTATTAGGCCTTACATGTATCTTTCTTATTTATGATAAATTAGAAAGATACAACACCTTCCAAAATAGAGCATCATACATCCATGTACTCTATTAATATCTAGTATAATCCTTATACTAATAATTTTTAAAGTAAGCCAATAAATAAAGTAAGTCTAGAGAATAGAGACTCTTAATACTCCTTAAAAGTGTCTGAGGATTGTAAAATAATGTCCGTTGACACGTGCTATATTCAAAAGCTATACTTTAAAAACTAAGACCTAAATGAATTTTTAAAACATAAACTTCTCACTAAACAACCATCCCAATAACAGCTCAGAATTACTAACTCCGGAGGAGGTATCCCCTTGTTTTCATAATAAAACAGGAGACCCAAGGGAACATCCTCCCCCCCCCCCCCTTTTTTCTTGCCCTGGGTCAAATAGCCCAGAGCGAAGAGGGCAGCAGAATGGAGTCACTGCTGAAACAGACCGCCTACCTAGCTATAGTAGCAACTGTTAAGTAAATGACATTCTGAGCAGTAGATAATAGACCTAACAATAGAGGCCTCCAGAAATGGACTCGATATTTCTGAGATAAAAATTCATGAATGTGGATGGCTGAGCGCAATGAGCAGCCTTCAAAAATCTATAATAGCGACACTATTAATGTAAGCCCAAGATGTAGAAGAACTCTTACTTCATGAGCCGACATCTCAAACACAACTGCTGAGTGAATGATATACCATAAGCAGTATCGATAGTTAATTGAATCCATTAGCAATAGAATGGAGCGTAACGTCCTTCTATTAGGCATCAAAGACAGAAGAAGCTTACGCCCGTAGTAATAAACAGATATCTATTTATAAATACATAAACTCTAACCGGACAGAGTAAAGGCCTATGCCCGTACGAAGACGGAAGGATCTTAATAACAATAGGTTCCGGATATTAGGAGCCTGACTCTTATGCAAAAATCCAACCTAAATAGTAAAGGAAGTAGTGATTCCGAAACTATGAAAGTGAAAATCATCCACCGATAGTGCATGAAACTCACTGACTCTTCAGTAAAAGAGAAGCCAACAGAATTACTGTCTAAAAGGTCAGAATTTGAAAACTACTGTTTCCAGAGGCTCAAATGATCACTTAGCTAAATAAGAACCGAAGTTAAATTCCGTATAGGAATTTAATCTAATGATTCTAAGTCTATTTATCGAAAAGTAACTAACTGACTTAGATAAAGAGACATAAGACTCAATTGTAAACTATCATAGAGTGCATAGGTATGAGGTAACATAAACCTATAACCTTAATAATAACAGGCTGCAGTAGATCTTGTCAAACAAGTATACTAAAAAGTTGCAATGACTAGTATGGAGGAATCAACAATATCAACATAGTGATCCCTACACCAACGACGGAAGAGCCTCAACTTTAGCCGCATAGTATAGCGAAGAAGAGGTTCTCCTATAGTAAGAAATCGCGTCCAAAGCTCGTCCAGTACAATGCTAACAATGCAATAAGGACCACACAACAGAATACGTGAAGGTTGAGACCTTGCGGGTTGTGATAAAGATGACACGATTTTACCCAGCGAAAAAAGATCCTCTCATGGAGGAAGATTTCGCGTTAAGTCCCACAGTAGACCTCAGAGTAAATTTACCCACGGTTTCTGTGAAGACAGAGATGCTATCAACAGAAATGTATAGTGGTTGTTTATCTTAGCAATACTTGCTGAAACAATAGCGCCGGAGGATACGCATATCCTATCATTCCGTCCTATTAGATCAATAGAGCGTTAACAACATTAGCTCAGAGATCCGGACAAGCAAACACATACGTCTGCAATTGATTAGCAAGTAGTGTCGTAAATAAATTATCATTGGGCGCTCCCATTGATAGCAAATCTGATTGAATACTTGTTTGTTGAGAGTCCATTCTGACGGCAACAAGCGACCCATAAGTGAACGGGAGTCCGGTAATACAATCAGACGACCCGGAATATGACGGACCAAAGCAGAACTTGGTGTACTATAACAAACAGAAGGATTCTTTCCATTAAATTGAATAACGGAAACGAATGAGTGCCTCCCTGGTTCCGGAGATACGCCACCACTGTCGAATTAACGGACAGGATTTGGACATGCGTTTCTGAATAATGTTCATCCAATGACATAAAGCAAGCCTAAAAAAAACATTATTCCATGGAAGATAAGTACTAGCTTAGAGACTGCAGAACCCAAAGACCCTGGCACTTCGAATCCGTTGGGATCAATATTATACCCCAACCTGTTTGACTGGCAACCGTCATAATTATAAAACTCGGATCCGGCAACTGCAGTGGCACTCTCTGAGTCAACCACCGAATGTTTGCCCCAGTCTGAATCTCTTGCTACACTAGATAGACAAGAGAACGTGTAAATCGAGCAATTCATGGATTGCTGAAAAGTTGCCGTCGAAGAGAAGCTTCTCCGAGAACGAAGCGACTCTGAGAGAGTTCTTCACCTTACTATCCACGCGCGTGGATGTAGCTAGGGCTGCGTCACGTCTAACCAACTCCAAGCAGCCACTGAAGGGCGGAGTTATACGTGAACAAACTACTGCCCTCAAAAGAAATCACATTGAGGATCATATCCCGGAATTCTTTCTCTTGAAGACGTAATGATAACGCCTCAGTAAGGTGGATTACGTATGATAAAGCGTCTAAGTTAAGTCTATTAGACATCATTGTCGTTTCCAACATTGTGGTTGGAAAAGACATAGACAGCGAAAAAGATTATTTCCAGTCTTTAACCACGCCGTCTATACGCATATGAACTCTCGGTATGCCCTGATCTGCCAAAATAAATTATTCATATAAATGATAAAAGGCAGAAATGAACACTGCGGACAAGAAACTAAACTATCATGCTTGGTAGCAGGCTTATAAATATATAGCGTCGATAAATAATACACATGTTCTAATGACATTATTGGACTATGTCGGTAAGTCAGGGACAATGTCCCTGAACCAATCCAAAATTCCGTGTCTAATGACGCTATAAGTCTCTTATCCAACATCGCAGCAATGTAGTCTGAAATAACAATCACTGGAAGATAATGCCGGAAGATATGTATGGCAGATGCTACGAAAGGGAAAACTCGAAATCTTTCGAATCCCTTTCGCCATCCTGTCGGACCCTATAAAGCGTTTGGTCGTACGTACCTGATGCAACCGTGGACCGCACCGACCCAGCGCCGTCGGATAATTCCTGAGTCGACCAAGAAACTGTCGATTGCTGGGATGCTGCGAAAAAACTGTGCTAACTCGGATAGCACGTCCGTCACTGAGGCCTGTGGAGAAGCGGTCCTACGATGCATTGCCGCTGGAAGCTCCGTAATCGTTACCCCGTGCATACTACTAATATGCGAGCGAACGGAGTGTATAGGCCTCGTGTCCCTTGGCTACCGGATGGCGTGACCTGTTCGCCGTGGCATCACTGAATGACGAAACTGATCGGATACTCGAGGTCACGTAGCCAATGTGCGGTCGTGTGCACTGCTGTGAGGATGAGGAAGCATAATCGACAGTCTCTCGGACTGTCAATATAACGGAGCGTCCCGAGCGACGGACATATGCTCCGAATGTAAAATATCTGAACCACAACATGCGGTCCCCTATGTTGTTGGACGAGAGAGGGACCTCTCTCGCTCACAGCCCGGACGGACCTGGACAAGCCAGGAACCAGAATAACAGGCTTCCTCCGATCTGTCCTCAATCCGCCGTCACTGGGTGAGTACTAAAGTAATTATAGTGCTCGCATCACCCAAATCTCCTTCGTAGACCGCAACGGACGAACCCGGCAGGCGAACCATTCGATGAATGTACGCTACACCGGGTGAGCTAGCGAATGTCACACCGTCGATCCTACAAGGGACCTCTTAGGCGATAGACATATTCCATGAGCACTTATTGCCGCTAGCTCTTCATTAACTATGACGACAGAGGCACACTTTTGAAAGACATCTCCGTAACTTTGCGAACAAGAAACCAGAAATGCTTGGTAATAGCAAGCATATAATAATAAATATATAGCGTCGTTCAATAATTCGAAAGTTTGTGTGACATTATTGGACTATGTCGGAACTGAGGGACGATGTCCCTGAACCGAACCAAAAATTTCTAAGTCCACCGACGCTATCAGTTTCTTATCCGGCATCGCAGCATTCTGGTCCGACGAAAGAACCTGTAGAAGATCAAATCAGATGACATACACAACAGCATATGTTGTTCCGAAAGGGAAAGCTCGAAATCCTCCGAATCCCTTTCGGTATCCCGTCGGACCGGATGAAATTTTCGGACGTCCGTACCCACTTCCGCGGAGCGTCCCGACCCAGCATCGTCGGATAAAACATGCGACAGATTCAGTTGTTGCTGGGATGCTGTGATAAGCTGTGCTATTAGGATAGCACATCCGTCCCCGAGGCCTGTGCAGTAGCGGTCTTACGATGCATTGCCGCCGGAAGCTCCGTGTACGTTGACTCCCGCACACTTTCCTTTCTACAGGCCTCGTGTCCCTGGCTACCGGATGGTGTGACCTGGTCGCCGATGATTCTCTGACTGGCGAAGCTGACTGGATATCCGAGGTCACATAGCCAAGAGCGGTCGTGTGCGCTACCATGAGAATGAGGAAGCCTAACTGACAGTCTCTACGGACTGACTATATGTCGGAGCGTCCCGAGCGGCGGACGTATGCTCCGAATGCGAAACATTTTGTACCACAACATCTGGGGCCAGATGTTGTTGTACGAGAGAGGGGCCTCTCTCGCTCGCCGTCCGGATAGACCAGAACGAGCTATGAACCGGACTAAAAGGCTTCCTCCGTTCTCCCTCTAATCCGCCGTCACTGGGTGTGCATTAGGTTGATTTATAGTGCTTGCATCACCCCAAAACTCCTTCTAGACCGCAAGCTAGCAGACGTCAAAGGCTGTCGAACCTACTAGGGTCCTCTTAGGCAATTGGCATATTTACATGAGCACTTTTCCGCTAGCCCTTCATTAATTGTGACGACGGAGGCACACTGTTGGAAGACATCACAGATACATCACCCTAATCTTGATCGTCTGAAATAGAAATTGATAAAGTAGAGTGACCCTGCGGGGAAAGGACCGGAATGTCCAATTCCCCACTAACATACCGTGACATACGCTTCCCATGTTGTCATCGAAATCCTCAGATACAGAACAGGAGATAATGCGAGTACACTCACCACATATAGAATGATAATAAAAGTCAGAGGAAGACTTCCTCTTATTACAATTGATGAAAATCCTTTCAATGTGAAAAGAAAACAAAGTCCTGGTACTCGCACCAACCCCTGGCAAACAAAATACATAATAATAATATGATCCATTAACATAGAAAAAATAATTGAAATCAAAATATTTTGAAAAAATATTTTTTCAGAACAGCCCAAGTTTCTAAAAAGTAACGTTGAGCCCCAATGGATCCCAAGCCTAAGTGTGGACAAAAATTTTTAAAATATTTTAAACAATTTATGCAACACTTACGAACAATAATAATGTATCTAAATTTAATTAAATTAACATCAAGATATTATTTTCAAGAAATCCCCCCCTCACACAGAGGGCTGTTGTAAATGTAAACAATGAGTGCAAAAACACTAAAATAAGACTCCAGGCACCCAGGCCCGAAATCAGTTACCAAAAATACACTATCTGATGCAAAACAGAGACTTCCAGGGAAGAAACTGCAGAACATCAGATGGTAGATGCAGAACACAACGCCTAACCACCCGTAGGTGAAGACGTAAACATGGGGAAAAGAACAGAATTCATTCTGTTACTCAGCTAAAACTCCCAAGAAATTTTAGTAATAATAATTACAGAAACTATGCCAAAAGCATGGGAGAATAGCAAGAGGGGACTTAAAGGAAAGGGAGAGAGGAAAACATTGAAAAATCAGTGTAACTAAATAACAAGAATGACAACAAAATGGCTGCTGCCTCGAAAATAGGTAACTTAACATAATTTCATTAAAAAATTTTAAGTTACAGCCCTGATAATATTCTGTCACACATTTTTCCTCTCCTCCTTCTCTATCCTCCTTAGAATCACCATTTCACTAATATTTATGTGTCTGGCATCATTTAAACTGAGATTTATAAGCACAAAGATCAGTCAGATGTTAACTGATGAAGGGCCAAACTTAGAATGATTAATGGCGCCAATTTTGGAACATCCTTGACACTGCGCATGCGCAGTAGAGGTGAAGTGTGGAGGGCCATTCAGGACATGTTTTCTTTGGTTTTAGATGCAAATTTTGGGGATTGGGGGGCAAAATTTGTGTTTGGCCCTATATTTTAAGAGTTAGCACCAGCAGCTATGTCTGGGTCATTGGTACAGTATAAAAATATATTATGTTAAACTCTGGAAATGAAATTGTTTTTGCTATTTAAAATTACAATATAGTTTATTGTAACTACAAGCAACAAACAATTATTAGGTTATCACAATAATTATTTGGGGGGGAATTTTTAAAAAGATATCAATTTTCAGGTTTTTCAGTAATCTTTTTAATATCTTTATGTGCCGTTTTTTCTCCCTTACTGCCAAGATAGGGAAAGTCTAGTCTGATTTTTTGTAAATTCAAATAATATATAAAACGAAAATGCAAAGTCAGTTTCTCACCCTACAAAATGCACTCAGGGCCCAACCTAGACAACTGACTACATGGAGTTTTGGAGACGCTCCAGGTATATTTACAAGGATTTCAAGGTGCAAGAGAAAATAACTTCAAAGATTTTCACAAATTTTCTAGGACAAAAACAAGGGAGTTCCCCTCCAACAGCTACACAGTCTTACATGAACATATAAGCTCAGTGAATGTGTGCTCCAAGCCTGAATATAAGCAACCTGTCATTTGCAAAATGGGGTCCCCAGAGGGTGAAGTTGCTGAGCTATCCCATACAGTGGTCCAATTTGTCCTTTAGGTACATCGTTCTGTTTTGGATTGAGACCTTGATTCAGACTGAGGTTCACAGAGGGTAAATTTTGTGATGCTACCCTGCTGTGCAGGGTAGCATCACCAAATTCACCCTCTGGGGACCTCATTTTGCAGATGACAGTCTGCTTATTTTCAGGCTTGGTGTGCTCAATATTTCCTATTTTAATATCATATCACAATAATGTTCACAATCTAAACATTATCTCATTCTATTTGGCAGACAATCATTTAACAGATCAATTCTGGAAATATTCAGCTCACTGTGAAGCATGTTGAATATTTCTGAAAAGAATCTCTGCCAAATGCCGGCTTGTTCATTTTTCAAACATTTATTCAGACAAACAACATTTATTTATTTTTTGGTATTTAAGGTCACATATGTCTGCACAATGGCTAATTATGACCGCAACATGGAGATAAAGTCAAGTTTAGTCAATCGTTTATACCCATGTTGCCCATTTTAAAGGACTTCCAACCCAACCATTAGTTTAAACATATTTTTATTTACAACTTAACATGTCAAACTGGAATTGGAGAACAAGTGCTTTCCACTTAGGAAACTGTCCTGTCCCATTCAGTATACAGACAAATACTATTGTAACTGGTAACAGAGGTAAATATGTACAAAATGGAAAGAAAAATAAAATAGTGAAGAGTGATGTCCCTTTATTAACTTGAAAACTGCAATGTGGGACCATATGTACACATTGGTGACTGGATCCTATCTTATCTGTAGATCATAGCTTATTCACCACAGTAAAAAAAGCGCTGCTGCACTTCCCAGAGTTCCTATGGGGGTCAAGGGTTTTACAAGAAGGATTTCAATATCCGAGGAGTTGTTTGGCTTTCAAAGAATTCAAGGAACCATGCAACACTGTTTGTGCTTCAAAGTTTTCTTTTAGAATTTGAGATACGATCTGCAGTGAAAGCTTACTCCACCAGTGTTCTTTGAGATCAACTCATCATGGTCTGTATGCCATATATATACATGTATAGTATAATCATTACTCTGAGAATATTATTTCTCATATTGTATACTCAGTTACCTTGCCGTTTGTAGAGTTCCAAAGTTTTGCAGTTACATCTGTTGAACCAGAAAAAAACAAGGCATTATCACGGTGAGTATCCAAACAAACAACTGATCCTTTATGTCCATTGTTACCTAGAAAAATCACAGACAAAAACATAATAATATTATTAATCCTTTACCCAATGCAAGATATCAAAATTTGATATTTTAAACGTTTTTTTCAATTTTTGCTTAAATTTCTAACCAAACCATATCATGTGAACCCTCGTTGGAATAAGCTTGACAGACTCGTTCGAATGAGGGGGGTCACGTATGGTTTTCTTGAAAGTTTTTGAAAAATAAGGACGATGCCGATTGCCCCATGATCAGACAATAGTCCCCCCCCCCCACACGGTAACAGGTGTCACCAAATTTTGGAATATTGCTTTGAAAATCTAAAAAAATTTACATGCATCAATTTTGTATAATGTCTGATCACTGGTAAAAATTAGAAACAACATCTTTGAGGTGTCTCAGATAAGGTGGGAACAGAACACAAAAACAGTAGTGTGTACAAAAATGACTGAAAAAACCTGTGTGCTACGTTATTTATCTTATGCTGCTACACCTTCATACCAAACATTATTGAAATCTGAAATGGCGTTTAAAAGTTCTAGGCAGAAAACTAATTACATGCAATATCCAACAAAATGGGCCGCCGGTTGGCCATCTTGAATTTTTTTTGGAAAAAATTGCGACATCGACGCCGTAGCTGCGACGGGTGGTGCAATTTCACAAAATTCTAAGTCCATCAAGGGCCATAACTCCAAGAAAAATATTTGGAACAACACATGCATTGAACAGTGGCTAGACATCAATAAGATACACTTACATGCCAAATATAAAGTCATTCCATCAAGTATTTCAAAAGTTATTGAGTTTTGAACCTCGTTGGTCACAGACAGACCGACAGATATTCTAAGTTCATCAAGGGCCATAACTCCAAGAAAAATATTTGGAACAACACATGCATTGAGCAGTGGCTATACATCAATAAGATACACTTACATGCCAAATATACAGTCATTCCATCAAGTATTTCAAAAGTTATTGAGTTTTGAAACTCGTTGGTCACAGACAGACCGACCGACCGACAGACAGACAGACAGACAGACAGACAGATCGACATTGTCACTTATAGAGCTGCTAGTCACAGCTAAAACAGAATGTCTGATCATAGCGGAAAATTTAAAACAAATGCGTCAATGCATCTCTAAGATACAGATGGTAACTGGACATACCAACATAATACATAAAAATATGACTGAAGAAAGCTTAAGTTCAGCTAATTTGCATAATTTATGCATGAAAAAAACCTGTATGATATGTTATTTATCCTATGCTGCTACACCTCCATACCAAAAATTCTTGACATCAGGAATGTCGTTTAGAAGTTCTAGGCAGAAAACTAATTACACACAATTTCCAACAATGAAAGTGTCAATGACACTGTCGCTCAACTTGTGTAAGACATGTACATGTATAGAATGTGAGACAGCAGTGACACACATCTAGGTAATGACCTGGTAACAAAGGTACATGTAAAGTATTGTAAAGGATTGTACATAAATACTGTGACCATAGCCTGTAACAAATATATAGGTAAAGTATTGTAAAGATGGGTGACAGTTAGATGCCTCTAGCCAGAGCCGTATTGAAATGTGCACTTACTGTGTACAAGTAGCAGTGAATAAATCAAAGTTTGTCTAAATGGCCGCTGGAGGCCATCTTGAAATTTCGGACCGCACTCAAAAACACTTGTTCTCGTCCCAAGGTCCTAACAAAGGTACCCAAGATGTTTCGTGAAGATCGGTTAAAAAGTTAAAAAATTTATAGTAATTTATATATTTTTTATACTTACCAATGACCCAGACATAGCTGGTGCTAACTCTTAAAATATAGGGCCAAACACAAATTTTGCCCCCCAATCCCCAAAATTTGCATCTAAAACCAAAGAAAACATGTCCTGAATGGCCCTCCACACTTCACCTCTACTGCGCATGCACAGTGTCAAGGACGTTCCGAAATTGGCGCCATTAATCATTCTAATAACCAGTGCCTGGTAAGCGCTATGTACTCAGCGGGGAGGTAAGAGTTCCCAACTCCTGGGAGGGCCATCCCCGTCTGGGTCATTGGTAAGTATAAAAAATATATAAATTACTATAAATTTTTTAACATTTTTATACTGTACCAATGACCCAGACATAGCTGAACAGTAAAAAGGCTGGAGGGCCAAGGACATAGAGCAAGATGGAATACGCTCAATAATATAAAATAGAGTCATCCCCTCTAGGGAAAAAGAAGTAATAGGCCTTACATGTATCTTTCTTATTTATGATAAATTAGAAAGATACAACACCTTCTAAAATTGAGCATCATACATCCATGTACTCTATTAATATCTAGTATAATCCTTATACTAATAATTTTTAAAGTAAGCCAATAAATAAAGTAAGTCTAGAGAATAGAGACTCTTTATACTCCTTAAAAGTGTCTGAGGACTGCATAATCATGTCCGTTGACACGTGCTATATTCAAAAGCTATACTTTAAAAACTAAGACTTGAATGAATTTTTAAAACATAAACTTCTCACTAAACAACCATCCCAATGACAGCTCAGAATTACTAACTCTGGAGGAGGTATCTCCTTGTATTCATAGTAAAACAGGTGACCCAAGGGAACACCCTCCCTGTAATGTAAGCCCAAGATGTAGAAGAACTCTTACTTCATGAGCCGAAATCTCAAACACAACTGCTGAGTCAAAGATATACCATAAGCAGTGTCGATAGTTAATTGAATCCATTAGCAATAGAATGGAGCATAACGTCCTTCTAATAGGCATCAAAGACAGAAGAAGTTTACGCCCGTAGTAATAAACAGATATCTGTTTATAAATACATAAACTCTAACCGGACAGAGTAAAGGCCTATGCCCGTACGAAGACGGAAGGACCTTAATAACAATAGGATCCGGATATTAGGAGCCTAACTCTTATGCAAAAATCCAACCTAAATAGTAAAGGAAGTAGTGATTCCGAAACTATGAAAGTGAAAATCATCCACCGATAGTGCATGAAACTCACTGACTCTTCAGTAAAAGAGAAGCCAACAGAATTACTGTCTAAAAGGTCAGAATTTGAAAACTACTGTTTCCAGAGGCTCAAATGATTACTTAGCTAAATAAGAACCGAAGTTAAATTCCATATAGGAATTTAATCTAATGATTCTAAGTCTATTTATCAAAAAGTTACTAACTGACTTAGATAAAAAGACATAAGACTCAATTGTAAACTATCATAGAGTGCATAGGTATGAGGTAACATAAACCTATAACCTTAATAATAACAGGCTGCAGTAGATCTTGTCAAACAAGTATACTAAAAAGTTGCAATGAGTAGTATGGAGGGATCAACAATATGAACATAGTGATCCCTACACTAACGACGGAAGAGCATCCACTTTAGCCGCATAGAATAGCGAAGAAGAGGATCTCCTATAGTAAGAAATCGCGTCCAAAGCTCGTCCAGTACAATGCTTACAATGCAATACGGACCACACAACGGAATACGTGAAGGTTGCGACCTTGCGGGTTGTGATAAAGATGACACGATTTTACCCAGCGAAAAAAGATCCTCTCATTAAGGAAGATTTCGCGTTAAGTCCCACAGTAGACATCAGAGTAAATTTACCCACGGTCTCTGTGAAGACAGAGATGCTATCAACAGAAATGTATTGTAGTTGTTTATCTTAGCAATACCTGCTGAAACAACAGCGCCGGAGGATACGCATATCCTATCATTCCGCCCTATTAGATCAATAGAGCGTTAACAACATTAGCTCAGAGATCCGGACAAGCAAACACATACGTCTGCAATTGATTAGCAAGCTGTGTCGTAAATAAATTATCATTGGGCGCTCCCATTGATAGCAAATCTGATTAAATACTTGTTTGTTGAGAGTCCATTCTGACGGCAACAAGCGACTCATAAGTGAACGGGAGTCCAGTAAAACAATCAGACGACCCGGAATATGGATCTCTTGCAACACTAGATAGACAAGAGAACGTGTAAATCGAGCAATTCATGGATTGCTGAAAAGTTGCCGTCGAAGAGAAGCTTCTCTGAGAACGAAGCGACTCTGAGAGAGTTCTTCACCTTACTATCCACGCACGTGGATGTAGCTAGGGCTGCGTCACGTCTAACCAACTCCAATCAGCCACTGAAGGGCGGAGTTATACGTGAACAAACTACTGCCCTCAAAAGAAATCACATTGAGGATAATATCCCGTAATTCTTTTCTTGAAGACGTAATGATAACGCCTCAGTAAGGTGGATTACGTATGATAAAGCGTCTAAGTTAAGTCTACTAGACATCATTGTCGTTTCCAACATTGTGGTTGGAAAAGACATAGACGGCGAAAAAGAATATTTCCAGTCTTTAACTACGCCGTCTAGACGCATATGAACTCTCGGTAAGCCCTGCTCTGCCAAAATAAATTATTCGTATAAATGATAAAAAGGCAGAAATGAGCATTGCGGACAAGAAACTAAACTATCATGCTTGGTAGCAGGCTTATATGCATATATAGCGTCGATAAATAATACACATGTTCTAATGACATTATTGGACTGTGTCGGTAAGTCAGGGACAATGTCCCTGAACCAATCCAAAATTCCGTGTCCAATGACGCTATAAGTCTCTTATTCAACATCGCAGCAATGTAGTCCGAAATAACAATCACTGGAAGATAATGCCAGAAGATATGAATGGCAGCTTCCGATGCTACGAAAGGGAAAACTCGAAATCTTTCGAATCCCTTTCGCCATCCTGTCGGACCCTATAAAGCGTTCGGTCGTCCATACCTGATGCAACCGCGACCGCACCGACCCAGCGCCGTCAGATAATTCCTGATTCGACTAAGAAACTGTCGATTGCTGGGATGCTGCGAAAAAACTGTGCTAACTCGGATAGCACGTCCGTCACTGAGGCCTGTGGAGAAGCGGTCCTACAATGCATTGCCGCTAGAAGCTCCGTGATCGTTACCCCGTGCATACTACTAATATGCGAGCGAACGGAGTGTATAGGCCTCGTGTCCCTTGGCTACCGGATGGCGTGACCTATTCGCCGTGGATTCACTGAATGACGAAACTGATCGGATACTTGAGGTCACGTAGCCAATGTGCGGTCGTGTGCCCTGCTGTGAGGATGAGGAAGCATTATCGACAGTCTCTCGGACTGTCAATATAACGGAGCGTCCCGACCGACAGACATATGCTCCGAATGTAAAATATCTGAACCACAACATGCGGTCCCCTATGTTGTTGGACGAGAGAGGGACCTCTCTCGCTCACAGCCCGGACGGACCTGGACAACTCAGGAACCGGACTAACAGGCTTCCTCCGATCTGTCCTCAATCCGCCGTCACTGGGTGAGTACTAAAGTAATTATAGTGCTCGCATCACCCAAATCTCCTTCCTAGACCGCAACGGATGAACCCGGCAGCCGAACCATTCGATGAATGTACGCTACACCGGGTGAACTAGCGAATGTCACTCCGTCGATCCTACAAGGGACCACTTAGGCGATAGACATATTCCATGAGCACTTATTGCCGCTAGCTCTTCATTAACTATGACGACAGAGGCACACTTTTGAAAGACATCTCCGTAACTTTGCGAACAAGAAACCAGAAATGCTTGGTAATAGCAAGCATATAATAAAAATATATATATATAGCGTCGTTCAATAATTCGAAAGTTGTGTGACATTATTGTACTATGTCGGAACTGAGGGACGATGTCCCTGAACCGAACCAAAAATTTCTAAGTCCACCGACGCTATCAGTTTCTTATCCGGCATCCCAGCATTCTGGTCCGACGAAAGAAGCTGTAGAAGATCAAGTTAGATGACATACACAACAGCATATGTTGTTCCGAAAGGGAAAGCTCGAAATCCTCCGAATCCCTTTCGGTATCCCGTCGGACCGGATGAAATTTTCGGACGTCCGTACCCGCTTCCGCGGAGCGTCCCGACCCAGCATCGTCGGATAAAAAATATGCGACAGATTCAGTTGATGCTGGGATGCTGCGATAAGCTGTGCTATTTAGGAAAGCACGTCCGTTCCCGAGGCCTGTGCAGTAGCGGTCTTACGATGCATTGCCGCCGGAAGCTCCGTGTACGTTGACTCCCGCACACTTTCCTATGCGAACGTCCGGAGTCTGCAGGCCTCGTGTCCCTGGCTACCGGATGGTGTGACCTGGTCGCCGATGATTCTCTGACTGGCGAAGCTGACTGGATATCCGAGGTCACGTAGCCAAGAGCGGTCGTGTGCGCTACCATGAGAATGAGGAAGCCTTATTAACAGTCTACTCCGGACTGCCTATATGTCGGAGCGTCCCGAGCGACGGACGCATGCTCCGAATGCGAAACATTTTGTACCACAACATCTGGGGCCAGATGTTGTTGTACGAGAGAGGGGCCTCTCTCGCTTGCCGTCCGGATGGACCCGAACGAGCTATGAACCGGACTAAAAGGCTTCCTCCGTTCTCCCTCTAATCCGCCCATCACTGGGTGTGCATTTGGTTGATTTATAGTGCTCGCATCACCCCAAAACTCCTTCTAGACCGCAACGGACGAACCCGGCTGCCGAACCATTCGATGAATGGACGCTACACCGGGCGAGCTAGCGGACGTCAAAGGCCGTCGAACCTACTAAGGTCCTCTTAGGCAATTGGCGTATTTACATGAGCACTTTTCCGCTAGCCCTTCATTAATTGTGACGACGGAGGCACACTGTTGGAAGACATCACAGATACATCACCCTAATCTTGATCGTCTGAAATAGAAATTGATAAAGTAGAGTGACCCTGCGTGGAAAGGACCGGAGTGTCCAATTCCCCACTAACATACCGTGACATACGCTTCCCATGTTGTCATCGAAATCATACGATACAGAACAGGAGTTAATGCGAGTACACTGACCACATATAGAATGATTATAAAAGTCAGAGGAAGACTTCCTCTTATTACAATTGATGAAAATCCTTTCAATGTGAAAAGAAAACAAAGTCCTGGTACTCGCACCAACCCCTGGCAATCAAAATACATAATAATAATATGATCCATTAATATAGAAAAAATAATTGAAATCAAAATATTTTGAAAAAATATTTTTTCAGAACAGCCCAAGTTTCTGAAAAGTAACGTTGAGCCCCAATGGATCCCAAGCCTAAGTGTGGACAAAAATTTTAAAAATATTTTGAACAATTTATTCAACACTTACGAACAATAATAATGTATCTAGTTATGATTAAAATAACATCGAACTATTATTTTCAAGAAATCCCCCCCTCACACAGAGGGCTGTTGTAAATGTAAACAATGAGTGTAAAAACACTAAAATAAGACTCCAGGCACCCAGGCCCGGAATCAGTTACCAAAAATACACTATCTGATGCAAAACAGAGACTTCCAGGGAAGAAACTGCAGAACATCAGATGGTAGATGCAGAACACAACGCCTAACCACCCGTAGGTGAAGACGTAAACATGGGGAAAAGAACAGAATTCATTCTGTTATTCAGCTAAAACTCCCAAGAAATTTTAGTAATAATAATTACAGAAACTATGCCAAAAGCATGGGAGAATAGCAAGAGGGGACTTAAAGGAAAGGGAGAGAGGAAAACACTGAAAAATCAGTGTAACTAAATAACCAGAATGACAACAAAATGGCTGCTGCCTCGAAAATAGGTAACTTAACATAATTTCATTAAAAAAATTTAAGTTACAGCCCTGATAACATTCTGTCACACATTTTTCCTCTCCTCCTTCTCTATCATCCTTAGAATCACCATTTCACTAATATTTATGTGTCTGGCATCATTTAAACTGAGATTTACAAGCACAAAGATCAGTTAGATGTTAACTGATGAAGGGCCAAACTTAGAATGATTAATGGCGCCAATTTCGGAACGTCCTTGACACTGCGCATGCACAGTAGAGGTGAAGTGTGGAGGGCCATTCAGGACATGTTTTCTTTGGTTTTAGATGCAAATTTTGGGGATTGGGGGGCAAAATTTGTGTTTGGCCCTATATTTTAAGAGTTAGCACCAGCTATGTCTGGGTCATTGGTACAGTATAAAAATATACAGCCTCTACCCCGAGTTGTATTGACATGTGTACTAACTGTGTAGAAGTAGCACTGAATAAATCAAAGTTCATCTAATTTGCATAATTTATGCACGAGAAAAAACCCTGTATTATATGTGATGTATTCCATGTTACTAAACATTCCTAAAAAAATTTATTCAAATCAGAACCTTCGTATAGAAGTTCTGTACAAAAAATTGATTGCACCTAATTTTGGTATAAAATGGCCGCTGGCAGTCATCTTGAATTTCGGACACCCCAAAAAACACTCGTTCTCATCCCAAGGTGATAACTAAGGTACCCAAGAAGTTTCGTGAAGATCAGTTCATAAATACAGCCTCTAGCCCGAGCAGTATTGACTTGTGCACTTACTGTGTATAAGTGGCACTGAATAAATCAAAGTTCATCTAATTTGCATAATTTCTGCACGAGAAAAAACCCTGTATTATATGTGATGTATTCCATGTTACTAAACATTCATTCAAAAATTTATTCAAATCAGAACCTTCATACAGAAGTTCTGTAAAAAAAACTGATTGTACCTAATTTCGGTACAAAATGGCCACTGGCAGCCATCTTGAATTTCGAACTGCACCCAAAAACACTTGTTCTCGCCCCAAGGTGATAACAAAGGTACCCAAGAAGTTTTGTGAAGATTGGTTCATAAATACAGCCCCTAGCCCGAGTCGTATTGACATGTGTACTTGCTGTGTATAAGTAGCACTGAATAAACTCAAGTTCATCTAATTTGCATTATTTCTGCATGAGAAAATGTCTGCATATGAAATTTCGTGATGGTTGGACAAGAACTATGCGGTGTATGACAGATTAACAGAATTCTGCACGCATGATGGCAATAGCTTATGTTGACTTGTCAAGTTAAGCTAAAAACGGACATGGAGTACGTACATACTAAATAAGAATTGATGTCACTGCCCTCAAGTGTTAGTGTTAAATTAATTTGGGTCGCAATTGTTAGAATTGGTTTGTTTGGGTTTGCCTTGCAACAAGTTTTTTTGCATTTGGCAACTGAGAATATGAAGCATAACCATAGAATATAATGCCTAAAAATGAATATGGACTCAACCAGTTAACCCTTTACCCAATGTGTAGGATATACAAATTTAATATTTTAAATATTGTTTTTTCAATTTTGTCAAAAAATTTCAATAAAACCATATCATGTAACCCCTCATTGACACCAGCTTGTTGAGCTCGTTCCAATGAGGGAGTCACATATGGTTTTGTTGAAATTTTTTGAAAGATGATTTTTTTTTTCAACTCTTCAATTTGTAAATTATGTAGGGGGATACAGCCTGTTTGTTAGGTAATTAGTTAACAGGCAACAACAATACAGATACTAGGATGATAGACTTCAAAGAAAGTAACCTGAATGCAAACTCTCACAACATTTTTACAGACACACTTAGAAAGTGATGAAGTCAAAGCTATACGCAAGAAAATTGCACACAAAATGGACAGTTAATTAGTGAAATACTGAAACAGTGTTAATACACAGAGAAGTCGAATAAATCTGAATAAAAAGAAAAAAAAAGTTTAAACACCTATACAAACATCCCTATAACAGGGTATTTTTGTTTTTAAAAATTTGATTAGTAGTTTCCATCTTGGTTTCAAAAAGTGATGATAAATAGTGAATATAAGGCCAATATGAAAGAAAAATGGTTAGCATTTGGAAATTTTTGACTAGCATTTTGCGATGCGTATCCAGTCATCAAATACCCTGTATAATGTACAAGAAAGGTGATCTTAAACAAATTCTTACAAACTTAAAACTTAGATTCAAGGTCCAAACCAGAGGCTCAAGTGAGCTCAAGATGTTCACCTGGTTCAAGTTGTCAAAAGGGATGAGTATGTCAGTAAGTGACACACATAAATCAAGTACTTTTGCCCCAGTTTTACTGCATGACAAATTTGGTTCCAATCAACCCATTGGTTCTGAAAATAGAAATTCTGAGTGGAGTGCAAATTTGGGAACGCAAAATTTGACCTTCTGAGTTCCTTTGAAAAAATGTGAATCTGCATCACTAAAGTAAGTTCCATACAAGAAATCTAAATATTATTGTGAGTGGCTTATGAGAAGATGATTTTTAAAGCATTTTAGGCTTATGGAGCATTAACCCCACCCCAAGGAGCATAGAAACTTTTGGGGAAAAAAAGGTTCTAAAAAAGAATACTTAGTTGATGAAGCATAAGAAAGATACTGACTCGGCATTTTCCCATTGCCAACAGTGTTAAAATGGGCATCCCCATACGGCACCCCACGACAAAATCAATAGCAAATTTTTTTGGTCCATCTGATTCCACTGGTCCTATGGAAGCTTCATGCTAAAAAACAATATTGAAATATGTGAATTTGAATTTTTGCTATTATTAGCTTCTGTGGTTCACATGCAGCGAAAAAAAAATTGTGGGCATAAAACAAGTAATTATGACCCACTTATACTACATACTAAATTTGGTTCAAATCAGCCCATCAGTTCATGAAATAGAAAATTGGGGGTGAAGCCCAAGAAAGTCATGCAACCACAGAGAGACCAAATATTGACCTACCAACTTGCCTTGAATGAATTTCAATCTCCACCACCAAAGGAAATTTCATACCAAAGATCAAAGCACTCTCTGTGGTAGTTCATTAAAAGAACATTTTAAATTTTTTTTAGGCTTTTGGGGCGATAACCCCAGCCCCAAGGGAAGTAGCAACTTTTTGGAAACGGAAGAGTACACTCCACCAAGATGTTTTGTACCAAATTAGTTTAGATTTGGACCAAAGGTTCTGACTAATTCTTAGTTGATGGAGCACAAGGTAGATGATGACCCAACATATTCCCATTGCTGACAGTGTTAAAATGGTCCTCCCCATAAGGCACCCCATGACAAAACCAATGGCAATTTTTTTGGTCCATCTGATTCCATTGATCCTTAGAAAGCTGAATTCCAAAAAATGAAAGTGTCAAATGACACTGTAGCTTGACTTGACTATGTGTTGTGTTTGATGAAAAGGATAATATTCAATGTTTATGAAATATGACAAGAATTATGATAATTGAGAATATTTTAATTTCTGTTCCCTGTATGCTACTGTATTTTTTCAATAAAAATAGTTTGAGGAGTAGACTGTACTAAAGAATTGAGGGGTGGGTTAATGTGGCCCTCACAGTTAATGCATGTGAAACCAAAGTTACCGAGTTACAGAAAATTATTCCAAAACGAGTCATCCTATCAAGTTACAATAAAATACCTTCATAAATATGGCCTGTAGACTGTGTAAAAATGTGAAAAGACTGACCGACTTTCAGACTCACAGACTAACAAATTTCTGCACGCATGATGGCAAGAGCTTATCTTGACTTAGTCAAGTTAGGCTAACAATATTCTGGTCTGTGCATTTTTAAAATATGCACGTTTGAATTGTTTTTTTACTTTTAACTCCTGGGGTTCCCATGGGGCTGTAAAATTTGTTTTAGAGCATCAATCAACTACTTATGACCCAATTATGACCCAATTATAATACATGCCAAATTTGGTTCAAATCAGCCGATCAGTTCTTGAAATACAAATTTTGGGTGGAGCCCCAAAATGGGCATGCTCCCACAGAGAGCCCAAATATTAACCTACCAACTTACCTTGAACAAACTGTAATTGTCACCACCAAAGGAAGTTCCAAACCAAATATCAAAGCATTCTCTATTGTGGTTTTTGAGAAGATTTTTAGACTTTTTGGGCATTAACCCCAGCTCGAAATGGCAGAAGTTTCATTTGAACAAAGTAGATAAGTTATACACCAAAGAGGGTCTGTGCCATATATAAATGAATTTGACCCAGTGGTTTTAAAGAAGAAGACAAGTTTCAAATTAGTTGATGGAGTACAAAATGTGGACTCCACATTTTCCCATTGCAAGCAGTGTTAAAATGGGCATACCCTTATGGCACCCCTTGACAAAGCCGATAGTAATTGTTTTGGTCCATCTGATCACACTGGACCTAAGGAAGCTGCATACCAAAAAACAATATTCTGGTCCATCCAGTTTTTTAAATATGGGCATCTGAATTTTTTTCTATTTTTAGCTCATAAAGGTTCCCAAGGGGTTGAGAAATTTTTTTTTCGGGCATCAATCAAATACTTATGACCCAATTATACTACATGCCAAATTTGGTTCAAATCAGCCGATCAGTTCTTGAAATACAAATTTTGGAGGAGCCCAAAGTGGACATGTTCCCAGAGAGAGCCCAAATATTGAGCTACAAAATTCCCTCTAACAAACTAATCTTCAACACCAAAGAATGTTCTACAACAAATATCAAGGCATTCTCTCTTGTGGTTCATGAGAAGAAGATTTTTAAAGTTTTTTAGGCTTTTGGGCTATTAATCACAACCTGAAGATGGTAGCTGCTTCATTTGAACAAAATAGAAAGGTATACTCTAACGATGATCTGTGCAATATATGCTTGAATTTGGCACAGCGGTTTTGAAGAAGACAAGTTTCAAAAGTTAACAGACGATGGATGTGGGACACAAAGTGATGGCAATAGCTCCCACTGACTTGCAGTCAGGACCTGAGGTGAGCTAAAAAAAACAAACAACAAAACTGTTACTTAGCTGTATTCAGTTAACGTCTTCTCAGAGTCTAAACCAACACCCTATCAGATAACTTTCTCACACCTTTTTGATATGGACTATAATCACTTTTAGCCGACTAGTTAATCTCGGTCTGCCAGGTAAGTGGGAATAACCCAATGAATTTGCAGGATTTGAAGTAATGATAGGTGACTTGAGCTCATAATTTCTTAAATTGCACCTTCTTTAAAAGGGGTGTCCTGATGCTTTAAATATATGAAAAAGAATTAAACAATATACATTTATTTTCTTAGTTCAAATACCGACTCATGTTCTTTTTCAATTCTCAAATTAATCTGTAGCCCACTGTAACTTACCAGAATAATACATCTTAAAATAGTAAATTTATGTCTGAAAATCCATACGCAACAGACAATAGTTGTTAACACTGCATTCTATTCCCTTGGGCTGATTCATAGTTGGGTCGTCTACAGCTGGAAAGTTCTGAATGGAATTAAAACATCTGAAAAAATGTCAGCTATCACAAAAAAGTTACCTATCTGAGAAAGGGAATCACCTTATTGCCTCTTCCGCGGAAGGAGAGTTACCTGCTTGTAACACTTTATGCCAAGTGACACAGACATGGGTGACAGCAGGGTGGTTTGGGGATAATTGTTGTGGGGGGGGGGGGGGGGGGTGGGGTGAAGGCTTTTATATCCAACAATTATTTACAATTTCTGAACGAGGCACAAAAAAGCCCAGAAAATGCTTAGCTTCTAAACCACTGAAGGAAATCTGGTGGTCAATGAGCTGAAAATTTGGTAGTTCTTGTGTATTATTCTTGTTTAAACTTTTTCCCTGAAATTCATGCCATTTCCTTGAAAGTCACATTCAAGTTTCCTAAATATTTATTCTGGAGATTAACATGTTGGATCAAACAAAATCATGAATATATCGTGCAGTAATACATCTCTATTTAACTGTTAGTGCCGGAAGTCCCCAAACGTCCTTCATTCTGAAGTGCAGATACAACAACTTAAAGACTTCATATTCTGTGGATGCGCTTCATATTATCTTTGAAGTAAAATTCTTTCATCTGTATGGATTTGCCTTGTTGCAGTTTATGGGAGAGAAGAGTGCCTTTTGGCACTCTCCTCTCCCATAAATTGTAACAAGTCAACGACATGTGAATAAATTTTAATTTTAATAGCACTCTATCAGTTAAAATTCCATTCTATTTGGAAATACTACCTGCATATGTGTTCATTACATGTCCTGACTTCAGTTCCCATTCACGAACTGCACCATCTTCATATCCAACAACCATTCGTTTTCCTGCAAAAAAAACAAAAACAACCTGAGACTGAAACCAGAGGCTCAAGTGAGCCTAAAACGCTCACCTGGCTCAAATTGTCAAAACAGATGAGTGTATCAGCATGTGATCAGCAGCAAGAGCAATTTTTTTGATTTGCTATGACACAAGCAAAGGCAACTTTTTTGGCCATTCATTTCTGCTGGTTCTAGGAAAGCTTCCTAGCAAACTCTGTTCTGTGAAGTATTAAAAAACAACAACTGAAAGAAATTTTTGTTTTGTTTTAAACTACTGTGTTCTCTCTGGTGCCCCTCCCCCCACCCCCCTCCCCCCCCCCCCCCAAAAAAAACAAAAAAAACAAAAAAACAATAAAAAAAAACAACAAGCGAATCCATTTGAACAAACTTGAATTCGACACCCCTAGAGATGTTACATACCAAATATGAAAGGATTCTCACTGGTGGATCTGAAGAAGAAGAATTTTCAAGAAATTTTCTCATATTACTCCAAGTTAAACTTTGGGCTTTAATAAACAACCTTCAATCTAACCCTCCCAGAGGTGTTGTACACCAAATATCAAAAGAATCTGACTGCTGGATCTGAAGATGATTTTAAACGATAATTCCCCATATTGGACTAAATATTTAGGCTCCCTTGAGGAACCCAAATATTAACCCAGGAAGATGATTTAAACAAATTTGAACCTTACATCTCTAGAGATGTCACATACTAAATATGAAAGGATTCTCACTAGTGGGTCTGAAAAAGAAGATTTTTTAAGAAATTTTCTCATATTGCACTAAGTTAAAATTTGGGCTCCAATGAAGCGTCCAAATATTCATCCAGGGATCCCATTTGAACAAACTTGAACCTAACCCCCCTAGAGATGCTGCATACCAAATATCAAAAGAATCTGACTCGTGGATCTGAAGAAGAAGATTTTTAAAGATTATTACCCATATTGCACAAAGTTAATATTCAGGCTCCCACCGGAAGCCCAAATATTAACCCAGGGACTCGATTTTGAACAAATTCGAATCTTACACCTCTAGAGATGTCACATACCAAATATGAAAGGATTCTCAATAGCAGGTCTGAAAAAGATTTTTTAAGAAATTTTCTCATATTGCACCAAGTTAAAATTTGGGCTCCAATAAAGAGCCCAAATATTCATCCAGGGATCCCATTTGAACAAACTTGAACCTAACCCCCCCTAAAGATGCTGCATACCAAATATCAAAAGAATCTGACTGGTGGATCTGAAGAAGAAAATTTTTAAAGAATATCCCCTCTATTCCACCAAGTTAATAATCAGGCTCCCATAGGAAACCCAAATATTAACTCAGGGAGTCGCTTTGAACAAATTCAAATCTTACACCTCTAGAGATGTCACATACCAAATATGAAAGGATTCTCACTAGTGGGTCTGAAAAAGATGTTTTAAGAAATTTTCTCATATTGCACCAAGTTAAAATTTGAGCTCCAATAAAGAGCCCACATATTTATCCAGGGATCCTATTTGAACAAACTTGAATCTACCCCCCTAGAGATGCTGCATACCAAATATCAAAAGAATCTGACTGGTGGATCTGAAGAAGAAGGTTTTTAAAGATTATTCCCCATATTGCACTAAGTTAATATTCGGGCTTCAATAGGAAGCCCAAATATTAATCAAGGGACTCAATTTGAACAAACGTTGCGCCATAGCTCTGGTAAGGTGAACTGCATAAGACATTGCTTCCAAATTCGCTCTACTTGATGAAATTGCCATTGTAATTGTGTTTGAGCGAATAGTGAATGATGCAGGCAAGGATGCATCTAGACCCCCCGGGCTGCTCATTCAAATGCAGAGGAGCTCTCTGAATATCTTCTCCAACCGTTTTTAAATGAAAGTAGTCCATGAAACGGTATGTTTATGGAAGATGTAGTCAAGAAACCGCCCTTTCCTCGCACTCGAGAGGTGAATACGGCGCCATCTACATGGCCGAAGGCCTGCGACACCTATCTAGACAGAACCGGAAAAGAAAGAACTTTTTCCTTTGTCCGTATAAAGTCTGCGTCCAACGACGCCAGTGGTTTCTCTCTTATCGGCGCAGCATTCTGATTCGTCGGAACAAATTCAGGGTAGTACTGATGGATGAAATCCATTACAACCATGTGCTGTTCCGAAAGGGAAGGGTAATCCTCTTCCTTATCCCTTCACCATCTGAGAGAATCAGCTGCAAATCTCGGTCCATTGCATCTGCGTGAACAGATGACTGGACCGACCCAGCACCGTCCGACAGCTCAGGTTCTGAGTCTGAGGGAGGCTGTATCTGCACTTGCTGGGATGCTGTGATCAGCTGAGCAATCTGCGACAGCAAGTCCGTCATCGAGGCCTGAGGAGCAGCGGTCTTCTGTTTCCTAGCCACTTGCTGCTCAAGGGATGGTGTGTCGGAGATGGATCTCTTGACTGAACGTCCCGATAATCGAGGCTTAGTCTCCCTAGCTACCGGATGGTCCGACTTCACGGGTGAATAGTGGTCCCTTCTTCGCGCAGCAGGCTGAATATCCGAAGTCAGGTAGCTACGATGCGGTTGTGTGTGCTCTAATAACATAGCGGAGGAAGCCTTGACTAAAGCCGACCCCGGCTGCTGACTAGACGGAGCATACTGAGCAGTGGGCGGACGTATGCACCATCTCGTGCAAGTTTCCAACCAGAAAACTTCATTTTGGCTTGTGAAACGTAGCGGAGGAAGCCAAGACTGAAGCCGACCCAAGCTGCAGACTAAACAGAGTGTCCCGAGTGGAGGGCGGACATATGCTCCGGCTCGTGCAAGTTTCTTATGACAACATTTGGCCCCAAATGTTGTTAGGTTAGAAAGGGGCCTCTCCCGCTCGCAGTCTATTAGACCTCGCCAAGTACAAGAAACTTCCTCCCTAATTCCATCATCGCTGGGTGAGCTTATTATATTAAAGTGCTCGCTCTACCCACATCTACATTTCTTTTGACCGCAACAGACTTACTTGGCGTCACGGCACCCATGGACGGAGTACCGCTTCACCAGTCGAGCTAGCTGCTTGCAAGAGATTAAAACCCTTAACAAAAAGCCCTAACTCTTGTAATCATGAGCACTGCAGCTAGCTCTATATGCTCAACAGAACGTGACAACGGTAGCACACATGGATGGGTGTCAGAATATCATCACCATGTTCATGTTCCTCTGAAATAGAAACTGACAAAATGAATTATAATGCAGTGAGAGGCCTGGCCTTAGAACCTCACTGCCAACAACGTATTGTGACACCCGTCTCCAACATTAGTCATCCCAGTGAACACAAGAATGACAAGAGTCCCCAGGAGTTCATCGGCTAAAGTCGATATCAGTCCTCCAAACTCCACAAGAAAATATATAATTAAGATATGTGAATAATAGCAATCAAAATTAAATTAAAAGTATTTTTTGGAAATTTTTGTTGTTGCAAAAATGCCTAAGTTCCCAAAGGTAACATTAAGGGCCCAAAGGCATCCCGATAGAGCCTAAATGCATAATAATAATCCATGTATCCTACCGTAATTCTACTGTAATAGAATAAAAAAAAACTACCTACATATGAGGACGTTGTCAATGTAAACAACGTCAATGTAAACAAGACATCAGGCACAAAAAAAGACCCAAAGTCAGAAACCAATTTAAATGCTACCAGATGTGAAGCTAGATCTTCAAACGAACAAAAAATGATACATCGGACAGAAGATGCAAGACTAAATGACCTAACAGCCATAACCATGGGGAAAAACAGAATAATATTCTGTAATACATGTTAAACTCCCAAGAAATTTAATAAAAAATTTCAATAACTAGACGCACTGTCACAGTACCGAAGCTGCGACGAATCGTGCAAAAATGTGCAATTTTTGACACAAAAACTTGTAGGTGACAAAAAAACTTGTTGGTGACAAGTCCATAAATGTGACAGAAATTATCCAAACGACGTGCTTGGGAGGGTCTAGAAGTCATTAAAATACACTTGCATACCAAGTATGGTGTCATTCCATGAAGTATCTTGGGAGTTATGGTGTTTGAAAACTTGTTGGTGATAAAAACTTGTTGGTGACAAAAAAAACTTGTTGGTGACAAAAAAACTCGTTGGTGACAAGTCCATAAAAGTGACAGAAATTATCCGAATGACATGCACTATTGAGAGGTGTAGACATCATGAAGATACGCTTGCATACCAAGTATGGTGCCATTCCATCAAGTATTTTAGGAGTTATGGTGTTTGAAAACTCGTTGACAGAAATTGTGTATTGCACAGACTTGACGGTTGAAACATCTAGCTAATAAAACTGGTTAAATTAAATATGAAAGTGAATTGTGTAATTCATGTATTCGAAAGTTAAAAAATTTATAGTAATTTATATATTTTTTATACTTACCAATGACCCAGACTTAGCTGGTGCAAACTCATTAAATTCAGGACCAAACCAAATTTTGCACCTCCCCAATCCCCCAAATTTGCATCAAAAACCAAAAAATTGATGTCCTGGTAGGTGCTCCACACTTTTACTGTACTGCGCATGCGCAGTGTCAAGGAGGTCTCGAAATTCCTGCCAAAATGTCATTCTTACGACCAGTGCCTGGTAAGTGTTATGTATGCAGCGGGAGGCAAGAGTTCCCAACCCCTGGGAGGGCCATCCTCGTCTGGGTCATTGGTAAGTATAAAAAATATATAAATTACTATAAATTTTTTAACATTTTTATTCTGTACCAATGACCCAGACTTAGCTGAATAGTAAACAGGCTGGAGGGACCAGGACATAAAGGAAAATCCAATAGGCTCAATTATATATAACAGAATTATCACCTCAAGGAGAAAAGGAGAGATAGGATTTATATGTATCTTTCTTATTTTTATCAAAAAATGTTAAAAAATTTATAGTAATTTATATATTTTTTATACTTACCAATGACCCAGACTTAGCTGGTGCTAACTCTAACAAAACCAGGGCCAAACACAAATTTTGCCCCCCAATCCCCAAAATTTGCATCCAAAACAAAAAGAAATCATGTCCTATAGGACCTCCATACTACGTCCCCACTGCGCATGCGCAGTGTCAAGGACGTCTCAAAATTGGTGCCAATTATCATTCTTACTGGCAGTGCCTGGTCAGTGCTATGTACTCAGCGGGGAGGCAAGAGTTCCCAACTCCTGGGAGGGCCATCCCTGTCTGGGTCATTGGTAAGTATAAAAAATATATAAATTACTATAAATTTTTAACATTTTTATACTGTACCAATGACCCAGACTTAGCTGAATAGTAAACAGGCTGGAGGGCCTAGGACATAGAGGAAAATCCAATAAGCTCAACTATAATAAAGAGGTAACCCCTTAAGGAGAAAAGGAGTATTAGGCTTTACATGTATCTTTCTTATTTAATATTAAATTAGAAAGATACAATACCCTTAATAATTGAGCACAATAATATTCATGTTCTCTATTAACATCCAGTATAACCCTTATACTAATTATTTTTAAAGTAAGCCAATAAATAAAGTAGTCCAAAGAATTGAGACTCTTTATAGTCATTTAAAAGTGTCCGAGTATTGTATATTAAAGCCCGTTTGACACTTGACATATACAAATGCTTCACACCGAGCTACACTTTAAAAATAAGACATGAATGAATTTTAACATTAATATTACACTTTAAAACCATCCCGGAAGCGACTCAGAAATACTGACTTGGAGGAGGCATTCCCTTGCTTTTCACTATAAAGCAGGTGACCTAAGGGAACACCCCCCCCCCCCCCCCCCCCCCCTTCCCCTTGCCCTGGGTCAAATAGCCCAGAGCGAAGAGGGCAGCCGGACGGAGTCACTGCCGGAACAGAAAGCCTGCATAACTATAGTTGCAACTGTTTAGTGGACGACATTCTGAGCAACAGATAACGGACCTAAACAATGCAGGTCTCCAGAAATGGACTCAATATTTCTGAGATAAAAATTCGTGAATGTGGATGGCTAAGACCAATAAGCAGCCTTCATTAAATCTGTAATAGCAAAACTATTAGCATAAGCCCAAGAAGTAGCAAGAGCTCTTACTTCATGAGCGGAAATCTTAAGCACAGACTGCTGAGAAGAAGATAAACTCTCATAAGCAGTACGGATAGTTAATTGAATCCATCTAGCAATAGAATGGACCGAAATGTCCTTTCTATTAGGCATCAAAGACAGAAAGAAACGTTTCCGTCCCTTTCTGATAAACTGAGATCTCTGTTTATAGATACGTAACACTCTAACAGGACAGAGTAAAGGCCTACGCCCGTCTGAAGACGGAAGAGCCTTAATAACAATAGGTTCCGGATATTTATTAGGAGCCTGATTCTTAGCTAAAAAACCCACATTAGTAGTGAAGGTGATAGTGTTCCCGACACTACGATAGTGAGAATCATCCACCGACAGTGCATGAAGCTCACTGACTCTTCTAGCAGAAGAGAAAGCTAAGAGAAAAGCTGTCTTATAAGATAAGAATTTGAAATCTACTGTCCCAAGAGGTTCAAATGGCTTTTCCTTCAATTTAAGAAGAACCCAAGCTAAATTCCATTTAGGAATTAATCTAAGAGTTCTGGGTCTATTTATCGAGAAGTTTGTAACCAACTTAGATAAAGAGACATTAGATCCAATTTGTAAACTATCATGATGTGCATAGGTATCAGATAACATAGACCTATAACCCTTAATAGTAACAGGCTGCAGTTTGATTTCGTCAAACAAGTATACTAGAAAGTTTGCAATGTCTGGTATAGAGGGATCGAATATATCTACAGAATGATCCCTACACCAACGACGAAAAACCTTCCACTTAGCCGCATAGTTTAGCGAAGAGGAGGTCCTCCTACAGTTAGAAATCGCATCCACTGCTCATCCTGTAAAGTGCTTGCCATGCAAGAAGGACCGCACAACGGAAAAACGTGAAGGTTGAGACCTTGCGGGTTGTGATGGAGTTGGCGCGATTTCCCCTGCGAAAGAAGATCCTCCCATGGAGGAAGCTTTCGCGGTAGGTTCCACAACAGACACCTGAGTAGATTTATCCACGGTCTCTGTGACGACAGAGATGCTACCAACAGAATCTTGCATTGAGATTGTTTTATCTTTAGCAATACTTGTTGAATTAACGGCGCTGGAGGATACGCATATCCTATCATTCCGTCCCAAGGGATCGACAGAGCGTCTACTGCAAATGCTCTTGGATCCGGACACGGAGACACATACGTCTGCAACTGATTGTTGAGATGTGTCGCAAATAAATCTATCATTGGCCGTTCCCATTGGTAGCAAATCTGATTGAATACTTGTTTGTTGAGAGTCCACTCCGACGGCAACAAGCGACCCTTTCGTGAAAGGGAGTCTGCTAGCACATTCAGACGACCCGGTATGTGACGGACCGAAAGAAGAACCTGATGTTCTATCGCAAACAGAAGGATTCTTTCTGTTAGATTGAACAACGGAACTGAATGAGTGCCTCCCTGATTCCGTATATACGCCACTACTGTCGTATTGTCGGATAGGATTTGGACATGAGCATTGTGAATAATGTCCATCCAATGACGTAACGCAAGCCAAATTGACATCATTTCCTTGATGTTTATGTGCTTGCACAGGAATTGCGGATCCCAAAGACCCTGGCATCTCGAATCCGTTGGGATTAATGATGCACCCCAACCTGTTTTACTGGCATCCGTCATAATGGTAAAACTCGGATCCGGCAACTGCAGCGGAAGTCCCTGAGTTAACCACTGAATGTTTGCCCAAGTCTGAATCTCTTGTTTCACTTGATCTGACAAGAGAACGTCTACGTCGAGCGAATGAATTTTCACACTCCAATTCTGAGTCAAGAAAATTTGGAGAGGACGTGTGCGTAACCGCCCCATCGGAATGAGATCCGCAGCGGCTCCGCACAGACCTATCAGTCTCATAAATTCTCTCGCTGGGACTTTGTCTGCGTGCAGACAATAGCGAGCGTAACAACTGACTAATTTCGCTCTGGTTAACGGCAGACAAACGAGATTGTTGTGCGTCTCAAAGCTCATTCCCAGATGAGTGAAAGACTTGGACGGCACCAGATCCGACTTCTCCTCGTTTACTATAAAACCGAGACGTCGGAGCAATAGAAGTAGATTCTTAACATCGTTCTGAAGCATTAACTCGTTGCCGTACCTCTGAAGAATGTCGTCCAGGTAGGCCGACGTTACCGCAGACGAATGAGCTCGGAAATAGATCATTACCGAGTTCATTACCCGAGTGAAAGCCCAGGGTGCTAGATTCAATCCGAAGCACATCGCCCGGAATTGATACACCACTCCTAGGACTGCGAAGCGTAGATACTTTCGGAATGTCGGATGTACCATGACGTGAAAGTACGCATCTTTGAGATCTATGCTTGTTGCATAATCGTTCACCCGAATACTCGCTCTGACCGACCGAATCGTCTCCATATAAAATTTCGGAGCGACGTTCAGCTTGTTTATCCAGCTCAAATCTATAACTGGACGGAACGAGCCGTCTGGTTTCGGAACCAGAAACAGATGGCTGTAGAATCCCGGAGTCTCCTGGTTTTCTACGACCTCTACCGCGTTCTTCATTAAAAGAGACTGCACCTCTGATAACAGAGCGTCTCTTTTCTGCGGATTTGACGGAAGTTGAGTCCACTTTGGACTTTGAGTTAATGGAGGCTTTCGTTTGAAGGATATCTTTAGACCTTCCGAAGTCACTCCTCTCACCCAAGGGTCGTCCGTAATCGACGCCCATTCTTGTGAAAAGCTCGACAACCTTCCGCCAACCGGTACGCGATAGAGGTTTAAGCCATCACCTCCTGGACCTGCGAGGCCTGTGGTAGGAGAAACCACGTCCTCCACGACCCACACCTCGCCCCGTCGACCTCGGGGCGTCCGACCGGTTGTCCCGGCCCGAAGGACGTCCCGAACGAGAGTCGCTACCCTGACGGTCTCTCGAGTAAGACCAAGAGGACGCACCAGAACCTCTATAGGAACCTCTCTTGGGCGCATTAGACCCAGAAGTGCCTGTCTTATTCTTGTCTGCAGTATCCGACTTCTTAGAAGCAGATTTGAACAACAGAGAATCCGAAGCTTTCTTTGTAATTTTATCATAAATAGCAGAAAGCTTGCCGTCAAAGAGAAGTTCTCCGGAGACCGAAGCGACTCTAAGAGAGTTCTTCACCTTAGTATCCACGAGTGTGGATGTAGCTAGGGCTGCGTCACGTCTAACCAACTCCAGGTTTGCCACTGAAAGGGCGGAGTTACACGTGGAATAAGCTACTGCCCTTGAAAGAAGTCTTAAAGAGGATTGTATATCCTGAAACTCTTTCCCTTGAAGGCGCAGTGATAACGCCTTAGTAAGGTGATCTGCGTAAGATAAGGCATCTAAATTGGCTCTGTTAGACGAAATAGCTGTTTCCAACACCGAGGTTGGAATAGAAGCCGACGACGGTAATGATAGCTCTAAGTCTTCCGCCTCGTCGTCCATACGCAGAGGAACTCTCGGGATACCCTGTCCTGCCGTGTCAAATTTATTCCTTGCATTAATGAAAGGCAGGTTGAGAGTATTGGCGGACAAGAAACCTGCTTTCCCCGTCTTGGAAGCAAGTTTAAATATAGCGTCGTTCAATAATTCAAATGTTCTTGCAACATTATTGGACTGCGACGGAAACTCGGGAGCGATGTCCCTGAACCGCTCAAAAAATTCAGAGTCCAATGACGCTATAATCCTCTTGTCCGGAACCGCAGCAGTCTGGCCGGACGGAACAACTTGAGGGAGAAAGTGCCGGATGAAGTCCATGGCAGCTTTATGTTGTTCCGAAAGGGATAGCTCCAAATCATCCGTATCCCTTTCACCATCCGGTCGGACCTCATGATGCTCCCAGTCGTCCGCCCCCGATGCTTCGGCGGAGCGTACCGACCCAGCGCCGTCGGATAATTCTCGATCCAACACCGTTTCTGTCGGCTGCTGGGATGCTGCGATAAGCTGTGCTATCTGCACAAGAATGTCCGGCGTCGAGACCTGCGGAGGTGCAGTCTTTCGCTGCTTCGCCGAGGGCAGCTCCGCATCAGATGGCTCCCGCATACTTTTTCTATGCGAACGTCCGGAGTCCATCGGTCTCGAATCCCTGGCTGCTGGATGGTGTGACCTGGTCGCCGAAGAATCCTTGATCGGCGAAGCTGGTAAGATATCGGCGGTCACGCAGCCAAGGTGCGGTCGGGTGCGCTGACGAGAAGAAGAAGCCTTAGCAGTCTCCGCGGACTGCCTATACAACGGAGCGTCCCGAGCGACGGACGTATGCTCCGTTTGCGACACATTTTGTACCACAACATCTGGTCTGGTGTTGTTGTACGAGAGAGGGGCCTCTCTCGCTCGCGGCCCGGCTGGACCTGGACGAGCTAGGAACCGGACTCAAAGGCTTCCTCCGTTCTCGCTTACTATCCGCCGTCACTGGGTGTGCACATTGTATGTTTATAGTGCTCGCATCACCCAAAATTTCCTCCTGGACCGCATCGGACGAACCCGGCTGCCGAACCATTCGGTGAATGGACGCTACACCGGGCGAGCTAGCGGACGACATTTGTCTAATCTCCATGAGCACTTTTGCCGCTAGCTCTGAATTCATTTGTGACGACGGACGCGCACTTGTAGAAGATAACATGGAAACATCACCCTGTTCTTGTTCCTCTGAAATAGAAACTGAGTGAGTAGAGTGACCTTGCGGAGAAAGAGCCGGCATAGCCCTTTCTCCAGAAACAACATACCGTGACACACGTTTCCAATGTTTGTCATCCCAATATTGACATATAGAACAGGGATTAGTGCGAGAACACTGACTACAATTAATACAATGATCATGAAAGTCAGAGGAAGATTTCTTCCCATTACAATTTGAACAATATCCTTTCATTGTGAAAAGTCAACAATAAGTCCTAGTTACTCGCACAAACCCCTGACACAAAGATACATAATAACATGATCCATTAATAAATGAAAAAACAATTGCAAATCAAAATAATTTTGAAAAAATATTTTTTCAGCGAAGCCCAAGTTGCTGAAAAGTAACGTTGAGCCCCGATGGATCCGATGGCAAAGTGTGGTCAAAAATTTTAAATTTATATTAAATAATTAATGAGACACTTACGGATAATATAAATGTATCTTATAGTGAGATAAACTACACCAAAGGCAAACAGCCCCCTTCAAAAAAGGCTGTTGCCAATGTAAACAAACAGTGTAAAACACCAGAAAACATGACTCCAGGCACTGAAAAAACTGGCCCGAAATCAGTCAACAAAATTACACTCTAACTGATGCAAGACAGAGACTCCCAGGGGAGAATCTGCAGAACATCAGGTGGAAGATGCAGAACACAACGTTTATACACCCATGGGTGAAAACGTAACTATGGGGAAAATAACAGAAAACATTCTGTATCCAAGCAACTCTCCCAGGAAAATTTTAGAAATGAACTTTCTCAAAAATATGCCAAAAGCATGGGAGAATTGCAAGGGGGGACTTTAGAAGGCTAGGGGAGAGGAAACACTGAATAAGCAGTGCAACATTTAGAAAGAATGACAACAAGAGGCCCATGCCTCGAAAATAGGCAACTTAACATAATTTCATCAAAAAATTTTAAGTACAGCCCTGATTATTTTTTGTCACTTCTTTTTCCTCTCCTCCTTCTATATCCTCCTTAGAATCACCATTTCTCCAAAAATTACGTGTCTGGCATCCTTTAAACTGAGATTTACAAGCACAAAGATCAGTGAGATGTTGACTGATGAAGGGCCAAACAGAGAATGATAATTGGCGCCAATTTCGGGACGTCCTTGACACTGCGCATGCGCAGTGGGGGCATAGTATGGAGGTCCTATAGGACATGATTTCTTTTTGTTTTGGATGCAAATTTTGGGGATTGGGGGGCAAAATTTGTGTTTGGCCCTGGTTTTGTTAGAGTTAGCACCAGCTAAGTCTGGGTCATTGGTACAGTATAAAAATAGAAAGACACAAAACCATTCCGTAATTGAGCACAAATACATCAATGATCTCTATTAATATCCAGTATAACCCTTTATACTAATTATTTTTAAAGGTAAGCCAATAAATAAAGACAGTCCAGAGAATTATTTATTTATTTATTTATTGGTGTTTAAGGTCATATATTTCTGCACAATGGCTAATCATGACCATGACAGTTTTACGGGTGGAGGAAGCTGGAGTACCTGAAGAGAACCACCGAGCAACGGTGAGCAACTGTCAGCTCCCCAACATACTAACTCGACACAAGCAGGGTTAGCATTGGTTGAAGACAGGTGCACTATCAACGTGCAGTACGCTTTTACTACACATCTTCACCATGCCCCCACATGGGGATGAAGTGTCTTGCCCAAGGACACAACGCGGTTGCCGCAGGTGGGATTCGAACCGAGGACCTCTCAGCTTGCAGCCTGCACCTCTACCCACTGAGCCACCGCGCCCCCGACAGTCCAGAGAAATGAGACTCTTTATACTCATTAAAAGTGTCCGAGGATTGTATATTAACGCCCGTTTGACACGTGACATATACAAATGCTTCACACCGAGCTACACTTTAAAAATATTACATGACATGAGTAAACATTAGCTTTACACTTTAAAACCATCCCGGTACCGACTCGGAATTACTGACTCTGGGGGAGGTATTCCCTTGCTTTTCACTATAAAGCAGGTGACCTAAGGGAACACACCCCCCCTCCCCTTCCCCTTGCCCTGGGTCAAATACTCCAGAGCGAAGAGGACAGCAGGACAGAGTCACTGCCGGAACAGAAAGCCTACATAACTATAGTTGCAACTGTTTAGTGGACGATATTCTGAGCAACAGATAACGGACCAAAACAATGTAGATCTCCAGAAATGGACTCAATATTTCTAAGATAAAAATTAGTGAAAGTGGAAAGCTGAGACCAATATGCAGCCTTCATTAAATCTATAATAGCAACACTATTAGCATAAGCCCAAGATGTTGATAGAGCTCTTACTTCATGAGCCGAAATTTTGAGAGCAGACTGCTGAGAAGAAGATAACTTTACATAAGCAGTATGTACAGTTAATTGAATCCATCTAGCAATACAATGAACCATAATGTCCTTTCTATTAGGCATCAAAGACAAAAAGAAACGCTTACGTCCCTTTCTAATAAACTCAGACCTACATTTATAAATACGTATTGATCTAACGGGACAGAGTAAAGACCTACGTCCGTCTGAAGACGGAAGGGCCCTAACAACAATAGGTTCTGGATACTTATTAGGAGCATGATTCTTAGCCAAAAATCCAACATTAGTATTAAAAGTAATAGTATTACCAACATTACGATAGTGAGAATCATCTATCGATAAAGCATGAAGCTCACGAACTCTTCTAGCAGAAGAGAAGGCTAAGAGAAAAGCTGTCTTATATGTTAAGAATTTGAAATCCACTGTATCAAGAGGCTCAAAAGGTGCTTCTTTTAGCTTAAGAAGAACCCATGCTAAATTCCATTTCGGAATTAATCTAAGAGTTCTAGGTCTATTTTTCGAAAAATTTCTAACTAATTTGGATAAAGAGACATTAGAACCAATCATTAATGTATCATGGTGAGCATAGGTATCAGATAACATAGACCTATAACCCTTGATCGTAACAGGCTGCAGTTTGATCTTGTCAAACAAATAGACCAGGAAATTAGCAATGTCAGGAATGGAGGGATCATAAACATCCACCGAGTGACCTTCCACTTAGCAGCATAATTTAGTGAAGAGGAGGTCCTCCTGCAGTTAGAAATTGCGTCCACTGCTCGTCCTGTAAAACGCTTACTGAGCAAGAAGGACCGCACAACGGTAATACGTGAAGGTTGAGACCTTGCAGATTGTGGTGAAGCGTGCGCAATTTCCCCTGCAACAGAAGATCCTGCTGTGGAGGAAGCTTCCACTGCATGTCCCACAACAGACACCTGAGTAGATTTATCCACGGTCTCTGTGGTGACAGAGATGCTACCAACAGAATCTTGCAGTGGGATTGCTTTATCTTGAGCAATATCTGCTGAATTAGCGGAGCCGGAGGATACGCGTATCCTATTATCCCATCCCACGGGATCGACAGAGCATCTACTGCAAATGCTCGAGGATCCGGACATGGGGACACGTAAGTCTGCAACGGATTGTTGAAATACGTCGCAAACAAATCTATCATTGGTCGCTCCCATTGGTGGCAAATCTGACTGAAAACCTGTTTGTTGAGAGTCCATTCCGACAGCAACAGGCGACCCTTCCGTGAAAGGGAGTCTGCTAACACATTCAGACGACCCGGAATATGATGGACCGATAGTAGAACCTGATGTTCCAGTACAAACAGAAGGATTCTTTCCGTTAGACTGAACAACGGAATGGAATGAGTGCCTCCCTGATTCCGAATATACGCCACTACCGTCGTATTGCCGGACAAAATTTGAACGTGTGTGTTCTGAATAACGTCCATCCAATGACGCAACGCAAGCCAAATTGACATCATTTCCTTGATATTTATGTGCTTGCCTAAGAATTGAGGATCCCAAAGACCCTGGCACCTCAAATCCGACGGGCATAGTGTCGCGCCCCAACCTGTTTGACTGGCATCCGTCATGATAGTAAAACTCGGATCCGGCAATTGCAGTGGAACTCCCTGAGTTAACCACTGAATGTCTGCCCAAGTCTGAATCTCTTGTTTCACTTGGTCTGACAAGAGGATGTCCGCATCGAGTGAATGAGTCTTCACTTTCCAATTCTGAGTCAAAAAGATTTGGAGAGGACGAGTGCATAGCCGCCCCATTGGAATGAGATCCTGCATACCTCTCTTATGCAAACGTCCTGAAGAAGGTGGCCTCGAATCCCTGGCTACCGGATGGCGTGACCTGACTGTCGAGAAATCTCTGGAAGGCAATGCCAGCTTGATATCGGCGGTCACGTAGCCAAGGTGCGGTCGAGTGCGTTGACGTGAGGAGGAAGAAGCCCTTGATACAGCCTCTCCGGACTGTTTATACACTGGAGCGTCCTGAGGAGTGGACGTAAGCTCCGACTGAGGAACATTTTGTAAGACAACATCCGGACTGCGATGTTGTTGTACGAGAGAGAGACCTCTCTCGCTCGCAGCCCGTGCGGAGCTGGACGAGCTAGGAACTGAACCCAAAGGCTTCTTCCATCCTAAACCAAGATCCGTCATCACTGGGTGTGTCTCATGAATGTTTATAGTGCTCGCAACACCCTTAATTCTTTCCTGGACCGCAACGGACAAATCCGGGTGCTGTACCATTCGGTAAATGGACGCGTCACCGGGTGAGCTAGCGGACATAGACGCCAACGCCGTCGACCCTACGGCATTTCTGCCGCTAGCTCTTCTCTGGATTGTGACGACAGACGCGCACTGGACGACGACATCACAGAAACATCACCCAATTCTTGTTCCTCTGAAAAAGAGAGCGAAAAACTTGAGTGACCTTGCGGAGAGAGGACTGGCATGTCCTGCTCCCCGCTAACAATATACCATGACACACGTGTCCAACGTTTGTCATCCCATTTGGAACATATAGAACAAGGCTTAGTGCGGGTACACTGACTACAATTAATGCAGAAATCATGAGAATCAGAGGAAGATTTCCTTCCATTACAATTTGAACAATAATCATTGTAAAAATAATCAATCACAGTACCCGCAATAAACCCTGCAAACAAATAGACATAGTATAAAAATCCATTATAATAACATGAAAAAACAATTGAAAAAGAAAAATTTTTTTGGAAAATTTTTTGCAGAAGAGCCCAAGTTCCCAAAGGGAACCCAGAGGCCAAATGGATCCCAAAAAAGCCTAAGTGTGGACAAAAATTTTAAATCATTCTGAAAAAATTAATGCAACACTTACGGACAATATTAATGTATCTTAATATGAATAATCAATGCAGAAGACAAGGAATCACTTATCAGAAGTAACCGTTGTCAACATAAGCAAACAGTGTAAACAAACCAGAAAACTGACTCCAGGCACTGGTAAACATGGCCCAGTAATCAGTGTCCAATTTAAACACTATCTGATGCTAAACAGAGCCTTCCCCTGAAGAGACTGCAGAGCATCAGATGGTAGATGCAGACCTAAACGCCTAAACACCCCTAGGGTGAGGACGTAAACATGGGGACAGAACAGAAAAAAAAATTCTGTTACCAAGCCAAACCTCCCAAAAAATTTTTAGTAATAAAAATTACAAAAATAAGCCAAAAGCATGGGAGAATGGCAAGGGGGGAATGAGGGAAAGGGAGAGAGGAAACACTGAACAAACAATGGAACATTCATGGCAAGAATGACAACAGCAGGGCTATACCTCGAAATTAGGCAACATGAATAAATTTTTATAAAAAATTTTTAAGTTACAGCCCTGAACATTGGAAACCACTGTTTTTCCCCTCTCCTCATCCTAAATGCACTTCCTATCCACCATTTCTCTCATAATTATGTGTCTGGCATCATTAAAACTGAGATTTACAGCACAAATATCAGTGATGTGACACTGTTAACAGGGCCAAACAAAGAATGACATTTTGGCGGGAATTTCGAGACCTCCTTGACACTGCGCATGCGCAGAACAGTAAAAGTGTGGATGACCTACCAGAACATCAATTTTTTGGTTTTTGATGCAAATTTTGGGGATTGGGGGGGGGGGGGGGGGCAAAATTTGGTTTGGCCCTGAATTTAATGCGTTTGCACCAGCAAAGTCTGGGTCACTGGTACAGTATAAAAATATAAGGAGTTGAATTCTTTTAGTGGAATTCACGATGGTCTCCAAGCTGTATTGTTTACTTCAGGGAGCTCTGTCAAACAAGAATGAACTGGTTAAATCCCATTTGCATTTTGGGAAACATTTGCAGATTAAAATGTTGATATTGCAGCATCTGAGTGCAGAGGGTTAAAGGTCAAGTCCATTAAGCAAATTCAGTGTCACATTTTCTTCCTAAATCCCAAGCATGTATTTTGTAGTATCTAAAAGTAATTAATATGCATGCATTTTAAATGTACAACTGAATCTGAGTGACATTATGTCTTATTCAGGGTTTTTGCTATGGAAGCTGAAGGGCCGCTTGGCAGCCTCATTGCCTAAGCTAACTTTTCTCCTATTATGTAGTTACCTCTTATAACAAGACTATTTTTAATTTAGTAGTGGCTATTGTTTTCTGGGGACACACAGAGAAATTGCAGAAGTATTAATACGTTGTCCCGAGGGCATTGTTTTGCAGCTACAAAACATTGCCTGCGGGAAGACGTATTAATACCTAGTGGTTCTGCAAGAGAAAGCTAAAGATTTGCTGATATGGTATCCAAGGAAGTACACTGAGAGATGATTTTATTCCACGAGAGCAGCTAATTGATATAAACTCTCAAGAATGATGAGGCAATCTGTTCATACAGTTTAAAAAAGGCCCCTCATGTTCGAGAATGGAGTTATCCTGGGCACATTCCATAATAGTACTCTGTTTTGCGAACCATGATAATGGAGATGCTCTTGCATTTTCATCTCTGAAACGGTCTCATCCTTTTCGACCTAGATGTAGCAGAAACACTGTTCTTATTATTTATTAGAAAGCTCTCTGTAAGAATGGTTGCTTGTCAAACATGGAAATTTAGGGCCCTGCGAAGCTTCCGAGATTCGATTTGATTTCGAATCTGAAGCTGATATTCGATTCAAAATCAGTTACCCATTTTGTTTCCTTTCGAATCTTTACACGAGAATATAGCTTGGTATTAGTAATTGTTGTCATCTCATAAAATGTATAGTTCCGAGGGAATTTGTAAGTAAATAATGCAGAAAAAAATGCCGATAGGATCACTAATCCAATGTCAAGTTGTGACAGCACAAAAGTGGGTTTAATCATTATCAACTTATCATCGGGAAACCAACTGTTTACGATTTACTATGTGACGGGTCACTGTGACCTTCACTTTTGACCTACTGATTCCAAAATAAATTGGGCTCTTCCAATCACCAAGGCCAACCAACCTATGAAGTTTCATGAATGTGGGTTGAACCATTGTCAAATTATCATCTGGAAACCAATAATTTACAATTTACTATATTCAAGGTCACTGTGACCTTGACCTTTAACCTAGCAAGTCCAATATATATAGGGTTCTTCCTCTCACCAAGACCAATCTACCCATGAAGATTCATAATTGTGGGTTGAACCATTATCAAGTTATTGGGCAGAAACCAATTGTTTATGATTGACTATGTTCAGGGTCACTGTGACCCTGACCTTTGACCTAGCACTTAAAATATAATAGATAGGGTTCTTCCTCTCACCAAGGCCAACCTACTTATAAAGGTTCATGAATGTGGGTCAAAGCATTATCAAGTTATCGTCCGGAAACCAATTGTTTTGATTACTATGTTGAAGGTCAATGCGACCTTGACCTTTCACCTAGCAAGTCCAAAATATATAGGGTTCTTCCCATCACAAAGGCCAACCTACATTTGAAGTTTCATGAATGTGGGTTCAACCATAGTCAAGTTATCATCTGGAAACCAATTGTTTACGATTTAGTTTGTTCAAGGTCACTGTGACCTTGACCTCTGACCTAGCAAGTCCAAAATAAATAGGGTTCTTCCTCTCACCGAGGCCAACCTACCTACTAAGTTTCATGAACATGAATCGAATCATTATCAAGTTATCATCCGGAAAACAATTGTTTACGCCCGCCCGCCCAACTGCCATTCATCAAACTATAAGTCAAGTGTGACTTCATCACAACTCGACTTATAAAGACAGAGTGTAATTTAAACTATATTAACCATAAATATCATCGACTATGACACTTCCCATGCTAATTCCAGTCTCACTAGTCTCTACGACTGTTGAAAACAAAGTTAAAGTTTCCAAACAATGTTGACGATGAGCTGTTGCTAGCGGCTAGTCCTGTGCAGCACTTAGTGCTGGTAAGACTCGCACCCATTCCTGGGTAATACTCCAACTACATCATCAATGCATGCCTTCCAGTAAGGAATACCTTGATGATGTAGCTGGAATATTTTATAAGTCGGGACTTGAGCCATCACAGTTGGAACTATTAGGTTTACAGTCCCCTCTCCCCTTATCGGTCATCTTCAAGATATGCCCAGAATTCAATTCAAGTTTGATTTGATTTCGATTAATAGACCCAATTCTTAAGACCCATTTTCTTAAGATATGAGTTTTTGTTTTGTTGGAACTCCATCCTATTTCGTGTAAGTGTTTTAGAGATAATTTGGTCTTCATATGCTTTGAATATAACAAATGGTAGTATAGTCTACAAAATTTGAAATACCCGGTACTAGCTAAAAATAAAATGAAAAATCTTACCATCAGGAAAAATATGTCCAGTTGTTGCAGTACAACCAAAACTTTGAAATGTCCGACAATCTCCACCAGGAATCTTCCACATCCAACTGTCTCCATCAACAGTTCCAGCAAACAAAACATTTGTAGATGAATGCCAGTGCAGCCACTGTAAAGATGAAGAACACATCGCATCAGCTCCCCAGCAAAAACTACATGTATGAACACGAGCCAATTAGCAAATCTCCACGCAAGTGTACTGTGGGTGAGTGATAGGTGACTAAGTGGGTAAGTGACCTGACAAATCGATTTTGACATACAGTATCATGCTTGTGCATGGTGGTGTAACAGATTAAAATCCCCCCCCACCCACCATAACCTGGTTTATATTCTGAATTTTATTATTATTCCATTTACTCACAGACGTTTTCGGAGAATAAAGAATAAGCTTTGGTGTCTCTAGAGCACAATTGAAAACTTGTCAGTCAGGGCTAGGCTACAAACCCAAATCTAAAATTTATTGAAATATTGGGTTTATAAGGAGGCAATCATCCTTTTTCGAACCAGTTGAATGGGTTGGTCACCAACATGATTTATTCTTTCAAGGTCCAAATGCTGAAACTGTGTACAGAAAGAGTATTTTTAGAGAGGCCAGGATATTGTGACCTGCATATCTGTCCAAACACCTGAGAGTTTAAGTCATGAAAATTTTCTTGGCTCAAATCTTTATTTTGTCCAACTTATGCTTAACACTTTGAGTGTCAGATTGGGGTAGGGTGGGGGATGATAACCTGGTCATGGTATCTTCCAGCAACCTGAAAAATTTTCTTTGAACCAGGGACCAGCCTAGGGGGGAATTTTAGGGAGACTTCAAGTCTCCCTCCAGAAAAATAGGGAGACTGCAGAGTCATGTAGGGAGACTTCATAGGCAAGTGGGGAAAATTAAGAATATTCATGTACCACCCCCGCCGCCCCTTCATATTTTCAATTTATGGTCCTCCATTAACGTACAAATAATCCAGGTCCAGCTGTCTATGATGCATCTGTGCCAGGTTAAAAAATCACAATGTAATTATTGACTGAAAGTATAAATTTTATAGTAAATTTCCTTTCTTATTATACCTACCGAAATTGTTTACAACAGGCTTGCACTACAGTGGAAGAACCTAACTCGGATAAAATACTCTCTATTTTAATCTTTCCCAAGATTTGGGAAAGAAAAGTGGTGTAAAAACACCACGAAAAAATAAGCCAAAACTGGGCCGAGCACCATCGGCGCACACCCAGTATGGGACGCTCTTCCATAGTACAAATCCCTGACTTCCGTCACAGTGCGCAATGCATCAATTCGTCATTCTTTTGATTCCGAACAACACAGGAGTTATGTGATCAGCGGGGAGGAAGGATTCTTACCCGAATAAGAAGACGGGAGGGCCTCCATGTAAACAATTTCGGTAGGTATAATAAGAAAGGAAATTTACTATAAAATTTATACTTCTTATCAACCTACCTCAATTGTTTACAACAGGCTGAATAGACAAAAGGCTGGAGGGAATCACATAACCAACCCACACATAACTCAATAGCACTGGGACCATGGACAGAGGAAGAGATCCCTAGGCCTATCAAACCATAGCATCACAAACATTAGAAAAGCCAATGAAAGATGAGGCATATGGTGTAGTGCGACGCACAGACAGAAAAGGCAGTAACAAGCTGAAAAGCTTGGATAGACAACATCCTGAGCCGAAGAAAGAGGGCCCCAAGGGTCTCTGTCGGCTCCTGCAACTGTCGCAGAGAAAAGGAGAATGTAGCATTTCTCCAGAAGGCTGCCAGTATAACATCAGTCATCCGACAACATGACAGAGTTATTGAAAGAGGAAGACAATGCACGCACCTCCTGGCAGAAAAAACAATTGGTAATACAATCACCAGTAGCTAGACGAGCGGAAGCTGCACGAATAGCAAGACAAGTCCATCAAGAAATGGATGCAGGAGAGATCTGGCATGTGGGAAAATGCATATTCATCCAGGATAAAGGCGTGAATGCCCCCCACCCCCAAGCAGAGCAGTGCCCAAGAAAGTGACCATCTTGGAGTAAACTGCAAAGTCCAAGGCCTTTTCAAGGAAAAGAGCTGAACACGCTTGGAGAGGCAAGGATGAGAGTCGAATCAATGCGGTATCACATAGGAAAAAATGTCTCCGAAGCATGGACAAGTACACATAGCTGGAGACCCCCAGAAACAAACATATACCAGAAAACTCCGCAAGCAGTGTGATCGAAGGAGTGACAGAAGCAACAGAGTGATCACACACCATCGACAGAAGAACCTTCCACTTAGCCACAGAGGCTAAACCAGTGGAGTGAGTGCCTCCTTGAAGAAAAGCAACTCCACTGCGTGTCTCGAAAAACCACTACGGAGGAGACAGGACCCGATAAAAGACATGTGCGAAGGCACAATGAAGTCGGGTCAACTTGAAAACCTCCTGGGCGACTTTGGCAAAGAAAGTCGCGAGGTAGAGGGAGACATGCCGGAACCGCCGCTAACAGAGAGCGGAGCAGAATGATCCACATCCACCGAAGCGATGGGTGTGATCGAAAGGATTCGACGACTGCAGGTTCATATCTGGGTGAGAACCTGAGGCAGAATCAGAACCGGTAGGAAGGTGTAGCCGACAAGACCATCCCAAAGGAGGGCCAGTGCGTCCACGGCGAAAGCCAGAGCATCTGGACACAGGGACACGAAAGTGTCCACCTGATGGTTCCAACTAGTCACAAGAGATCGATGGAACCCGCCATGTGGAGCATCCACCTGGTGGAAATGACCCTGCCCCAACGGGACAGGGAGTCGGCTAGGACATTCAGGCGACCGGGAATGTGACGAACAGCCACCCCGGCGCGGACATCCTGAGCGAGCAGTAGAAGATCCCAAGCCAATTCGTACATTGGAACAGAGTGCGTGCTGCCCTGGTTCCGAATGTAAGCAACCACCGTCGAATGGTCGGACAACAGAAGGACCTGGCAATTCGATAGGTGAGGGATCCACTGCCTGAAACGCAGAAGAGCAAGAAGCTCCTTCTGGTTGATGTGTAGAGCTGCATGATCCTGGTCCACCATCCCATGAATGGAAAGACCTAGAGGATCCAACGTCGCACCCCATCCGAGATCGCTGGCATCTGCCGTCAGAACGCGATCGGACGTGGGGAAGTCCAACGGAACACCCTGCGAAAGCCACTGGACATCTGCCCAGAGGAGAAGGTGAGGATAAAGATAGTCTGGAAACTGAAGCACCAGATCCAGAAAATCTACATTCGGCCTCCAACGACTGAGCAGAAAGTGTTGGAGAGGTCTGACATGCAGCCAACCTAGAGGAATGAGATCCGTCACCAAACAGCAGAGACCGATTAGCCGGAGAAAACTCCGAGCTGTCGCGGATGTGGACTGGGACAGAGTCGGAGCAAAAGCTGAGAGAATCACAGCCTTGGCCTGGGGAACCGCCACCAAATTGAATTGTGTGCAGAAAGCCATCCCCAGATGATAAAACGACTGAGAAGGGACCAGGTCCGACTTCTCCTCGTTGACTCTGAAACGTAGCGACGTGAGCAAGCTCAACAGAGTGGCGACATCTGACTCCAGGAAGGCAGCATTGGAATGCCCCTGGAGGATATCGTCCAGATATGCCGAAGTAGTCACCCTGGACTGTATGCGATGGAAAGCTATCACATGCGACATCAGTCTGGTGAAAGACCAAGGAACCAGGTTGAGGCCGAAAGGCATGGCCTTGAACTGGTAAACTCGCCCCAGAAAAATGAACCTGAGATACTTCCGTAACGCCCAATGAATCGGAACGTGAAAGTAAGCGTCTCGCAGGTCGAAGCTGGAAGCGAAATCTCCCTGGTGAATTGAACGGAGGACCGACCTGAAAGTCTCCATGCTGAACTTGGGAGCAATGATAGACTGGTTCAGGAAACTCAGATCGAGAACCGGTCGGAGTTGGCCATCCTTCTTCGGCAACAAGAACAGGCGGGAATAGAAACCCCCTGACCTAATGTTCTTGATGACCTCAATCGCCCCCTTTGTCAGGAGATTGTCTATCTCCATGGACAAAAGTTCCAGACGTAAAATGTCTGAAGGAACTGTGGTTGGAAAAGGCACCCCAGACAGAGTGGAGTGCTGTTGGAAGGATATTCGCAGCCCGGACCAAACAACATCTAACATCCAAGGATCGGATGTGATGGTGGCCCACGGTCTGCGAACTCTGCTATCCTTCCTCCAACCTGGGATGAGTCGAGGTGAGGACCTTCATTGCGAACCCCGACGAGGCTCGCGAGAGGAGAAAACACCTCTACTGAATGAAGAATCCTGGGAGTTCCCTCAAGACTGCCGACGCTTACCCTTACCCCTTGAGTAAGAAGTAGAAGCGGTGGCAGAAGGATCAGCCCCTTTTGCTTCGCAGAGGAAGCAGAGGGTACTTGTTAGGCTTGGCATAGCCCGTGCCTACCCTAGAAGGCTGATCAAGCTGAAGAAACAGCAGCTGATCGTTGGAATGACGTAGGACGTCATCCCGGACCGTCAACACAGAATCATGGAAAAGTTGCGGACCTGTCAAAAAAGCAGATCGAAGAGCAGCGTACTGCTCCTCAGGAAGGGATCGGCCTGTGTCCCGCACAGAGTCCCTTCGAACTAATTCCAGATTAGCCGTGTTACAGGCATGCGCGTGAGTAAGATGCATGAGCGCCTTGGACAGCACACGCAAAGGAGCCTGTACCTCGTCAATCTTATCTGAAGGCAGATAGGCAGCAAAAGCTGAGACGACGTGATCGGAGAGAGAAAGCATACCAAGCATCTCTCTCTATAAGCCCAATGTGGACTCCAGAGTCGTCATCGGAATGACGGCAGACTTGGACTTGGAAAGCCCGAGGGAATTGGAGTCCTGATCCAAAACCGTCAAAGTCTGGTAGACCGACGGATTGGCGGAATCGTAGGAACGATAACGCACCGGAGGCAAAAAGGTGTCAACCCTGGTGAAGAACGGAGCCTTCATAGCCTTGGAACTTAGCTTGGAGTCCAGTGCTGAAAATGCTTCAACCAACTGTACCGAAGGGCACGGTCGAAGACGCCCAGAAGCAGGTTGCTCCATAGACTGTTGGCGCGCGACCGATGATCGCGGCCTGGCTGACACTGTCGACTGGTTAGATGGTTTGAGATCCGGAAGGAACCCAAACACGAAATCAAGAGCTGCCCCCAAGTCCGAAGACTGCTGGCTCTCGACATCAAGCATGTCTGACTCTTCCCCTGAGTCGGAAGACACATAGCCCATCGTGGGCAAACCAGCCGATGCCTCCCATGGTGTCGGAACACCAGGGAATCAGAAAGCGGCCTGTTTCTAATCCCGGGAGGCGGCGCCACAGGAGGCGCCTGGAAACCACTCGCTGCCTCGCTGGAAGCAACAGGAAGGCTCGTTGACAGAACTTGAGTGAGTAAGGAGAGGGCCTCCCTAAGCTTACTGGCCGGTTCGACAGGGGAACGAACCGGCAAAGTGGCTTCACCGCTGACCCTCTGAACCAGCGAAGGGTCACAATCCTCCAAAAGACCCGACATGGGACGACGGGCGGCAGCCGAAAACGTCTGAAGCCAGACGTGTATAGGGGTGTGACACACCCCGAGGATCAACATAGCAGGAACTCATGAGAGTCACCGCTGACCTCTGCAGGGCAGAAGGTCCAGGCTGCACAAAAGACGTTGGACCCCCAAAACTGGTCGTGTGACCAGAATGAGGGACGGAAACGCCACGGAGTTCATAGTGTCCCACTAAGAACAACCGAAACCAATGACAACTGTGGTGCTCGACGGCGCAGAGACCACAGGAGAGGGTCCGGCCGGCAGCCACTTCCAACTTCGCCGAGTTGAAGTCAGGGAAGGCTGAGGCCAATAGCCCCACGTCTACACAACCAGACACCGCAGCAGACCACTGCAGGTATAAAACTACTGTGCTCATTGGCTGAGAGGACACAGTATAGGGTTCAGTCGGCAGCCCCATTTGACTTCGCCGAGTGGAAGTCTGGGAAGGCTGAGGCCGAAACCCCACAACCATACTACAGACATCCCTGCAGACCCTGGCAGGGAGAAGCCGAGGCCGGCTAAAAACGGTGCCCATGACGTTGTAGACGGAACAGCAGTAGCAGCAGATATGACGGGAGCTGTTGGAACTGGCGGAAAAGCGGAGAGAGCCACCAAGCTCGGCCTCCAAAGGAGGAGTCACAACCCTAGTCACAACCCTAGTGACAGCCTCAGATGTTGACTGGAGAGGGCGCATAGTCCCGGAACCAGACATCTCTACACCAGAAAACCAACAGCTCCCGCAGTATCCACCACGGTAAAACACTGCACATTCCCCACGGAAGGGGAATAACTCTCACCAGGCATGGTCGAATCGGGAAGCCCCGAAACGAAAGCGGTCCCCACCCCCCGCTGGTGCGGGAGGAGCTGCACATCCCCCACGGAGGAGGAGCAATTCTCATCAGACGTGGTCGAATCGGGCGACCCGAAACGAAAGCGTTCACCATCCCCCGCGGGAGCGGGAGGAGCTGCACATCCCCCACACCAGACGTGGTCGAGTCGGGGGGCCCCGAAACGACAGTGCCCCCCCCCCCCCATGGATGCGGGAGGAGCTGCACATCCCCCACGGAGGGGGTAAACTCACATCAGACGTGGTCGAGTCGGGAGGCTCCCGAAACGACTGCATTCCACACCACCCGCGTGTGCGGACGAAACGGACACGAGAACGCACCAATGGCGAGGGCAAAAGGAATTGCCCTAAAGGAACCGAACTGGAAAGAACAGAGGTGAGAGCAGTAGAAGAAAAAGGTGAACTCAACAGAAACAGAAAGTAGAAGAACACCCTCAACTACGAGAGAAGGTGGCAGAACCCAGACGGCCGACACTGACTCCAATAAAAATTTTTATCAACCGAAAAAATTCATTGTCGAATCGCGATGACACGATGTCGCAAAACATTCGCGAAAACGGAATAGTAATTAATAAACAATGAGAATGTGGTTGAAAATATAAACGAGAATATATAAAACACAGTCCTGTTATTATACGATCTTCAGATCCATAATTCCAGTCACAGGAAAACCATTATCCACGAGCTGAATTATCACTGTTTCATAATGCATATGGCGGAAACACATCCTGCTCGTGCCTCGGATAGAAAAAGAATGGCGAATTGATGCATTGCGCACTGTGACGGAAGTCAGGGATTTGTACTATGGAAGAGCATCCCATACTGGGTGTGTGCCGATGGCGCTCAGCCCAGTTTTGGCTTATTTTTTTGTGGTGTTTTTACACCACTTTTCTTTCCCAAATCTTGAGAAAGATTAAAATAGAGAGTATTTTATCCGAGTTAGGTTCTTCCACTGTAGTGCAAGCCTGTTGTAAACAATTGAGGTAGGTTGATAAGAAATCCCCCACTGCTACCTTCTCCTTCATGACCCCTCACCTCTTCTTCATGCCAATCCCCCCATCACCCTCCTGTGGTTGCCTTTCAACAAAGTCTACTAAGCTAATAATTTCCTAAGTCTGAAAGTGTGAACAGGACCAGATGTAAGAAGGTTGCTTGGGAGGTACTTTGTTAGTTAATAAACAAAATACATTCTGGGGTCGAGTATTTTGTAAAAGAAATGTCATTCCACATTATTTTTTATGGCATTCCGGTGTCATTCCGCGTCATTTCATGTCATTCCGATATTTAGGAGGACCCTTTTTCAAGATCGTCCACATGCACACTTGTGTACACCTGTACAAAGTTTTTCTTGACATCACTAAAGCTTTTTTTCATGTGTTTCAATTCCATTCGTGTTTTTCTGGGAATAGACAGCCCAACAGTTAATAGTCGTCAGCAAATCGAAATGAAAATAATGTGTTATAAAATACGTCCGTTGTGTATACATTTACGGCATCCTAAGCGACGTAACCTACTTTCAAACTGGGTTGTTTTGTTGAGTCGCGTAAGTCACTTATTTTCGTTTCGACACTTGAAGCTCCGACTGGAACGCAACAAAACAGAAATAAAAAAAATCCTCCGAAAGCGACAATGGACAATTGCTTGTCGTGTGATTTCAAATAAATGGACGTTTATTTGACGAATTAAAATGCCCATTTATCACACTCGAGCACATTCGATTTTTTAAAATACTCGTTTTCATGTAAACCTCGCATCACTCAGTTCAGCCTTTTCTCATTTTGGCCAATTTTTAGAGGACGACTTGTAATCGCCCCGACTATTTTTCTAGGCGACTTTGGGCTTAGAAGGGTGACTTAATCGCCCTAGTCGCCCTCACGGCTGGTCCCTGCTTTGAACAACGTATGCATATGAATCTTGAAAATTGAAAATATGGATGAAATTCTCTTCAAAATAGTGGTTTGAGACCTCCAGAGTCAGGGGAGGAGAGGGAGGGGTGTCAGGGAAGAAATAAACTAGTCGGGGTATCTTCCTCCACATGAATTTTTTTTTTCACAACTTATTGATAAAAATCTTTAAAATATGTATGAAATTCTCTTTTTTGAATTTTTTTTTTAAAGTTCCAATGTTAGGTGAGGTGGGTGGGGGGAGGGGGGTGGGGGGGAGGGGGGGAGTGTGTGAAGATAACTGGTCAGGTTATCTTGCCCCTACCTGAATTTTGAAAATGGAAACTATGGATGAACTCTCTTCAAAATTGTGGTTAATGCCCCTTATAGAACTGAATTTTTCCATGGCAGGCGATATTTAATCATATCACAAAAATATTTTAATTAACACAATCAATATTTTTTTCCCATTATCATCCAGCCCTGCATTAAATCTGCTTCTTGTTTCAGCACTACCTCTCCTGTGGCAAAATTGCAGAATGTAATGTGAAATCGGCCTCAATACAGTGGCGCCCACTTAATTGAATATCTTTTAACCCTTAAGGGCCTAATTACAACTTTGATAACTTTTTAATGCAAAGGAACAGTTGCCCCAATATGCATTGTTGGGTAAACTCCAAACTTGTTTTCTAAGTACCTTGTCAGTTGTTTCTAGGCAAGTCTCGGCTGCCTCTGTAGGCAGCCAAGACTTTACTAGAAACAACTGCAGAGCCACAGAAGGTAGACTTTCAACAAATAGCAAAAATGTACAAAAAACGCCAGTCCCTTGAGGATTAACTGAATAACCCTGATAATTGCATATAACCTTCAAACACCAAAACACTTACAATACCTTCCAAACAAATTTGACCTGTTAATTACATGTACATGAAGGTTATAGAATAAACTTCTGCTAATATAAAATCTTGTAATCCATTAAAGAATTACTCTTGACACCCACTGAATTTCTCCATGTTTACAGACCTATCTATATTCAGTACATCTAATCATGTAATCTATTACACCTTGTTTGACAGAATTTCTTGAACTCATCAAACAACACATACTAGAATAAATAGAAAATAGTTCACTGCTCGGATTCGAGTAAGATTTTTATTCTCGAGTGGGGAGCATGGAGGATTATTTCACGAGGCGTTAGCCAAGTGAAATAATCCATGCGGCCCACAAGAGGATAAAATCATACTCGAATCCCAGCAGTGAACGTTTGTCTACAGAGGATAATAAACTATAAATTGGTTTATTTTTACAGTACCATTAAAATATCATAAGAAAAATGTTTTGTCTCCCTATGAGGGACTGACTGCAAAGACATTCTGTAGCTTACCTCAACATCTGAACATTCAAATGACCAGATTTCATCCTGTGTTGCCACTTTCCAAACTTTGATCAGACCACTAAGATCTGCTGTGGCAACAAACATTCCATCGTGACTAAAACTAACACAAGTAACAGAGTCTCGGTGACCTGAAAAATGAGAAAATTAACTTCAGGTATGTGCCAAACTTAATCTGTTGAGAAGCACGGCCTACTAAATACTATGACTCTGCAAATCTCAGATTGAATTGAATTGCAAATAGAAGCAGGCAGAACTAGAACTATCACTGAAGGTGATTAATACCCCCGCTTTGGGTTTTTAGAGGAATGCACTTCTGATCATGTAGGCGAAGGCCATAAGGAAATGTATACATAAAGATCATTTTTTGTTGTTGAAATTTGTATTTGCATGTGGCCTTCCACAGAACAGCACTGAATACTTAAAGAGTCCACACATATATGGTTTACATTTGGAAAAACACATTTACAATGTGCAACATGTATTCAAAATCGGTTCATTAATGTAGGAGGAGTTGCACACACAAGAATCCCATTTGAAAACCCATAATAAATCCAAGTTAAAGGGAAATAACCTGGTTAAAATTGTCGCAGATCAAAAATTTGGGAATATGCGTATGTTCACTTAGTTGTGATAATGTTTGAAAGGTTTCGTCAAAATTGATTGATAAATGTAGGAGGAGTTGCACGCACAAGAATTTCAGGTAGAAACCCATAATAAATCTAAGTTAAAGGGAGATAACCTAGTTAAAATTGCCACCGCTCAAAAATTTTGGAATATGCGCATGTTTACTTAGTAGTGATGATGTCTGTAAACTTTTGTCCAAATTGATTGATAAATGTAGGAGGAGTTGCGCACACAAGAATTTCATGCCGAAACCCATATTAAATCAAAGTTCAAGAGAGATAACCTGGTTAAAATTGTCGCAGATCAAAAAGGTTGGAATATGCACATGTTCACTTAGTAGAGATGATGTTTGAAAGGTTTCATCAAAATCGGTTCATTAATGTAGGAGGAGTTGCGCACACAAGAATTTGTTCGAACGGAAAGACATAATACATCTAAGTCAAAGGGAGATAACCTGGTTAAAATTGTCGCAAATCAAAAATCTTGGAATATGCACATGTTCACTTAGTAGTGATGATGTCTGAAAAGTTTTGTCCAAATTGATTGATAAATGTAGGAGGAGTTGCGCACACAAGAATTTCATGTAGAAACCCATATTAAATCAAAGTTCAAGAGAGATAACCTGGTTAAAATTGTCGCAGATTAAAAAGTTTGGAATATGCACATGTTCACTTAGTAGAGATGATGTTTGAAAGGTTTCATCAAAATCGGTTCATTAATGTAGGAGGAGTTGCGCACACAAGAATTTGTTCGGATGGAAAGACACAATAAATCTAAGTCAAAGGGAGAAAACCTGGTTAAAATTGTCGCAGATCAAAAATCTTGGAATATGCGCATGTTCACTTAGTAGTGATGATGTCTGAAAAGTTTTGTCCAAATTGATTGATAAATGTAGGAGGAGTTGCGCACACAAGAATTTCATGTCCGGAAAGACGGACGGACGGACGGACGGACGGACGGACGGACGGACGTACAGGGCGATTCCTATATAGCCCCCACTTCTTCGAAGCGGGGGTTAAAATTGTCGCAGATCAAAAAGGTTGGAATATGCACATGTTCACTTAGTAGAGATGATGTTTGAAAGGTTTCATCAAAATCGGTTCATTAATGTAGGAGGAGTTGCGCACACAAGAATTTGTTCGAACGGAAAGACATAATAAATCTAAGTCAAAGGGAGATAACCTGGTTAAAATTGTCGCAGATCAAAAATCTTGGAATATGCGCATGTTCACTTAGTAGTGATGATGTCTGAAAAGTTTTGTCCAAATTGATTGATAAATGTAGGAGGAGTTGCGCACACAAGAATTTCATGTAGAAACCCATATTAAATCAAAGTTCAAGAGAGATAACCTGGTTAAAATTGTCGCAGATTAAAAAGTTTGGAATATGCACATGTTCACTTAGTAGAGATGATGTTTGAAAGGTTTCATCAAAATCGGTTTATTAATGTAGGAGGAGTTGCGCACACAAGAATTTGTTCGGATGGAAAGACACAATAAATCTAAGTCAAAGGGAGAAAACCTGGTTAAAATTGTCGCAGATCAAAAATCTTGGAATATGCGCATGTTCACTTAGTAGTGATGATGTCTGAAAAGTTTTGTCCAAATTGATTGATAAATGTAGGAGGAGTTGCGCACACAAGAATTTCATGTCCAGAAAGACGTACGTACGGACGGACGGACGGTTGTAAATATTCAGGGTTAGTACCCCAAATCAAGATTGAAATTCAAGGACTTTTCCAGGACATTCAAGGACCAAAAAAGGGAATTTCCATAACCGACATTTGTATCTGTAATAACGTCAGTGTTACCTGCAGGTTCAACTTGAGACCGAGTGGATTTGCTGGTTTCAAGCATAGACTGATTGACACTGAAGTATGTGTGCAAGCCAATGCTTGTTGAACTTGATGTCTTTCTAATATTCTCTAAATGTTGTACAACCCGGTGCTTCATTAATTAAAATTTTGCTGAAGACGATTTTTTACTACCTGGTAAATGTATGCATGGACATGACAGTCCATGTGTGGATTATGACCAGTCCACAGTGGCTGTACTGTACACAGTGCCACCATGCCTGCACATGGGCGAACAGGATTAAGTATCTTGCCCAAAGACACAAACACAATTCAGTTACTGCTGGGGCCAGGTTCGATTCACCAGTCTTTTGGTTTAATGACCTTCTTTCCAACAGTGAGCCACTGCATAAGGTACAGTACTGTGAGCACAAAAGCAGATAGAGAATTTGGTTTGTTCACGAATAGGTCTAGATCTGCTTGATATAATCATTTGGCTATTCTCTTCACACACTAGAATCTCACTCTCTTAAGAAAAGAAATGTGAGAATAATGAATCCTAAATACTAAGTATTCTTTGTTTTTCATGATTCGATCATGATTTTGCAATATTATATTTATGAAATCGTGACGTACTGGTGTGTAAGTGTGTCACAACCTGATCACGGAAAATACAGCGGGGCCCCATTAATTGAATAGCCCCTTTATCAGTTAAAATTATTCAATTAACAGGAGTATTCAAATAACAAGGATTTGGTCATTTTCCTGTATTCTGGAGATAAACTGAGCATTTATTCTATTCTATATCTTGTTAAATAGAGCTCATGGAACACCATCAAACAAGATATAATAGATTAAAAGCTTGTGTTTGATGTAATGATGCCAAATAGATCTATAAATAAGGGGAATTCAGTGACTGTCTAGGTAATTTCTCGACATATTACACAATTTTTTATTCAATTAACAGGACTTTATTCTATAACCCATATTTATTTAACAGGTACAATTTGTACTGAAGGTATGGTAAATGGTTCTGTATTCAATTAACAGGGTTATTCAATTAAGAGATATTCAATGAAGTTGGCACCACTATACCACTTTTTAGATCATCATACTCTATGTTTTGAAAGTGAACAAGATATGTCACTGGAGTAACACATGCCCCCCAAGAACCACTAAATGGCTAAATGCAGCTGTCCTTAATGATTGTGTGAAGTTTGACGATTGTATCATTAACAGTTTATGAGTTATGGTTGAGGCATGACATGTGACCTTCCAGGAGTCAGCCGAGTGGGCAATAAGGGCAAAGAAGTCACCTTGTCATTTCTAAAGTCACCTTGGCTTATATTGAGGGTGAAATAGAAGTCGAACTCCAAAAATTCCTTGGGAGACATGGCAGTTTTGTGCAATTCCGTATGTTTTATTTCCAAATAGAAATGCTTCCACATTCTGATGTTCATAACAAAGTGAATGTGCTTGCGACTTCTGTTAAAATCCTCTGAAAAGGTCACAAAAAAGGGTCTTAAAATAGCCTAAACCTGCCAAATTTTATATTTCTCAAAAGAGTTGTAATGGCCAAGTCGTTCAAACAATTTGCCCTAACTGGTAGCAACCAACACAAAATGGCTATCTAAAAATAGAATGTTCATTTGGACTCACCAGGCTGTAATTAATATTGTCATTAGCTGTATATTTTACAGATTAATGAACAATCCCATTGTTCACTTGCAACAGCCGGTAACGCGTTGTGATTACAAACACAGGTAGATAGTTGAAGATAAAACAAAAAGTTCTGGTATTTGCCTGTGACAAATAAAGCAACCAATGAGAAGTCAACTAGCTGTCTACTGTTGTGTCTGACCTAAAAAAAAGTGGCCCGTCCCCGAGATATATTCGACCCATTTTAATGTTAAAAAGTATTTAACTGGTAGAGTGCTAAATTATTTCTAATCATCAAAATTTATTTACCAGTCTTTGCCATGTTGCAATTTATGGGAGAGTGCCAAAAGGCACTCGCCCATAAATTGCAACAAGACAAATCTATTCAGTTAAAATAATTTTACGTAAAAGATAATATTAAGCACACCCACAGAGTATGCAGCCTTTGAATTGTAACAATTGTTGTATGTGTACTTCAGAATAAAGCCCAAATATGGGCTTCCAGCACTCTACCAGTTAATTGATCAAGTTGTATACCAAAGTAAAGCTTAATGTCTTAGCTGTCAGATGACATCAATATCTCAACTACAAATTCATTTGTTTGGTTTTTCTGTGAGTTTGTATAAGGCAGGTAGATAACTTCCAAGCAAGTGAGTCCATTACCTTGTTTCTCTTTTAATACTTAATCAAGGGAAAATACATAATTTGTCAAAAAACCTCAAATTTTTTTTGTCATTTACCTCAGAAATACATAAACTAAAATTGTTTACAATGCTTAATTAACGAAGGATACTGAAAACTTTTTTTAACTACACTTTTAGAAACCATGAAAGACCCAGCTTCTTATGTAAATTTGAAATTTATTTTAAATACTGGTTCTTTAAATATTTTTTCTACGAATATACCTTTTGCGATGAAGAAGAACACTCTCACAATACGCAATGATATATTTCAAATCCACTGCTTTGTGGCAAATTTAAAATCAACTGCCTTTGGGCATCATTTTTTTAATACTTCGATATTTTCAGTAACAAATACCCATTTACCCATTTGGATTTCACCTTGAGTAGTTGTTTTACAGATATGTCAACACTGTTAAATACACTTTGTTCATAAATATTAAATTGCTTAGTTTACTGGAGAATTCCTCCAGGGATTCTAAATTAAACTGAACCAATTTAATTTTTAAGAACACTTTGGTTCATGATTTACAGATTACATTACATGGTTCGTGCAGAGGTAAAGATAATTCATCACTCTACCAGTTAATTAATAAAACTTAAGTTTTAAGTGGTCAGCTTATTTTCCCCATGACCATCTACAACCACCTAGCCGCCATATATGTCTGGTTGAACACTACATGTATGGATGAGGATTCCTCTCAACTCTCTCCCTACCACTGATGACTATAGTTACCATGCTTCAAATTCCACATGACAACAAATAACTAATGTGAAGGGGTGAGGACTTTAAAATTTGATATGCACTGCTTTGAGGCAGCATATTTCCAATTTTAGATTGGTCATGTGACAGTCAATCTACTAATCTACTTCAAAATGCCATTAAATGATGTGCATCAGTGAACATTTTTACGTTTTTTTCTGATTTTTCCCTCATGTCCACTGACTTCTCCTGAAATCAGCTGCCAGGCCGATCCCTGTGACCTTCATCATAAGTACTCAAGAATGACCTTGACATTGAAGATATGCAAATAAGTATTAAATGGTACATATCGTCTGACTGTCCTTAACATGTGTATATATGTATTTGATAATTATGACCGACACATGAATATATAAATTTTATAGTAAATTTCCTTTCTTATTATACCTACCGAAATTGTTTACTACAGGCTTGCACTACAGTGGAAGAACCTAACTCGGATAAAATACTCTCTATTTTAATCTTTCCCAAGATTTGGGAAAGATAAGTGGTGTAAAAACACCAAGAAAAAATAAGTCAAAACTGGGTCGAGCGCCATCGGCACACACCCAGTATGGGACGCTCTTCCATAGTACAAATCCACGACTTCCGTAAAACAGTGCGCAATGCGTCAATTCGTCATTCTTTTGATTCCGAACAACACAGGAGTTATGTGATCAGCGGGGAGGAAGGATTCTTACCCGAATAAGAAGACGGGAGGGCCTCCATGTAAACAATTTCGGTAGGTATAATAAGAAAGGAAATTTATTATAAAATTTATATTTCTTATCAACCTACCTCAATTGTTTACTACAGGCTGAATAGACAAAAGGCTGGAGGGAATCACATAACCAACCCACACATAACTCAATAGCACTGGGACCGTGGACAGAGGAAGAGATCCCTAGGCCTATCAAACCATAGCATCACAAACATTAGAAAAGACAATGAAAGATGAGGCGTATGGTGAAGTGCGACGCACAGACAGAAAGGGCAGTAACAGCACAAAGCTGGAACTGATCCTGAAAAAAGCTGAAAGGCTGGGATAGACAACAGCCTGAGTCGAAGAAAGAGGGCCCCAAGGTTCTCTGTCGGCTCCTGCAACTGTCGCAGATAAAAGGAGAATGTAGCAGTTCTCCAGAAGGCTGCCAGAATAACATCCGTCATCCGACAACATGACAGAGTTATCAAAAGAGGAAGACAATGCACGCACCTCGTGGCAGAAAAAAACAATTGGTAATACAATCACCAGTAGCTAGACGAGCGGAAGCTGCGCGAATAGCAAGAAAAATCCATCAAGAAATGGATGCAGGAGAGATCTGGCATGTGAGAGAATGCATATTCATCCAGGATAAAGGTGTGAACGCCCCCCACCCCCAAGCAGAGCAGCGCCCAAGAAAGTGACCATCTTGGAGGAAACTGCAAAGTCCTAGGCCTTTTCAAGGAAAAGAGCTGAAGAAGCTTGGAGAGGCAAGGATGAGTGTCGAAACAATGCGGTATCACATATGAAAAAATGTCTCCGAAGCATGGACATGTACCCATTGCTGGAGAAACAAACATATACCAGAAACTCCGCAAGCGGTGTGATCGAAGGAGTGACAGAAGCAACAGAGTGATCGCACACCATCGACAGAAGAACCTTCCACTTAGCCACAGAGGCTAAACCAGTGGAGTGAGTGCCTCCTTGAAGAAAAGCAACTCCACTGCGTGTCTCGAAAAACCACTACGGAGGAGACAGGACCCTATAAAAGACATGTGCGAAGGCACAATGAAGTCGGGTCAACGTAAAACCTCCTCGGGCGACTTTGGCGAGGTAAAGGGAGACATGGCGGAACCGCCGCTAACAGAGAGCGGAGCAGATTGATCCACACCCACCGAGGCGACGGGTGTGATCGAAAGGATTCGACGACTGCAGGTTCATATCTAGGCGAGAACCTGAGGCGGAATCGGAACCGGCAGGAAGGCGTAGCCGACAAGACCATCCCAAAGGAGGGCCAGAGTGTCCACGGCGAAAGCCAGAGCATCTGGACATGGGGACACGAAAGTGTCCACTGGATGGTTCCAACGAGTCACAAGAGAGCGATGGAACCCGCCATGTGGAGCATCCACCTGGTGGAAATGACCCTGCCCCGACAGGACAGGGAGTTGGCTAGGACGTTCAGATGACCGGGAATGTGACGAACAGCCACCCCGGCGTGGACATCCTGAGCGAGCAGTAGAAGATCCCGAGCCAATTCGTACATTGGAACAGAGTGCATGCTGCCCTGATTCCAAATGTAAGCAACCACCGTCGAATGATCGGACAACAGAAGGACCTGGCGATTCGACAGGTGAGGGATCCACTGCCTGAAACTCAGAAGAAGAGCAAGAAGCTCCTTCTGGTTGATGTGTAGAGCTGCATGATCCTGGTCCCACATCCCGTGAATGGAAAGACCTCGAGGATCCAACATCGCACCCCATCCGAGAGCGCAGGCATCTGCCATCAGAACGCGATCGGACGTGGGTAAGTCCAACGGAACACCCTGCGAAAGCCACTGGACATCCGCCCACAGAAGAAGGTGAGGATAAAGATATTCTGGAAACTGAAGCACCAGATCCAGAAAATAGACCTTTGGCCTCCAACGACTGAGCAGAAAGTGTTGGAGAGGTCAGACACGCAGCCGACCTAGAGGAATGAAATCCGTCACCGAACAGCAGAGACCGCGTAGCCGGAGAATACTCCGAGCCATCACGGAAGTGGACTGGCACAGAGTCAGAGCAAAAGCTGAGAGAATCACAGCCTTGGCCTGGGGAACCGCCACCAAATTGAATTGTGTGTGGAAAGCCATCCCCAGATGATAAAACGACTGAGAAGGGACCAGGTCCGACTTCTCCTCGTTGACTCTGAAACCTAGCAAGCTCAACAGAGTGGAGACATCCGACTCCAGTAAGGCAGTATTGGAATGCCCCTGGAGGATATCGTCCAGATATGCCGAAGTAGTCACCCTGGACTGTGTGCGATGGAAAGCTATCACATGCGACATCAGTCTGGTGAAGGCCCAAGGAACCAGGTTGAGGCCGAAAGGCGTGGCCTTGATCTGGTAAACTCGCCCCAGAAAAACGAACCTGAGATACTTCCGTAACGCCCAATGAATCGGAACGTGAAAGTAAGCGTCTCGCAGGTCGATGCGAAAACTCCCTGGTGAATTGAACGGAGGACCGACCTGAAAGTCTCCATGCTGAACTTGGGAGCAATGATAGACTGGTTCAGGAAACCCAGATTGATAACCGGTCAGAGTCGGCCGTCCTTCTTCGGCACCAAGAACAGGCGGGAATAGAAACCCACTGACCTAATGTTCTTGAAGACCTCAATCGCCCCCTTTGTCAGAAGATTGTCTATCTCCGTGGACAAAAGTTCCCGACGTAAAATGTCTGAAGGAACTATGGTTGGAAGAGGCACCCTGGACAGAGTGGGGTGCCTTCGGAAGGATATTCGCAGCCCGGACCAAACAACATCTAACACCCAAGGATCGGATGTGATGGTGGCCTAACGGTCTGCGAACTCTGCTATCCTTCCTCCAACCTGGGACGGGTCGAGGTGAGGACCTTCCTTTCGAACCCCGACGAGGCTCGCGAGAGGAGAAAACACCTCCTCCACTGAATGAAGATTCCTGGGACTTCCCTCAAGACTACCAATGCTTCCCCTTACCCCTTCAGTAAGAAGTAGAAGCGGAGGCAGAAGGATCAGCCCCTTTGCTTTGCAGAGGAAGCAGAGGGTACTTGTTAGGCTTGGAACGGACCGTGCCTACCCTAGAAGGCTGATCAAGCTGAAGAAACAGCAGCTGATCATTGGAATGACGTAGGACGTCATCCCGGACGATCAACACAGAACCATGGAAAAGTTGCGGACCTGCCAAAGAAGCAGATCGAAGAGTAGCGCACTGCTCCTCAGGAAGGGATCGGCCTGTGTCCAGCACAAAGTCCCTTCGAACCTCATCAAACTTATCTGGGGGCAGATAAGTAGCTAAAGCTGAGACGACGTGATCGGAGAGAGAAAGCCTACCAAGCATCTGTCTCGATAAGCCCAACGTGGACTCCAGAGTCGTCATCGGAATGACGGCAGACTTGGACTTGGAAAGCCCGAGGGAATTGGAGTCCTGATCCAAAACCGTCAAAGTCTGGTAGACCGACGGATTGGCGGAATCGTAGGAACGATAACGTGCCGGAGGCAAAAAGGTGTCAACCCTGGTGAAGAACGGAGCCTTCATAGCCTTGGAACTTAGCTTAGAGTCCAAGGCTGAAAATGCTTCAACCAACTGTACCGAATGGCACGGTCGAAGACGCCCAGAAGCGGGTTGCTCCATAGGCTGTTGGCGCGCGACCGATGATCGCGGCCTGGCTGACAATGTCGACTGGTTAGATGGTTTGAGATCCGGAAGGAACCCAAACACGAAATCATGAGCTTCCCCAAGTCCGAAGACTGCTGGCTCTCCACATCAAGCATGTCTGAGTCGGAAGACACATAGCCCATCGTGGGCAAACCAGCCGATGCCTCCCATGGTGTCGGAACACCAGAGGGATCAGAAAGTGGCCTGTTTCCAATCCCGGGAGGCAGCGCCATAGGGGGCGCCTGGAAACCACTCACTGCCTCGCTGGAAGCAACGGGAAGGCTCTTTGACAGAACCTGAGTGAGTAAGGAAAGGGCCTCCCTAAGCTCACTGCCCGTACTGGCCGGTTCAACAGGGGAACGAGCCGGCAAAGTGGCTTCACCTCTGACCCTCTTAACCAGCGAAGGGTCACGATCCTCCAAAACACCCGAAGTGGGGCGACGGGCGGCAGCCGAAACGTCTGAAGACAGACGTGTATAGGGGTGTGACACACCCTGAGGATCAACATAGCAGGAACTCATGAGAGTCACCGCAGACCTCTGCAGGGCAGAAGGTCCAGGCTGCACAAAAGACGTTGGTCCCCCAAAACTGGTCATGGGCCAGAATGAGTGGACGGAAATGCCACGGAGTTCATAGTGTCCCACTAAGAACATCCAAATCCAATGACAACTGTGATGCACGACGGCGCAGAGACCACAGTAGAGGGTCCGGCCGGCAGCCACTTCCAACTTCGCCGAGTTGAAGTCAGGGAAGGCTGAGGCCAATACCCCCACGACTACACAACCAGACACCGCAGCAGACGACTGCAGGTATAAAACTACTGTGCTCAATGGCTGAGAGGACACAGTAGGGGGCTCAGTCGGCAACCCAATCCGACTTCGCCGAGTGGAAGTCGGGGAAGGTTGAGGCCGATACCCCACAACCACACTACAGACATCCCGAGGCCGGCTAAAAACGGTGCCCAATGATGTTGTAGACGGAACAGCAGTAGCAGCACATACGACGAGAGCTGTTGGAACTGGCGGAAAAGCGGAGAGAGTCACCAAGCTCGGCCTCCAAAGGAGGAGTCACAACCCTAGTGACAGCCTCAGATGTTGACTGGAGAGGCCACATAGTCCCGGAACCAGGCATCTCTTCACCAGAAATCCAACAGCTTCCGCAGTATCCACCACGGTAAAAAACTGCACATTCCCCACGGAAGGGGAATAACTCTCACCAGACATGGTCGAGTCGGGAAGCCCCAAAATGACAGCATTCCCCCCCCCCCCCCACTGGTGCGGGCGGAGCTGCACATCCCCCACGGAGGGGGAGCAATTCTCACCAGACGTGGTCGAATCGGGCGACACCAAAACGATAGCGTTCCCCACCCCCCACAGGAATGGGAGGCACTGCACATCCCCCACAGAGGCGATCAAACTCACACCAGACGTGGTCGAGTCGGGAGGCTCCCGAAACGACAGCGTTCCACACCACCTGCAGGTGCGGAAGAAACGGCCACGAGAACGCACCAAGGCGAGGGCAAAAGGAATTGCCCTAAAGGAACCGAACTGGAAATAACAGAGGTGAGAGCAGTAGAAGAAAAAGGTGAACTCAACAGAAACAGAAAGTAAAAGAACACCCTCAACTATGAGAGAAGGTGGCAGAAAAAAACCGGTGGGTACATGACAGAACCCAGATGGTCGACAGGGACCAAAAAAACAGAAATTCAGCCCTCAACAGAGTGAAGAAATCCTGTCCAGACAGGCCCAGATTGACACCTAACTCCAAAAATTAATTCATCAACCGAAAAAATTCATTGTCGAATCGCGTGATGTCGAAAACAAAACATTCGCGAAAACGGAATAGTAAATAATAAACAATGAGAATGTGGCTGAAAATATTAACGAGAATGTTAAAAAATTTATAGTAATTTAAATATTTTTTATACTTACCAATGACCCAGACATAGCTGGTGCTAACTCTTAAAAATCTAGGGCCAAACACAAATTTTGCCCCCCAATCCCCAAAAGTTGCATCTAAAACCAAAGAAATCATGTCCTGAATGGCCCTCCATACTTCGCCTCCACTGCGCATGCGCAGTGTCAAGGACGTCCCGAAATTGGCGCCATTAATCATTCTTACAATCAGTGCCTGGTAAGCGCTATGTCCTCAGCGGGGAGGTATGAGTTCCCAACTCCTGGGAGGGCCATCCCCATCTGGGTCATTGGTAAGTATAAAAAATATATAAATTACTATAAATTTTTTAAGATTTTTATACTGTACCAATGACCCAGACACAGCTGAATAGTAAAAAGGCTGGAGGGCCAAGGACATAGAGGAAAATCCAATAAGCTCAACTATATAAAATAGAGTCATCCCCTCGAGGAGAAAAGGAGTATTGGGCTTTACATGTATCTTTCTTATTTATGATAAATTAGAAAGACACAATACCTTCAATAATTGAGCATCATAACATCCATATTCTCTATTAACATCCAGTATAATTCTTATACTAATTATTTTTAAAGTAAGCCAATAAATAAAGTTAGTCCAGAGAATTGAGACTCTTTATACTCTTTTAAAGGTGTCCGAGGATAGTATAATAACGCCCGTTTGACATGTGACATATTCAAATGCTATACTTTAAAACTATGACATGAATGAATTTTTAAAAACATAAACTTTTCACTTTAAAACCATCCCAGTAACAGCTCAGAATTACTGACTCCAGAGGAGGTATCCCCTTGTTTTCATAATAAAACAGGTGACCCAAGGGGACACCCTCCCCCCCCCCCCCCCCTCCCCTTGCCCTGGGTCAAATAGCCCAGAACGAAGAGGGCAGCAGGACGGAGTCACTGCCGGACCAGAAAGCCTACATAGCTATAGTTGCAATTGTTAAGCGATCGCCATTCTGAGCAGCCGATAATGGACCTAAACAATGCAGGCCTCCAGAAATGGAATCGATATTTCTGAGATAAAAATTTGTGAATGTGGATGGCTGAGACCAATATGCAGCCTTCATTAAATCTATAATAGCAACACTATTTACGTAAGCCCAAGATGTAGAAGAGCTCTTACTTCATGAGCCGAAATCTTAAGCACAGACTGCTGAGTTAAGGATAGATTATCCTAAGCAGTACCGATAGTTAATTGAATGCATTAGCAATAGAATGGACCGTAATGACCTTTCTATTAGGCATCAGAGACAGAAGAAGCTTTACGTCCTTACTGATAAACTGAGATCTGTTAATAAATACATAAAGGTCTAGCCGGACAGAGTAAAGGCCTATGCCCGTTCGGAGACGGAAGGACCTTAAAAACAATAGGTTCCGGATATTTATTAGGAGCCTGATTCTTAACCAAAAATCCAACATTAGTAGTAAAGGTAATAGAGTTTCCGATACTACGAAAGTGAGAATCGTCCACCGATAGTGCAAGTGCATGAAGCTCACTGACTCTTCAGCAGAAGAGAAGACTAAGAGAATTGCTGTCTTAAAAGGCCAGAATTTGAAACTACTGTCTCAAGAGGTTCAAATGGTTGCTTAGTTTAATAAGAACCCAAGCTAAATTCCGTATATGAATTAATCTAAGGATTCTAGGTCTATTTATCGAAAAGTTTCTAACTAACTTAGATAAAGAGACATTAGACTCAATTGTAAACTATCATGGTGTGCATAGGTATCAGATAACATAGACCTATAACCTTTAATAGTAACTGGCTGCAGTTGATCTCGTCAAACAAGTATACTAGAAAGTTTGCAATGTCTGGTATGGAGGGATCAAAAATATCAACATAAAGATCCCTACACCAATGACGGAAGACCCTCCACTTTAGCCGCATAGTATAGTGAAGAGGAGGTCCTCCTACAGTTAGAAATCGCATCCACTGCTCGTCCTGTACAATGCTTGCCGTGCAAGAAGGACTGCACAACGGAATACGTGAAGGTTGAGACCTTGCGGGTTGTGATGAAGTTGACACGATTTCCCCAGCGAAAGAAGATCCTCTCGTGGAGGAAGTTTTCGCGGTAAGTCCCACAGCAGACACCTAAGTAAATTTATCCACGGTCTCTGTGGAGACAGAGATGCTACCAACAGAATTGTATTGTGAATGTATTATCTTAGCAATACTTGCTGAATCAACAGCGCTGGAGGATACGCATATCCTATCATTCCGTCCTACTAGATCGATAGAGCGTAAACTACATATGCTCGGGGATCTGGACATGATGACACATACGTCTGCAATTGATTGGTGAGTTGTGTCGCAAATAAATTTATCACTGGGCGCTCCCATTGGTAGCAAATCTGATTGAATACCTGTTTGTTGAGAGTCCATTCTGACGGCAACAATCGACCCTTACGTGAAAGGGAGTCTGCTAATACAATCAGACGACCCAGAATATGACGGACCGAAACAGAACTTGGTGTTCTATAACAAACAGAAGGATTCTTTCCGTTAAATTCAATAACGGAACCGAATGAGTGCCTCCCTGGTTCCGGATATACGCAACTACTGTCGTATTATCGGACAGGATTTGGACATGCGTTTCTGAATAATGTTCATCCAATGACGTAGTGCAAGCCAAAATAATATCATTTCTTGGAAGTTAAGTACTTGCCTAAAAACTGCGGAACCCAAAGACCCTGGCACTTCGAATCCGTTGGGATCAATATTGTGCCCCAACCTGTTTGACTGGCATCCGACATAATCGAAAACTTAAAAAATTTATAGTAATTTATATATTTTTTATACTTACCAATGACCCAGACATAGCTGTTGCTAACTCTTAAAAGTTAAAAAATTTATAGTAATTTATATATTTTTTATACTTACCAATGACCCAGACATAGCTGGTGCTAACTCTTAAAATATAGGGCCAAACACAAATTTTGCCCCCCAATCCCCAAAATTTGCATCTAAAACTAAAGAAAACATGTCCTGAAAGGCCCTCCACACTTCGCCCCTACTGCGCATGCGCAGTGTCAAGGACGTTCCGAAATTGGCGCCATTTATCATTCTAATAACCAGTGCCTGGTAAGCGCTATGTACTCAGCGGGGAGGCAAGAGTTCCCAACTCCTGGGAGGGCCATCCCCGTCTGGGTCATTGGTAAGTATGAAAAATATATAAATTACTATAAATTTTTTAACATTTTTATACTGTACCAATGACCCAGACATAGCTGAATAGTAAAAAGGCTGGAGGGCCAAGGACATAGAGCAAAATGGAATACGCTCAATAAAATAAAATAGAGTCATCCCCTGTAGGGAAAAGAAGTAATAGGCCTTACATGTATCTTTCTTATTTATGATAAATTAGAAAGATACAACACCTTCCAAAAATTGAGCTTCATACATCCATGTACTCTATTAATATCCAATAATCCTTATACTAATAATTTTTAAAGTAAGCCAATAATAAAGTAAGTCTAGAGAATAGAGACTCTTATACTCCTAAAAGTGTGTGAGAATTGCATAATCATGTCAGTTGACATATGCAATATTCAAAAGCTATACTTTAAAAACTAAGACTTGAATGAATTTTATAAACTTAAACTTCTCACTAAACAACCATCCCAATAACAGCTCAGAATTACTAACTCCGGAGGAGGTATCCCCTTGTTTTCATAGTAAAAACAGGTGACCCAAGGGAACACCCTCCCCACCCCCTTTTTCTTGCCCTGGGTCAAATAGCCCAGAGCGAAGAGGGCAGCCGAACGGAGACACTGCCGAAACAGACAGCCTACCTAGCTATAGTAGCAACTGTTAAGTGAATGACATTCTGAGCAGTAGATAATAGACCTAACAATAGAGGCCTCCAGAAATGGACTCGATATTTCTGAGATAAAATTCATGAATGTGGATGGCTGAGCGCAATGAGCAGCCTTCAAAAATGTATAATAGCAACACTATTAATGTAAGCCCAAGAAGTAGAAGAACTCTTACTTCATGAGCCGAAATCTTAAGCACAACTGCTAAGCCAATGATATACCATAAGCAGTACGCTAGTTAATAGAATCCATTAACAATAAAATGGAGCGTAACGTCCTTCTACTAGACATCAAAGACAGAAGAAGCTTACGCCCTTGTAATAAACAGATATCTGTTTATAAATACATAAACTGTACCCGGAAAGAGTAAAGGCCTATGCCCATACGAAGACGGAAGGACCTTAAAATAATAGGTTCCGGATAATAGGAGCCTAACTCTTATGCAACAATCCAACCTAAATAGTAACCGAAGTATTGATTCCGAAACTATGAAAGTGAAAATCATCCATCGATAGTGCATGAAACTCACTGACTCTACAGTAAAAGAGAAACCAACAGAATTACTGTCTAAAAGGTCAGAATTTGAAAACTACTGTTTCCAGAGGCTCAAATGATTACTTAGCTAAATAAGAATCGAAGTTAAAATCCGTATAGGAATTTAATCTAAAGATTCTAAGTCTATTTATCAAAAAGTTACTAACTGACTTAGATAAAGAGACAAAAGACTCAATTGTAAACTATCGTAGAGTGCATAGGTATGAGGTAACATAAACCTACAACCTAAATAACAACAGGCTGCAGTAGATCTTGTGAAACAAGTATACTAAAAAATAGCAATGAGTAGTATGGAGGGATCAACAATATGAACATAATGATCCCTACACCACGACGGAAGAGCCTCCACTTTAGTCGCATAGAATAGCGAAGAAGAGGATCTCCTATAGTAAGAAATCGCGTCCAAAGCTCGTCCAGTACAGTGCTTACAATGCAATACGGACCACACAACGGAATACATGAAGGTTGCGACCTTGCTGGTTGTGATAAAGATGACACGATTTACCCAGTGAAAAAAGATCCTCACATAGAGGAAGATTTCACGTTAAGATCCACAGTAGACAAGAGAGTAAATTACTCATGATCTCTGTGAAGATAGAGATGCTATCAACAGAAATGTATTGTGGTTGTTTATCTTAGCAATACCTGCTGAAACAACAGCGCCGGAGGATACGCGTATCCTATCATTCCGTCCTATAGATCAATAGAGCGTTAACAGTATTAGCTCAGAGATCTGGACAAGCCAACACATACGTCTGCAATTGATTAGCAAGCTGTGTCATAAATAAAACATCATTGGGCGCTCCCATAGATAGCAAATCTGATTGAATACTTGTTTGTTGAGAGTCCATTCTGACAGCAACAAGCGACCCGTAAGAGAACGGGAGTGCGATAAAACAATCAGACGACCCAGAATATGACGGACCAAAACTGAACTTGGTGTACTATAACCAACAGACGGATTCTTTCCATTAAATTGAATAACGGAAACGAAAGAGTGCCTACCTGGTTCCGGAGATACGCCACTACTGTCGAATTAAAGGACAGGAATTTGGGCATGCGTTTCTGAATAATGTTCATGCAATGACATAAAGCAAGCCTAAAAAACATTATTCCGCGGAAGTTAAACTGATAGCTAAAAGACTGCGGAACCCAAAGACCCTGGCACTTCGAATCCGTAGGGATCAGTATAAATCCCAATCTGTTTGACTGGCAACCGTCATAACAGCCACACTCGGGTCCGGCAACTGCGGCGGCACTCTCTGAGTCAACCACCGAATGTTTGCCCCAGTCTGAATCTCTTGTAACACTAGATAGACAAGAGAATGTATAAATCAAGCAATTCATGGATTGCCGGAAAGTTGCCGTCGAAGAGAAGCTCCTCCGAGAACGAAGCGACTCTGAGAGAGTTCTTAACCTACAATCCACGCGTGGATGTAGCTAGGGCTGCATCACATCTAACCAACTCCAATCAGCCACTGAAGGGCGGAGTTATACGTGAACAAACTACTGCCCTCAAAAGAAATTACATTGAGAATAATATCCCGTAAATCTTTTCTTGAAGACGTAATGATAACGCCTCAGTAAGGCGGATTACGTATAATAAAGCGTCTAAGTTAAGTCTACTATACATAATGTCGTTCCCAACATTGAAATTGGAAAAGACATAAACGGCGAAAAAGAATATATGCAGTCTTTAATCACACCGTCTAGACGCATATGAACTCTCGGTATGCCCTGCTCTGCCAAAATAAACTATTTGTAAAAAAGATAAAATGGCAGAAATGAGCCACGCGGACAAGAAACTAAACTATCATGCTTAGTAGCAGGCTTGTATATATATATAAATATATAGCGTCGAAAAATAAAACACATGTTGTAATGACAATATTGGACTGCGTCGGTAAGTCAGGGACAAAGTCCCTGTACCGATCGAAAAATCCGAGTCCAATGACGCTATAAGTCTCTTATCCAAGATCGCAGCAATGAAGTCCGAAAAATAATCACTGGAAGAAATGCCAGAAGATATGAAAGGCGTCTTCCGATACTACTGAAGGGAAAACTCGAAATCTTTCGAATCCCTTTCGCCATCCTGTCGGACCCTATAAAGCGTTCGGTCGTCCGTAGCTTGATGCAACCGCGGACCGCACCGACCCAGCGCCGTCGGATAATTCCTGATTCGACCGAGAAACTGTCAATTGCTGGGATGCTGCGAAACAACTGTGCTAACTCGGATAGCACATCCGTCACTGAGGCCTGAGGAGCAGCGGTCTTACGATGCATTGCCGCAGGAAGCTCCGAGATCGTTACCCCGTGCATACTTCCAATATGCGAGCGAACGGAGTGTATAGGCCTCGTGTCCCTTGGCTACCGGATGGCGCGACCTATTCGCTGTGGAATCACTGAATGCCGAAACTGATCGGATACTCGAGGTCACGTAGCCAATGTGCGGTCGTGTGCCCTGCTGTGAGGATGAGGAAGCATTAAAGACAGTCTCTCGGACTGTCAATATAACGGAGCGTCCCGAGCAACGGACATATGCTCCGAATGTAAAATATCTGAACCACAACATGCGGTCCCCTATGTTGTTGGCTTCCTCCGATCTGTCCTCAATCTGCCGTCACTGGGTGAGTACTAAAGTAATTAAAGTGCTCGCATCACCCAAATCTCCTTCCTAGACCGCAACGGACGAACCCGGCAGCCGAACCATTCGATGAATGTACGCTACACCGGGTGAGCTAGCGAATGTCACTCCGTAAGCGATAGACATATTCCATGAGCACTTATTGCCGCTAACTCTTCATTAACTATGACGACAGAGGCACACTTTTGAAAGACATCTCCATAACTCTTCGAACAAGAAACCAGAAATGCTTGGATAGCAAGCATAAAATAATAATATATATAGCGTCGTTCAATAATTTGAAAGTTTGTGTGACATTATTGGACTATGTCGGAACTGAGGGACGATGTCCCTGAACTGAACCAAAAATTTCTAAGTCCACCGACGCTATCAGTTTCTTATCCGGCATCGCAGCATATGTTGTTCCGAAAGGGAAAGCTTGAAATCCTCCGAATCCCTTTCGGTATCCCGTCGGACCGGATGAAACTTTCGGACGTCCGTACCCGCTTCCGCGGAGCGTCCCGACCCAGCATCGTCGGATAAAATATATGCGACAGATACAGTTGATGCTGGGATGCTGTGATAAACTGTGCTATTAAGGAAAGCACGTCCGTTCCCGAGGCCTGTGCAGTAGCGGACTTACGATGCATTGCCGCTGGAAGCTCCGTGTACGTTGACTCCCGCACACTTCCTATGCGAACGTCCGGAGTCTGCAGGCCTCGAGTCCCCGGCTACCGACCCAGCGCTGTCGGATAATTCTCGATCCGACACCGTTTCTGTCGGCTGCTGGGATGCTGCGATAAGCTGTGCTATGTGCACAAGAATGTCCGGCGTCGAGACCTGCGGAGGCGCAGTCTATCGCTGCTTCGCCGAGGGCAGCTCCGCATCAGATGGCTCCCGCATACTTTTCCTATGCGAACGTCCGGAGTCCATCGGTCTCGAATCCCTGGCTGCCGGATGGTGTGACCTGGTCGCCGAAGAATCCTTGATCGGCGAAGCTGGTAATATATCGGCGGTCACGCAGCCAAGGTGCGGTCGTGTGCGCTGACGAGAAGAGGAAGCCTTAGCAGTCTCAGCGGACTGCCTATACAACGGAGCGTCCCGAGCGACGGACGTATGCTCCGCTAGCGACACATTTGTACCACAACATCTGGGGCCAGATGTTGTTGAACGAGAGAGGGGCCTCTCTCGCTTGCCGTCCGGATGGACCGGAACGAGCTATGAACCGGACTAAAAGGCTTCCTCCGTTCTCCCTCCGATCCGCCGTCACTGGGTGTGCATTAAGTTAATTTTATAGTGCTCGCATCACCCCAAAATTCCTTCTAGACCGCAACGGACGAACCCGGCTGCCGAACCATTCGGTGAATGGACGCTACACTGGGCGAGCTAGCGGACGTCAAAGGCCGTCGAACCTACTAGGGTCCTCTTAGGCAATTGGCGTATTACATGAGCACTTTTCCGCTAGCCCTTCATTAATTGTAACGACGGAGGCACACTGTTGGAAGACATCACAGATACATCACCCTAATCTTGATCGTCTGAAATAGAAATTGATAAAGTAGAGTGACCCTGCGGGGAAAGGACCGGAGTGTCCAAATCCCCAACAACATACCGTGACATACGCTTCCCATATTGTCATCGAAATCATACGATACAGAACAGGAGTTAATGCGAGTACACTGACCACATATAGAATGATAATAAGGTCAGAGGAAGACTTCCTCTTAAAACAATTGATCAATATCCTTTCAATGTGAAAAGAAAACAAGTCCTGGTACTCGCACTAACCCCTGGCAATCAAAATACATAATAATAATATGATCCATTAATATAGAAAAAATAATTGAAATCAAAATATTTTGAAAAAATATTTTTTCAGAACAGCCCAAGTTTCTGAAAAGTAACGTTGAGTCCCAATGGATCCCAAGCCTAAGTGTGGACAAAAATTTTAAAAATATTTTAAACAATTTATTCAACACTTACGAACAATAATAATGTATCTAGTTATGATTAAAATAACATAAAGATATTATTATTTAGAAATCCCCCCCTCACACAGAGGGCTGTTGTAAATGTAAACAATGAGTGTAAAAACACTAAAATAAGACTCCAGGCACCCAGGCCCGAAATCAGTTACCAAAAATACACCATCTGATGCAAAACAGAGACTTCCAGGGAAGAAACTGCAGAACATCAGATGGTAGATGCAGAACACAACGCCTAACCACCCGTAGGTGAAGACGTAAACATGGGGAAAGAACAGAATTCATTCTGTTATACAGCTAAAACTCCCAAAAAATTTTAGTAATAATAATTACAGAAACTATGCCAAAAGCATGGGAGAATAGCAAGGGGGAACTTAAAGGACAGGGAGAGAGAAAAACACTTGAAAAAACAGTGTAACTAAATAATCAGAATGACAACAAAATGGCTGCTGCCTTGAAAATAGGTAACTTAACATAATTTCATTAAAAAATTTTAAGTTACAGCCCTGATAATATTCTGTCACACATTCTTTTCCTCTCCTCCTTTTCTATCCTCCTTAGAATCACCATTTCACTAATATTTATGTGTCTGGCATCATTTAAACTGAGATTTAAAAGCACAAAGATCAGTCAGATGTTAACTGATGAAGGGCCAAACTTAGAATGATAAATGGCGCCAATTTCGGAACGTCCTTGACACTGCGCATGCGCAGTAGGGGCGAAGTGTGGAGGGCCTTTCAGGACATGTTTTCTTTAGTTTTAGATGCAAATTTTGGGGATTGGGGGGCAAAATTTGTGTTTGGCCCTATATTTTAAGAGTTAGCACCAGCTATGTCTGGGTCATTGGTACAGTATAAAAATATATAGGGCCAAACACAAATTTTGCCCCCCAATCCCCAAAATTTGCATCTAAAACCAAAGAAAACATGTCCTGAATGGCCCTCCATACTTCACCTCTACTGCGCATGCGCAGTGTCAAGGACGTCCCGAAATTGGCGCCATTAATCATTCTTACCAACAGTGCCTGGTAAGTGCTATGTCCTCAGCGGGGAGGTATGAGTTCCCAACTCCTGGGAGGGCCATCCCCGTCTAGGTCATTGGTAAGTATAAAAAATATATAAATTACTATAATTTTTTAAGATTTTTATACTGTACCAATGACCCAGACATAGCTGAATAGTAAAAAGGCTGGAGGGCCCAGGACATAGAGGAAAATCCAATAAGCTCAACTATATAAAATAGAGTCATTTCCTGGAGGAGAAAAGGAGAAATAGGCTTCACGTGTATCTTTCTTATTTATGACAAATTAGAAAGACACAATACCTTCTATAATTGAGCATCATAACATCCATGTTCTCTATTAATATGCAGTATAATTCTATACTAATTATTTTTAAAGTAAGCCAATAAATAAAGTTAGTCCAAAGAAATGAGACTCTTTTTTTCTCTTTTAAAAGTGTCCGAGGATAGTATAATAACATCCGTTTGACACATGACATATTCAAATGCTATACTTTAAAACTATGACATGAATGAATTTAAAAACATAACTTTCACTTAAGAAACCATCCCAGTAACAGCTCAGAATTACTAACTCCGGAGGAGGTATCCCCTTGTTTTCATAATAAAACAGGTGACCCAAGGGAACACCCTCCACCCCCCCCCCCCCACCCCCTTTTTCTTGCCCTGGGTCAAATAGCCCAGAGCGAAGAGGGCAGCAGGATGGAGTCACTGCCGGAACATAAAGCCTACATAGCTATAGTTGCAATTGTTAAGTGATCGACTTTCTGAGCAGCTGATAATGGACCTAAATAATGCAGGTCTCCAGAAATGGATACAATATTTCTGAGATAAAAATTCGTGAATGTGGATGGCTGAGACCAATATGCAGCCTACTTAATCTATAATAGCAAAACTATACGTCAGCCCAAGATGTAGAAGAGCTCTTACTTCATGAGCCGAAATCTTAAGCACAGACTGCTGAGTTAAGGATAGATTATCCTAAGCAGTACCGATAGTTAACTGAATGCATTAAGTAATAGAATGGACCGTAATGACCTTTCTATTAGGCATCAGAGCCAGAAGAAGCTTTACGTCCAACTGATAAACTGAGATCTGTTAATAAATACATAAAGGTCTATCCGGACAGAGTAAAGGTCTTTGCCCGCTCGAAGATGGAAGGACCTTAAGAACAATAGGTTCCGGATATCATTAGGAGCCTGATTCTTAACCAAAAATACAACATTAGTAGTAAAGGTAATAGAGTTCCCGATACTACGAAAGTGAGAATCGTCCACCGATAGTGCATGAAGCTCACTGACTCTTCAGCAGAAGAGAAGACTAAGAGAATCGCTGCTTTAAAAGGCCAGAATTTGAAACTGCTGTCTCAAGGGGTTCAAATGGTTGCTTTAATTAATAAAAACCCAAGCTAAATTCCGAATAGGAATTAATCTAACGATTCTAGGTCTCTTATCGAAAAGTTTCAAACTAACTTAGATAAAGAGACATTAGGCTCCATTGTAAACTATCATGGTGTGCATAGGTATCAGATAACATGGACCTATAACCTTTAAAAGTAACTGGCTGCAGATGATCTCGTTAAACAAGTATACTAGAAAGTTTGCAATGTCTGGTATGGAGGGATCAAAAATATCAACATAAAGATCCCTACACCAACGACGGAAGACCCTCCACTTTAGCCGCATAGTATAGCGAAGAGGAGGTCCTTCTACAGTTAGGAATCGCGTCCACTGCTCGTCCTGTACAATGCTTGCCATGCAAGAAGGACCGCACAACGGAATACGTGAAGGTTGAGACCTTGCGGGTTGTGATAGAGTTGACACGATTTCCCCAGCGAAAAATAAAAAGATCCTCTCGTGGAGAAAGTTTCCGCAGTAAGTCCCACAGTAGACATCTAAGTAAATATATCCACCGTCTCTGTGGAGACAGAGATGCTACCAACAGAATTGTATTGTGAATGAATAATCCTAGCAATACTTGCTGAATCAACAGCGCTTGAGGATACGCATATCCTATCATCGCATCCTACTAGATCGATAGAGCGTTAACTACATATGCTCAGGGATCTGGACACGGTGACACATACGTCTACAATTGATTGGAGAGTTGTGTCGCAAATAAATTATCACTGGGCGCTCCCATTGATAGCAAATCTGATTGAATACTTGTTTGTTGATAGTCCATTCCGACAGCAACAAACGACCCTTACGTGAAAGGGAGTCTGCTAATAAGATCCGACGACCGAGAGTATGACGAACCAAAACAGAACTTGGTGTTCTATAACAAACAGAAGGATTCTTTCCGTTAAAATCAATAACGGAACCGAATGAGTGCCTCCCTGGTTCCGGATATACGCAACTACTGTCGTATTATCGGACAGGATTGAACATGTGTTTCTGAATAAAATTCATCCAATGACGTAGTGCAAGCCAACATAATATTCTTCCTTGGAAGTAAGGAGCTTGCCTAAAAACTGCGGAACCCAAAGACCCTGGCACTTCGAATCCGTTGGGATCAAAATTGTGTCCCAACCTGTTTGACTGATATCCGTCATAATCGAAAAACTCAGATCCGGCAACTACAGTGGAACTCTCTGAGTCAACCACCGAATGTTTGCCCACGTCTGAATCTCTTGTTACACTTGATAGACAAGAGAACGTGTATATCGAGCAATTCAAGATTGCTGAAAGGTTGCCGTCGAAGAGAAGCTTCTCCGAGACCGAAGCGACTCTGAGAGAGTTCTTCACCTTACTATCCACGTGCGTGGATGTAGCTAGGGCTGCGTTACGTCTAACCAACTCCAGGTTGCCACTGAAGGGCAGAGTTATACGTGGAAAAACTACTGCCCCTGAAAGAAATCTCATTGAGGATCATATCCTGGAATTCTTTCTCTTGAAGACGTAATGATAAACGTCTCAGTAAGGTGGTGTACGTATGATAAAGCATCTAAGTTAAGTCTATTATACATCATTGTCGCTTCCAACATCGTGGTTGGAATTGACATAGATGGCGAAAAAGATAATTTGCAGTCTTCAGTCTCGCCGTCTTAGTCGCAAAGGAACTCTCGGTAAGCCCAGTTCTGCCAATAAACAATTATTTCCTAGAATTCACGAAAGGCAGAATAGAGCATTGCGGACAAGAAACTATACTGGCATGTTGATAGCAAGCTTATATATATATAGCGTCGTTCAATAATTCAAATGTTCTAAAGACATTACTGGACTGCGTCGGTAACTCAGGGACAATGTCCCTGAACCGATCCAAAACTCCGTGTCCAATGACGCTATTAGTCTCTTATCCAGCATCGCAGCAATGTAGTCCGACGGAACAACCTCTGGAAGATAATGCCGGAAGAAATGTATGGCAACTTCTGTTGTTCCGAAAGGGAAAGCTCGAAATCATCCGAATCCCTTTCGCCATCCTGTCGGACCCTATGAAATATTCGGTCGTCCAAACCTGATGCAACAGCGGAGCGCACCGACCCAGCGCTGTCGGATTATTCCTGATCCGACCGAGAATCTGTCGTTTGCTGGGATGCTACGATAAGCTGTGCTATTTTGGATAGCACGTCCGTCACTGAGGCCTGTGGAGAAGCGGTCTTACGATGCATTGCCGCTGGAAGCTCCGTGTTTGTTACCCCATGCATACTTCTATTATGCGAGCGACCAGAGTGTGCAGGCCTCGTGTCCCTTGGCTACCGGATGGCGTGACCTGTTTGCCATGGAATCACTGAATGCCGAAGCTGGCCGGATATTCAAGGTCACGTAGCCAATGTGCGGTCGTGTGCGCTGCTGTGAGGATGAGGAAGCATTATCGACAGTCACTCGGACTGTCTATATAACGGAGCGTCCCGAGTGGCGGACATACGCTCCGAAGGTGAAATGTCTGTACCACAACATCCGGTCCCATATGTTGTTGCACGAGAGAGGGACCTCTCTCGCTCGCCGCCCGGACGGACCGGACGAGCTAGGAACCGGACTAACAGGCTTCCTTCCTCTAATCCGTCGTCACTGGGTGTGTACTAAAGTCTATTATAGTGCTCGCATCACCCAAATCTCCATCCTAGACCGCATCGGACGAACCCGACTGCCGAACCATTCGATGAATGGACGCTACACCGGGTGAGCTAGCAAATGTCAACTCCGTCGATCCTACTAGGGATCTCTTAGGGGATTGACGTAATCCATGAGCACTAATTGACGCTAGCTCTTCATTAACTATGACGACAGAGGCACACTTTTGAAAGACATCTCAGTAATTTTGCGAACAAGAAACCAGATATGCTTGTACATAGCAAGCATATAAAAAATATATATAGCGTCGTTCAATAAATCGAACGTATCTGAGACATTATTGGTCTGTGTCGGAACTGAGGGACGATGTCCCTGAACCAAACCAAAAATTTCTAAGTCCACCGACGCTATCAGTTTCTTATCCAGTATCGCAGCATTCTGGTCCGACGAAGAACCTCTAGAAGATGAAGTCGGATGACATATACAGCAGCTTATGTTGTTCCGAAAGGGAAAGCTCGAAAACCTCCGAATCCCTTTCGGCATCCCGTCGGACCGTATGAAATTTTTGGACGTCCGCACCTGATGCTTCTGCGGAGCGTCCCGACCCAGCGTCGTCGGATATTATATTATGCGACAGAGATTCTGTCGTTGCTGGGATGCTGCGATAAGTTGTGCTATTTGGGATAGCACGTCCGTCACCGAGGCCTGTGCAGAAGTGGTCTGACGAAGCTTTGCCGCTGGAAGCTCCGTGTACGTTGACTCCCGCATACTTTCTTATGCGAACGTCCGGAGTCTCCAGGCCTCGAGTCCCTGGCTATCGGATGGCGTGACCTGGTCGCAGAGGATTCTCTGATTGGTGAAGTTGACTGGATATCGGAAGTCACGTAGCCAAGGTGCAGTCGTGTGCGCTGCCATGAGAATGAGGAAGCCTTATTGACAGTCTCTCCGGACTGTCTATATAACGGAGCGTCCCGAGCGGCGGACGTATGCTCCGAATGCGAGACATTTTGTACCACAACATCTGGGGCCAGATGTTGATGTACGAGAGAGGGGCCTCTCTCGCTCGCAGTCCGGATGGGCCTGGACGAGCTATGAACCGGACTAAAAGGCTTCCTCCGTTCTCCCCTCTAATCCGCCGTCACTGGGTGTGCACATGGATATTTTATAGTGCTCGCATCACCCAAAACTCCTTTCTAGACCGCAACGGACGAACCCGGCTGTCAAACCATTCGATCAATGGACGCTACACCGGGCGAGCTAGCGGACATCAAAGGCCGTCGATCCTACTAGGGATCTCTTAGGCAATTGACGTATTTCCATGAGCACTTTTCCGCTAGCTCTTCATTAATTGTGACGACGGAGGCACACTTTTGGAAGACATCACGGATACATCACCCTGTTCTTGATCGTCTGAAATAGAGATTGATAAACTAGAGTGATCCTGCAGGGAAAGGACTGGCATGGCCATTTCCCCGCTAACATACCGTGACACACGCTTCCCATGTTGTCATCGAAAATAACACATACTGAATAGGGGTTAGTGCGAGTACACTGACTACATTTATACAATGATTATGAAAGTCAGAGGAAGATTTCCTCTTAATCCAATTGAACAATATCCTTTCATTGTGAAAAGAAAACAAAGTCCTAGTACTCGCACCAATCCCTGCAAATCAAAATACATAATAACATGATCCATTAACATAGAAAAAATAATTGAAATCAAAAAATTTTTTGAAAAAATATTTTTTCAGAAAAGCCCAAGTTTCTGAAAAGTAACGTTGAGCCCCAATGGATCCCAAGCCTAAGTGTGGACAAAAATTTTAAAAATATTTTAAAAAATTAATGCAACACTTACGAATAATAATAATGTATCTAGTTATGATTAAACTAACATCAAGATATTATTTTCAAGAAATCCCCCTCACACAGAGGCTGTTGTCAATGTAAACAAGAAGTGTAAAAACACCAGAAACATGACTCCTGGCACTGATAACCCTGGCCCGAAATCAGTTACCAATAATACACTATCTGATGCAAAACAGAGACTTCCAGGGAAGAAACTACAGAACATCAGATGGTAGATGCAGAACACTACGCCTAAACACCCAAGGGTGAAGACGTAAACATGGGGAAAAGAACAGAATTCATTCTGTTATCCAGCTAAAACTCCCAAGAAATTTTAGTAATAATATTACAGAAAATATGCCAAAAGCATGGGAGAATAGCAAGGGGGGACTTAAAGGAAAGGGAGAGAGGAAAACACTGAACAAGCAGTGTAACATTATAGCAATAATGACCACAACAGGCCGTTGCCTCGAAAATAGGTAACTTAACACAATTTCATTAAAAAATTTTAAGTTACAGCCCTAATTATTTTCTGTCACTCATTTTTCCTCTCCTCCTTCTATATCCTCCTTAGAACCACCATTTCTCTAATATTTATGTGTCTGGCATCATTTAAACTGAGATTTACAAGCACAAAGATCAGTCAGATGTTAACTGATGAAGGGCCAAACAAAGAATGATAAATGGCGCCAATTTCGGGACGTCCTTGACACTGCGCATGCGCAGTGGAGGCGAAGTATGGAGGGCCATTCAGGACATGATGTCTTTGGTTTTAGATGCAAATTTTGGGGATTGGGGGGCAAAATTTGTGTTTGGCCCTAGATTTTTAAGAGTTAGCACCAGCTATGTCTGGGTCATTGGTACAGTATAAAAATGTATAAAACACAGTCCTGTTATTATACGATCTTCAGATCCATAATTCCAGTCACAGGAAAACCATTATCCACGAGTTGAATTATCACTGTTTCATAATGCATATGGCGGAGACACATCCTTCACGTGTCTCGGATAAAAAAAAGAATGACGAATTGACGCATTGCGCACTGTTTTACGGAAGTCGTGGATTTGTACTATGGAAGAGCGTCCCATACTGGGTGTGCGCCGATGGTGCTCGACCCAGTTTGGGCTTATTTTTTCGTGGTGTTTTTACACCACTTTTCTTTCCCAAATCTTGGGAAAGATTAAAATAGAGAGTATTTTATCCGAGTTAGGTTCTTCCACTGTAGTGCAAGCCTGTAGTAAACAATTGAGGTAGGTTGATAAGAAATTGACAGATTGTAAGTGTGACTTTGAATGTGGCCTTGACCTTGAAATTACAAACCCAGCTATGGGGTGTGACACATCCTACCATTGTCCTTTATAAATGTGTGAAGTTTCAGGACTGTAGACATCAGGCCTGAAAATAAGCAGTCTGACATTTGCAGAATGAGGTCCCCAGAAGGTGAATTTGATGATACTATCCCATACAGTGGGCCAATTTGTCCTCTTGGTACCTTCTTCAGTTTAGTTTTGAGACCCTGATTCAGACTGAGGTTCACAGAGGGTACATTTAGTGATACTACCCTGCTGTGAATGGTAGCATCACTAAATTCACCCTCTGGGGACCTCATTTTGCAGATGACAGTGTGCTTATTTCTGCCTTGGTAGACAGACCTACTAGTTTCTGAGTTATATCTGAGACAGGATTTGTGACCTTTAACATATGGAAGTCAAGTGTGCAATGTTAGAAATCTGAAAGTAATAGCTCAAAATATGTGTAAGATACAGGTGGTAACGTCAAATATGGCAAAAAATAAAAACAAAAATGGCTGCCATTCGGGCATCTTGAATTTTTTCTTCAAAAATTTTTGGCATGCATCATTCTCCTATGGTGTCTGACAAATGTTGAAAATTTAAAACTAATATCTCAAAACATCTCCAAGATATGGGTGATAATGTAACTTAAGAATGCAAAAAATGAACAAAGATGGCCCGGCCATCTTGAATTTTTTTTTTTCAAAAAAGTTTGACATGCATCATCCTCATAGCATCCATGAACAATGTTAGAAACCTGAAACAAATATATTAAAACATGTCTAAGATACAGGTGGTAACATCAAATGAAGCAAAAAATGATGACAAAAATGACCGCCGGTCGGCCATCTTGAATTTTTTTTCAAAAAGTTTTGATGTGCATTGTCCTCCTATTACGTGTCACCAATGGCATAAAAATGAAAGTACAGCATCAAAGCATCTATGAGATACAGGTGGTAACATAAACTAAGATACAGGTGGAAACATCAAATATAGCAAAAAAAATGACAACAAAAATGGCTGCCATTCGAACATCTTGAATTTTTTTTTTCAAAAGATTTTGGCATGCATCATCCTCCTATGATGTCTGACAAATGTTGATAATTTAAAACTAATATCTCAAAACATCTCTAAGGTACGAGTGATAACATAACTTGAGAATGCAAAAAATGAACAAAGATGGCCCGGCCATCTTGAATTTTTTTTTCAAACAATTTTGACGTGCATCATCCTCATAGCATCTATGAACAATGTTAGAAACCTGAAGCAAATATATCAAAACATCAAATGAAGCAAAAAATGATGACAAAATTGGCCGCCAGTCAGCCATCTTGAATTTTGTTTCAAAACTTTTGACGTACATCATCCTCCTATTATGTGTCAGCAATGGTATAAAAATGAAAGTACAGCGTCAAAGCATATATGAGATAAAGGTGGTAACAAAAATGAGTGCAGCCAGACAGACGGAGTGCAATCCAATAGTCCCCCAAAATGGTAAAACCGAGGGGGACTAATAACAAAATACATAACTAAAATACATGAAACTAAGTACATTACATAAGAAATTTGTTGTGTAAAGGTCAAGAAATATTTTTAGACCAACATATTGAGGTGCGTGTGGCCAGAGACACCACAGCACTATTTCAAGGTACCATCAATATTTTAACACAATATTCTGCACCAGTTCTGCAATAGTTAACCAGAGTATACATGCCAAGGTAACATTTATTTATTGGGCTTTTTAACAACACTTTTGACAGCCAGGGTAACCTTGTGTCACAACAGTTTTATGGGTGGAGGAAGCTAAGCAGTTAGTCGCCTCAACAGACTAACTCCGCACAAGCAGGGTTAGCATTGGTTAAAGACAAGTGCACCATTGACATGCAGTATGCCTTAGTACACATCAGCACCGTGCCCCTATGTGGGCAATCGAGATGAAGTGCCTTGCCCAAGGACACAATGCAGTTACCCCTGGTGGGGATCAAACTATGGACCTTTCAATTTGAAGTTCAATGCTGAAACCACTGAGCCACCACACTCACACCAACTTGGTTAGCAGTTTTTATCACTATCCTGGAAAATTGATTAGCATTGGATATAAATTGATTGGCAGTTATAAAGAGACTAATAAATTTCAGAAAAACACACCTTTTCAAACTAATAGTTGCTATAATCAGAAATCTGAGGAATCTGAACAAAAATCAAACATATCAAAACCGAATGAGAGTTCAACCTCACTGTCCTAAAAGGGGATGGGGAGTGCGATGGGTAGGGTATGGGACATGCAGCTGAAAATCTTTAAATGTATCAGTCTGAAAAGACAACTTTTTCTCATTTCAACTTCAAGTTTAATGCCCCCTCACTCATTCCCCCCCCCCCCCCCCCCAATTTCTATCAAATACTGCATGGACTGGACACTTGTGTCAGAGATCATACTCTAGCATATGCCCATCCATATTTACAAATAGGAGTGAGTTACCAAGTGGCCCCTCATTCTAAGCCCACCCTCCTACTTTTCAGTTTTAGAATAAGAACTATTTTAGTCACAGGTACCAGTAATTACAACGAAAATATGTAAGTGGTCATCTGATGATCACAGCAGCTAACCTTACAAGATTAAAAAAAAAGCTAAAAGTACCCTGGTCCTGTGTGTTGGCAAAATAAAAATAAATACATCATTGAGTGATCGACACATGCTCCTGCTGGATCTAAAAAAAAGAGAAGATTTTTAAAGAATATTCCTCATATTGAACTAAGTTATAATTCGAGCCCATATATGAACCCAGGGACTTGGCTTTAACAAACTTGAATCTCACCCCCCTAAGCATGGTGCATACCCAATATCAAGGATGCTGCACACCAAATATCAAAACATTCCGACTGCTGGATCTGAAGAAGAAGATTTTTAAAGAAAATTCCTCATTTTGAACTAAGTTACAATTCGAGCTCCCACAGTGAGTCCAGATATGGACCTAGGGACATGGCTTGAACAAACTTGAATCTCATCCCCCTAAGGATGCTGCATACCAAATATCAAAACATTCCGACTGCTGGTCTGAAGAAGAAGATTTTTAAAAAAAATTCCTCATTTTGAACTAAGTTATAATTCGGGCTACCACAGTGAGCCCAAATATGAACCCAGGGACTTGGTTTGAATAAACTTGAATCTCACTGCCCTAAGCATGGTGCATACCCAATATCAAAAGATTCTGCCTGCTGGATCTTTGAGAAGAAGATTTTCAAAGAAATCTGCCTGAAATGCACTAAGTTCAAATTTGGGCTCCTATACTGAGCCCAAATATAAACCCAGGGAGCCGATTTGAACAAACTTGAATCAGATCCACCCCACAATGTTGCATACCAAATATCAAAAGATTCTGCCTGCTGGTCTGGAGAAGAAGATTTTTTTAAGAAATTTGCCTAAAATGCACTAAGTTCGAATTCGGGCTTCGATAGTGAGCCCAAATATGAATCCAGGGGGCCGATTTGAACAAACTTGAATCAGATCCACCCCACAATGTTGCATACCAAATATCAAAAGATTCTGCCTGCTGGATCTGGAGAAGAAGATTTTTGAAGAAATTTGCCTGAAATGCACTTAAGTTCGAATTTGAGCTTCTATAGTGAGCCCAAATATGAACCCAGGGGGCCAATTTCAACAAACTTGAATCAGATCCACCCTACAATGTTGCATACCAAATATCAAAAGATTCTGCCTGCTGGATCTGGAGAAGAAGACTTTTTAATGTTTTTCCCATTGCCTACAGTGTTAAAAAGTGCTGACTCAGCACTTTCAAGTCCTGAAAAAAGTACCTTGTGATCAAACCGATAGGGATTTTTTTTAACCATTATATTCTACTGGATAAAAGTAAGATTTATTCAAAATAAGAATTCTCTGTGCCGTGTGGTTTTGGAGATATGGCAATTTTAAGGTTTTTCCTATTTTTAGCTCCCGAGGTTCCCACGGGGCAATGAGAAAATTTTTTTTTGCATCAATCAACTACTTATGACCCATTATCATCTCATATCAAATTTGGTTCAAATCGACCTGACGGTTCTGAAAATAGAAATTTTAGGCGTGGCCAAAATTTTTTGCCCCTATCATAACGAAGGCAAATAATGCCCCACAAACTTCTCTTGAACAAACTTGATTCTAAGCCTCAAAAGGACTCTGTATACCACATATCAAGTCTCTGCTAATGGTGGTTCATTAGAAGATTTTCAAAAAATTTGGCCATTTTTTCCCCACTCCTCTGCTCAATATGAGCCGAAACCTAATTTGCATAAAAATCAAAATGCCCCTATATAACCACTACTTACATGAAATTTAATTAAAATGTGGCCAGTGGTTTAGGTGAAAGAGGCTCAAACTCAATGATGGACGAAGAGTGATAAGAAAAGCTCACCCTGACTTTCAGTCAGGTGAGCTAAAAACATTAGGTGCCGAGAACTTGTGACTCTCTGCCAGTATTCCAACAATCAACGAGATAGGACGATTCATTTTCGTGTTATCTTGCAGACAAAAAGGTGCTTAGAAGACAGAAGGCAGGAAAATAAGAAGATTAAAAAAAAGAAACTGTAAAAAAACAATAGTCTGTGTGTATAAATATAGATTTGGTCGGTTTTCAGGATATGCTAAGTGCACAATCGATAGAATACCACATCTAAGAATTCTTCCGGCAGTACTCTTTCACACTGGCATGAATGGTGTGTGGTTATTGTCCACGTTAGGTGTAAATTGCAATCTGTTTAACTGACCCTGTGTACTTAACAATAATAATCTGTGCTGAACGTTTTTGAAGCAGCGACTCCAAACCTTCTGCCTTTATTCTTGAAGCTCTGCTGAACTGGATTATATTATAAGAAAGTCCAAAAACCAATCACTTGCTCCGTGGGATATGAGCTTGAGATATGAGCGTGACACACTTTCAAAATTTCTGGCCATGCCCACTTTTTTCCATAAAAATGCATGCATGGACTTCGGGAATTCTTTAGAGTGTCAAAAAATGGCATTTTCATCAATTCTGAAAAAATGCACTCAATGACCTCCAGGTGACCTCTGTGACCTTGACCCATATTTTGAACCTCCATCGAGTGTAGACTCATTTTGCGTTGGTTCCAGATCCATGCATCATACCATGCTTGAGATATGAGCATGACACACTTTCAAAATTTATGGCCACTGTCACGCCCACTTTTTTCATAAAAAAATGCATGTATGAATTTTGGGAAAGCATTTGGATGTAAAAAAAATGTGACTTCCAGCAATTCTGAAAAATGCACTCAATGACCACCAGGTGGCCTCCGTGACCTTGACCCATATTTTGAACCTCCACCGAGTGTCGACTCATTGAATGTTTGTTCCAGGTCCATGGATCATACCATGCTTGAGATATGAGTATGACCCACTTTCAAAATTTTTGGACACGCCCACTTTTTTCATGAAAAAATTAAAATTTTTTAGTAAATTTTGTTTCTTAACAAACCTTCCACAATTGTTTATAATTGGCTGTAACGTAAGTGCAAGCCCTACTTCGGAACTAACTCAAGCTTATAAGAAACTTTTCCAAACAAGTTGGAAAAGTAATAGAGTGCAAAAGCACGAAAAAGATCGAAAAAGGGTCGAGCGAGACCAGCGCTCGAAATTACAGGTACTCTCACTGCACACCTCTTGTGTTTACCGAGTGCATGCGCAACAACCATGATGTCAATTCCGTATTTTCGCCAACAAGAAGTTTGTGATTTAGCAGGGAGGCATCGATATCAAAGATATCCCCAAGGAGGGTGGGCCTCCGGTAAACAATTGTGGTAGGTATGTAAAGAAACAAACTTTACTAAAAAATTTTAATTTCTTTTCAACCGACTCATAATTGTTTACAATAGGCTGAATAAACAATAGGAGGAGGTGAATCACATAACCAATACCAACAAGAGCAGCAGAAAGAAAAGCAAGAAGGGCAGAGAACAATAGCGAAACCTGTAATGAAGATAGAGAGAAGGCACAAACCCGATAAAAACAAATTTAACGAGGGTGCACAACAGCCTGAGCAGCAACGAGAGGGTCTAAAGAATAAAGATCCTCAGACTGCTGCTGTAGGTGGCGGAGATAAAAGGAGGAGAAGGTAGAAGCATTCCTCCAGTAAGCCGCATTCATAACATCCCGGAGCGAAACAGAAATGGCGAACGCCCAGGATGTAGAAATGGCACGAACCTCATGAGCATTAAACTGGTTCGAAACAAGATCCGAAGCAGACAAGCGGGAATATGTCAGCTTGATTGCAAGACAGATCCACCTGGAAATAGAATGGGAAGAGATAGACTGCCTCTTAGGAATGAGAGACAGAAAGAATCTCTTTCGACTCCTCCTAATGAACTGAGTGCGATTAATGTAAATCTTGATCGCACGAACAGGACAAAGAAGAGGTCTCCGGCCATCGACAGCAGGGAGGGCCCAAATGCAGATGGGAGGAGGTACCGAATCAGGAAGTTGATTCTTAGCCAGAAAAGAGCAATCAGTAGTGAAGGTGTCACTGTTAGCCTCATTTCTGAAGAAAGCAGAATCAACAGATAGTACATGAAGCTCACTGACTCATCGAGCAGAAGCAAACGCTAGAAGGAAAGCCGTCTTATAGGTGAGAAAATGCATATCGGTCTCAGATAATGGCTCGAATGACGCCCCCTCCAAACAGTGCAACACCCATGCCAAGTTGCACTTGGGTGTAAGATGCAAAACTCGAGGCCTCTTCAAAGAAAAGTGCCGAATGAGTTTGGAGAGAAAAAGATTACGACAGATGCACCGCTTTCCCACATAAGAGAAAGTATCAGACAGCATAGACCGATAGCCCTTAATCGTAATAGGCTGGAGGACCTTGGAGTCAAAAAGGTATACCAGAAAATCCGCAATTTGAGCGACTGACAAATCACAGTAATCCACATTGTGATCTGTACATCAGCGGCAGAAAACCTTCCACTTCGCAGCATAAGTCATGCCAGTGGAATGTCTCCGCGATGCAGAAATGCACTCCACTGTTCGTTTCGAAAAACCCCTACGTCGGAGACAGGACCTGATAAAAGACAGGCATGAAGGGACAGGCTCGCCAGGTTGTTGTGATACTTCCTGGGATGACCTTGGGAAAGAAGATCGCGACGTAGAGGTAGATGAATCGTCCGATCTGCCAACAGAGGCCGCAGCAGATTGATCCACACCCTCTGTGGAGACAGAGGTGCGATCAGAATGATCCTGCAACTGCAGGCACGAATCTTTGCTAATACTTGAGGAAGAATCGGTGCAGGAGGGAAGGCATAGCCGATCCAACCTGTCCAGTCCAGAGACTGAGTGTCTACTGCAAATGCCAGAGGATCTGGACAAGGAGAGACAAAGGTCTCTACCTGATGATTCCAGTGAGTGGCGAAAGGTCGACCAGAGAACGTCCCCACCGCTCGCAAATTGCCTTAAACACCGACCGATGTAGCATCCATTCGGTTGGAAGGACACTGTCGCATCGGGACAGGGAGTCTGCTAGGATGATGAGACGCCCGGGAATGTGTCAAATGGACACCCGAGCGTTTACATCCTGCACCAACAGAAGAAGATCCCAAGATAGCCGATACATGAGAATCAAATGTGTGCCTCCTTGATTCCGTATGTAGGCCACTACTGTCGAATTGTCCGAAAGAAGTAGGACAATATGGTCCGACAGGTGAGGGATCCAAAGCCGAAAACTCAACAGAAGAACAAGGGGCTCCTTCTGGTTGATATGAAGGCCCACCTGCTCGCTGTCCCACTCACCGTGAGTGGACAGACCGAGAGGATCCAACATCGCACCCCAGCCCCGATCGCTGGAATCCACAGTAAGGATGTGATCGGCCCAAGGAAGACCAACGGAACACTCTGTGTCAGCCAGGGAACATCGGCCCAAGGGTGGAGGTGACAAAGCAGGGACCGAGGAATAGGAAGTTCCAGGTCCAGCGGATCTACATTTGGACGCCAATGATCCAACAGGAAGTGTTGGAGAGGTCGGACAAACAAGCGACCGAGCGGAATGAGATCTGTCACCGAACCGCAAAGGCCCAGCATCCGAAAGAATGTCCTGGCCAAGACCGAGGAAGATTGAAGCAGGTTCCGAGTCAAGGCGGAAAGAATCGTCGCCCAAGCATTGGGGACCGAAACCACATTGTGAAGAGTGTCGAAATCCATCCCCAAATGATGAAATTGCTCAGAAGGAAGGAGATCCGACTTCCCACGATTGTCTCTGAAACCAAGCAATGCTAGTAGGCAAAGAAACTGCCGGACATCTGACTCCAGAACAGCAGCATCATGGTGCAGTTGGAGGATGTCGCCCAGGTAGACTGACGAAGTCACAGCCGACTGAGTAAGGTGAAAAGCAAGCACATGTGACATCAGTTGGGTGAAGGCCCGAAGGAGCCAGGTTCAAACCGAACGGGAGAGCTCTGAAATGATAGACTTGATCCCGAAACGAGAACCGAAGGTATTTCCGTGATGCCAGATGAATGGGTACATGGAAGTAGGCATCCTTCAGGTCGATACTGGCAGCAAAGTCGCCCTGATGAACTGAACGTCGAACCAACCGGAAAGTCTCCATACTGAAACGAGGTGCTATAATGTACTTGTTCAGGATACTCAGATCGATGACAGGACGAAATTGGCCGTTTTTCTTAGGCACCAAGAAAAGTCTCAAGTAAAACCCCGGTGAAAGGGTGTTCCTGACCACCTCGATCACCCCTTTGTAGAGGAGACTGTCATCTCCTGCACCAGAAGGTCCCGATGTAGAGAATCGGAAGGGACCCGAGTCGGGAGGGGCACCAGAGATAAACTGGGGTGCCGATGGAAGGACAGTTGCAGACTGGACTGTATGACGTTGAGGACCCAAGTGTCCGACGTTATCTCTGTCCAACGGTCGTAAAACAGCGACAGCCTTCCCCCGACTGGAGGCAAAACGAGGTGAGGACCTTCACTTGTGGCCTCAACGAGGCCCCCAAGAGGAGAAACCACCACCTCAGGAAGCGACAGAATCCTGAGACTTTCCTGCCTGAGGCTGCCAGCGAGTCTGGCCATGTCAGCACTTCTTTTGAGCAGAAGGAGCAGACGGAGCCGAAGGCGAATCAGAAATGGACATTTTTGGCTCTGCCAATTATTTGAATGATGAGATACATGGATAATCCTCAGTATTGCATTAGCTGTTATAAAATCCAATTCCTAATAGTTCTGAAAAATATGCGCTTAATGATCTCCGTTGCCCGCATTGAGGTGGACCACATTTTGAACCTCCAGAAGGTTTCAACTCATTCGGTGTAGATCCCATGTCTATAGGTCATTCCAATTCCAAACCTGAAGTATAAGCATATCCCACTTTAAAAATATTGGCTCCACCAACTCCGGATATGCCATGTTTATAGATGATAGCAAATATTCATATTACCAAGAAAAGGTTAAGGTACATGATACCTCTGGAAAATATATTATGAGCAGGGGGGGGGGGGGGGGGGCACTAAAAATTTGCAAGACGTGACGTCCTATTTTTTATTCAGCTCCTTTTTACACCCACCCACCCCTACATGGTCAAATGCCTCCAAAATTCAATGCTGACATTTAACCAGCTCACTCAGCGCATAACTGACAAAACAAAACAGCTGAAGTCTAAGGAGCTTCACACACTGTATCTCACACGAAAGCTCACTCATCTCCAGACTCAGCTGGAAATGCACAACAAGTTTCTGGATTTAATTGCACCTAAAGATGTACCCCGTATTTGACAGCTGTGTGTATTCGACGGGTGTAGTATAGGCTTCATCACTGATCAACTCAATAAGGCTTTAAGTGAGTTATATGCACCTAAAGGTTATACTCCAAATGACTTTGATGTAGCAGGAATTGTCTTGCTCATTGGTGGCCCCCGTTTACTACATTTACTGAACCAGACAAGTGGACTACCGAGTCTGACACATACTTACAGGGTATTCTATAAACAGTATGAACTACATAAGCTCAATATGACTGCCTCCAGTAACGGTGCTATTACTGGGACCTTGATCTCAAACATTGAAAACAAAGCATCCAAAACATCATGTGCCTAGTCTCTAAAAGTTGATGAGATTGCTGTGGAAAAAAGGATGAGATGGGATAGTTTAACAAATAATGTTGTTGGTTTATGTGTGAATCATTCCAAGAGTGATGATGTACACTTTGACAGTTTTCATACTCTTAAAAACCTTGAAACAAAATTAGAGCAGAATGTGATTCATCTCACATCAGAGGCCTGTGTTTTTGCCCTTTCATCGATTGGTGGCCGATGCTTCCATGGGCGACCAGTTTTGATAATGCCAATCTGTGATCATAAGACTGCTACATCACAGAAGTCTGTATTTGAAACAGTCATTGACTCTTGGAGTCCAGAGTATGGAATATTATTTAATATCGGAACCGATGGCGATTCAGTGAGACGACAAGTGCTTGATAGTTTACTGACCCGGCAACCAGAACCAGATTCTGAGTTGTATAAGCAGTTAGCACAGTTGAAATATTTGGACATGTCTACAGGACCATCATCATTGATCAACTTTGACCCTAAACATCTCTTGAAGAGATTCAGAAATAATATATTGGGCTCTGGAATCCGGATATATGGTTCTAATCTGAACTTGTATACCCTCCGACCTTTATTTACACAACTAGGATACAAACCATCTGAGATAGAACAGCTTTTAAATACCATTGATAAACAAAATGTCCCACTAGCTGTTCGACTGGTGACCATTTTAGCAGATTTTGAATCCTGGGACATCAGTAATCTGACTCCTGGGAAGAAACAGATTTTGCCTTCATTTAAAGCCCTCAAGATCATGTGTGGTGGTCTTCTGTATATGTTCGCGAGACCAAAACTCAGTATACAAGATGTGTTGAAGGAAGTCAGTGCATTTGCACACATTTAAAACGATTCAAAACTGCTACCAAACGTTTTGTATCACGATCTACAAACAACTCTGCAGGATGTCTATTTCTCAGCTGCAAAATTCAAAGTGTATTATCCAGGTCAGAAGTGTTTTTTTTTATCAACTGGGCAGTGACCACCTGCATCGCAGTGAGGTGATGGAACAGATTTATAGCAATCACCCAGAGTGGCTTCCAAAGAAAACATGTCTTGTTGGCCCTATAGACCATTCATCTCCTGGTGATTGGTCGGGATATATTCAGAGTGAAAATTTGAATTTTAAATCATTATGGGACAGTGGGAGAAGCATATCTATTTCTGCTATTCCAAAAAATGTGTTTGATGAAGTTGAATCACAAATTAAGAAAAATCCAGATTCGACTTGCCCATTATCAATGAGAAAACCATTCGGTCATATAGTAGGTGTGAAAGACACACATCCTGGAGTTGAAGTAATAAAAGAGCCTCTAGTAAAAGTCGATGATAGTGACTCCCAAGCCAATGATGCTGCTTTAGTAGAGTTTGAAGATCAAATTAAGATGACCGAAGGGGAGAACTCTTCTGTGGTTAACGTGGAAGGGAAGCCATTCTTTAAAGCATCTCTCTTGAGGTTATTATCCAAAGATATCAGTTGTCTGAAATCCGGTGACAGACTTCGGAGAGTCCAAGGCCTGTCAAAGTATCCAAGTGTGTCTGCTTCCACGCCGACAACAGATGAATCTCTACAAGAGTGCTTCACAGTGCAAGACAGTGTAGCATGCATAGTTGAAACTAAGAAGGATCACAAGGGACACTCACTATGTATTCTAGTTATTTATGCACTTGCTGACCCCAAAAAACAAAAGCATAGCTACTTGCCACAAAATCAGCCAGCTGAAATCATGGGCAGTCTGCTTAGATAGGAAGCGATAGATGACAAATACATTTGGAGAACAGGCATGAGCAAGGACCATATTAAAGTAGACATTAGGGATTGCTGTTAAGTTACACCAAATATTGTACTGGAGGGTGAGATGTGTGTGACCTATGAATTCATAGCTTATTATCTTGACCAAATTCAGCAAGCACTTACTGTTCCATCTAAACCAACTGTATGCTCTTGTCTACCATATGTTAATCAGAAGGGATTTCCTGTATTTTTCGTTCCTTCTTCAAGTGATCCGCCAGTGAGTCAACCGAAAATAACTGAATGTGGTATGGGTATAACGTGCCATGTGTGTGAGAAGGTTGTTGTGAAGAAGTTTCGACTTCACATTGCGGCACATATTCTGTGCAAAGATATTGATGATGCAGCTTGTGGGTTTTGTACCAAATTCGGATGTTCCATTGAGCTGAAGAAGTCCAGCTATCAGACAATGTCTCCTGCTTCCAACTGTCCGCTCTATGAGAAGTTCAGTTTAAAACCGGCTGAGGTTTCGAAAGTCAGGTCTCCTTGCACAAACCGACCAGTTAAATGTGACATTTGTGATGTTGTTTATTGGTCGTACCATCTGCCTACTTATTACCAGGCTAAACACAAAGACTTCAATTGTCCAATTGAGATAGAGGATATTGAGAAACAGCGAATGCGAAATATCTTGTAATTTTCTCAAGAAAAGTAGAAGCATTACGCACACACTCCATTTAGTAATTACCACCTATCTCATACCCCTCAAATGATTAACAAAGAAAAATACGGTGACAAGCTTCCTGGTTATGTAACCATTTCGCACTTGTTCTAAAGGATATAGTTCGAGATCAAAACCACGGTTTTAATCGCAAACTATATCCTTCAGAACAAGCAGGAAAAAGTGCGAAACGGTTACATAACCAGGAAGCTTGTCTATGACATTTCCCTTGTTAATCAATTCGAGGGTATGAGAGTGATCAGTAAATGGAGTGTGCGCGTAATGCATGTCAAGTAACTGCTCTGTTTGCCAAGCCGCCCATCAATCAATCACAGCTTTCTGGGGAAGAAATAAAATTAACAATTTTGAACCCATAATCCCTGATAATCCTGAACATTTTTCAATAAAATGATAGGGGCATGGACATCGTCTGTTTTAAAGGTTTCATCCAGTTTCATCAAGACAATTAGAAGGTTACTTTGGGCCTTGAAACAGCTTGGAGTTCGTATAATGGTTAATTTTCCTGGTCGCACCCGGTTGGTACGTTTCAAGGTTGTAGACTTCTTTGCAGAAAATTTACAAATTTGAAGGACATGATTTAGACGCACATTGGCTATTTCTGTTGATTTTCAAAACTTTGTTTATTCAAAACATCCTATCGGACAGCTAACATGGCAGTTCATAGACCATTCATTCCACATTTATTCAGGTATTTGAAACCAAGGCATGGTCTTTTCTTTTTCATGTTACTTCATTTGGGTTTTAAAATAAAAATAGTTCAATGATATGTGATTCTTTCAGTTTCATCAGCAGTATCAAAGACTTACCCCTTGTGACTATTTGATCGCCAGGGACTGATGTGAATTTAGCCGACCCTGTTAGCTGAGTTTGTCAGGCCTGCGGGATGAAAGCCCAGCTGTCTGCAAGATACCTCATCAACTAATCCAACACGCTCTCCAGAATGTGTTGAATTAGAATTGGGGTCTCTGGTGGATGCGCTTGTTGATTCCGGACAGTGTTTGGTTGGTTCTTTGGGCAATGGCTTGATGTGCCTTGGGTCAGTCAAGGATTTGCCTGAGTGGCCTGCCTTGAAAGAGGAACTAATACTGACGTGATATGGCCTTAGATGCTGAAATGACATTAAACTCTAAATAATTAATTATTCCAGCTGATTATTCAATCAATTAATCAAAGACACGCCCAGGTTATATGCTACATTTATAGCTGATTCTGTTGAGTATTAAAACATTTTTTGCATTAACTTGCAGTTGTAACTTGGGTTGAGGGGGGCGCGGTGGAGGCGGTGAAACCGCTTCTCATCAAATCACCGAAGTTAAGCAACGTCAAGCCCGATTAGTCTGTGGATAGGTGACCATTTGTTGATTGATTGGGATTCCCTCGCTGAGTCCTTGGGCAAGGCACTTTACCCCAATTGCCCACGTGGAGGCACGATGACGCTGTGTGCTGAGACATACTGCACGGCGAGGTGCACATGTCTTCAGCCTATCTAACCCTATCTGTGCTGTGTAGTACGCAGTACCGCCATGCAGTGTGTAGTACAGTCGCGGGTTATGATGTTGAAGAGCTGACAGCTGCTCATCGTTGCTTGGTGGTTCTCTCTGGGTACTCTGGCTTCCTCCACCTGTAAACCTGTCACCGACACGATATGACCCAGGTTGTTAAAGTGTCGTTAAACAACCATAAATAAATAAATAAATCAATTAATAAATAAATTACTTGGGTTGAATTTAGTGCATCAGAGAGAATTTTCCCAAAATACTGTCTGCACATTTTCTACATTTCGACAAGACACCCACCCCCTACTAACGTGTGACATTTTCCCAGATTAAGCCCAATATTCACACATATAAAGCCTCCTGATGTTGTATTTATGTTAAGAGTGTGATGTACAATATCATCTTTAAGGTTTGAAACACAAATGATGGTAAAAATTAGCCGATATATTGATATATTTTCAAAAACTTCGAAAAATTGCACAAGTTGGAAATGCACATTTTTGGTGCACTCAAGAGACCCACCCACCCCCACGTCACATCTTGCAAATTTTTGGTGCCCCAATCCCCTCCCCCCCCCCCCCACACCTGTTGTGAGTAAAAGAATTCAGTAATGTTGGAATATAGAAGTAAACGGCTCCCAAGAGCCCATGCGTCTTTAGAGCATCAATGTGAGAACAGAAAGTGTTATCATTATTCCTGCATTGCAAAAGTAACTGTTGGGGACCCATATTAAGATATTGAGAGGGTTAAAATAATCCCTTTACATACTCCATTTTAACCCTTTAAAAAGGAGCTCATTCCAATGAGAGGTCATCAGCAAAGTTTTTCAAGCAAGAACGAAATAAAAATTGACTGGAAATTTCAGTGAATTATGCTGTCTGGTTTTCGCTGTTGGTGAAAGGGTTAAGAATGTCTTACTTTGGAAGGTAAACCTGGAAAGGTGTTGCCTCCCATTTTGAATTAAATGTTACAGAAAGGAAAGCGTAAAAAACATTCTGTAGCAATGAGTTATATGAAGGGTGTTTGTACTCACACTGAAGTATTAAGAGGCTTAAAAACAGACCCTTCAAATATTCCATCTCATTACTTTATAATTGCGATAAGTGTTTTGAGAAAGCCACACACCACTCCATACCGAAACATGTTGAGTTATGTTTGAGAATAAATATATCTTAAAAATGCTTTGAAATGTGAAGGGTTCTATTTTCAACATGGTTAATTTTGTAACATGATATTAAATAAATATGCAATGCTATTGGATGCAAAATTTACAGCATTCTCTCTGATCATTTTGTTTATGAGAGATTTTATCAAGTTTTAAATAATGGCTTTTGACTTCAGTGAACTCATTAGCAAGTACAGTCTATCAGTATATCAAAACATTAAGATAGGATTGATTGTATTAGGTTATCGTGTTGACAAACAGTGCATATAAGACACAAATATTACAACTACACTATCAAGGCATGCCTTCTATGAATGTTATTTATTTATTTATTGGGCTTAACGTCACTATTGACAGCCACTGTCACCTTGTGTCGGACAGTTTTATGGGAGGAGGAACCTGGAGTACCCTGAGAAACCACTGAGTAAATGCGAGCAACTGTCAGGCTCCCCAACAGACTGACTCCACACAAGCAGGTTAGCATTTGTTGAAGACAAGTACACCACCGACGTGCAGTACGCATTAATGCACAATGCCACCATGCTCCCAAGTGGGCAATGGGGGTGAAGTATGTCAAGGACACAACAGGGTTGCCACAGCTGGGATTCGAACCGAGAACCTCTCGTTTGCAGCCTTCGCCTCTACCTACTGAGCCACGGAGTCCCTTCTATGAATGTAATTGAAATACTTTGGAGGCTTATTTTTGGGGATAAAATAGTTTTAAAGAAATCAGACATAGGTGTTAACAGTATTTAAAGATATTCATTCAGGAATCGGATACATTTTTCCAAGAAACCAGAAAAGGCATGCATGTACAGAGCAAAAAAGGGTTCAATCAACGGAATGCATTAGGGGGGCAAAATGTGTTTTCCAGCAATTCGGAAGAGTGCACTCAATGACCCCAAGGTGACCTCAGCGGCCTTGATCCATATTTTAACCAATCCCCCCCCCCCCTGCCCTGAGGGTCGACTCACTTGTTGTTGGACCCAGGTCCATTCATCACACCATGCTTGAGATGAGTGTGTCCACTTTCAAAATGTTTGCCCACACCCACTTTTTTCATGCAAAAATGCATGTATGGGTTTTGGGAATGCATTAGGGGGTTCAAAATGTGGCTTCCAGCAATTCTGAGAAATGCACTCAATGATCCCTGGGTGACCTCAGTGACCTTGACCCATATTTTGAATCTCCATCGAGTGTCGATTCATTTGATATTGGTTCCAGGTCCATACGTCATACCATGCCAGAGATATGAGCGTGACCCACTTTCAAAATTTTTGGCCACGCCTACTTTTTTTCGTTTAAAAATGCATGTACGAACTTCAGGAAAGCATTTTGGAGTCCAAAGATGTGATTTCCAGCAATTCTGAAAAATGCACTCAATGAACCCCAGGTGACATCAGTGACCTTGACCCATATTTTGAACCTCCATCAAGTTTTGACTCATTTGGTGTTGGTCCCAGGTCCATACGTCATACCACGCCCGGGATATGGGCGTGACCTACTTTTGAAACACCCATAGGGACACCCCTAAGGCCTCAGGAATCTGAAAAACATAGGTGGAGAACTTGTGATTTTCTATCAGCCTGCCAAAAATCAGCAAATTAGGATGATTCATTTTCGAGTTATCGTGCAGACAAGGAAGTGCATAGAAAACAGAAGACAAGAGAATAAGAAAAAAGAAGTAAAAAAAATGAAAAAGAAACCGTACAAAAACAATAGTCTGTGTGTTTCACACAGACTAAAAATAAAATTAAGTAGATTGTTATGTAAAGGCTGGTGTATATGGTTTTAGACCGATATATTGCGGTGTGAGTGGCCGTGATGACACAACAGAACTATTTTGAGGTACCCCTAATATTTTAACAAGATATTCTGTACCTTTCTGGAATTCCCTACTGCGGTATGTATTCTGAGGTAAAGGGAAAATTTGGGGAGAATCTTGGTACACTGGAGTGTTCTTCTATACCCTACCTCAGAAGAATAGCTGCACCAATGTACCTACACACACACACACTCCAATCACTATATGCCTCCCTACCTAAGTCAACAAGGGGTGGGGTGGGATTAGAATTAATTATTAACAAAATTTTATTATTATTTTTATGAAAATTGTTGTCAGATTTGAATAACCTACACAGTACAGTATGTGGGGAGTGGATTGTAACCAAATAACCTGCAGAGTGGAGTTATCCCTCCAAAGTATCACTTTCAAATTATGTACATATGGACAAAAAACACAAGCAATGTTTCAGCTAATGGACCTCCGGGTTTAACCCAGGGGTCCATTGGCTGGAACTTTGCTTGTGTTCATCATGCTTTGCAACAAATTTGCAATTATTGCTAGGGTGGAATCTCCACTCTATAGGTCATTAAGTGATAATACACTCTCCACGTACTGTAGAAGGTTAAACTTGTAAATTGAAGAAATTGGTACTACTTTCCGAAAATTGTGATTGGAAAATAATATTAACATTACCTGTACATTGGAAAATAATTTCTCCTGTGCTTATTTTCCACACAAAGGCAGTATCATCTTGTCCTCCTGTAACAGCCAAGTCACATGAAGATGGGTCAACACTCACACAGAACACGGAATCTAAAATTATCAAAAATGAATAAATCCACAAAGAGAATTAAAACCTTACAATAAATGCTGAAAATTGTCTTTAATGACATCCAGTGCTTGCAGTATTGGTGGAGAAGATGCACTTATATCAATTTTCGTGCAAAATGGACAGATGACACTATATAATAGACTTTTCAGAGTCAGAACATTCATTTTTATGCACTAACGGAATTACATGGCATTCTTTCCAGCATAATACAAACTATCCACAAATATTACACCCACAGTTTTTTTAAAATTATGTAGAAACGAGAGTGGCTTTCAATGGGCTCTGACCTGCTAAAATGTAAAAATTATGTGATCCACAAGGTAAAATTTAGTGATAAAGTAAAGGATAAAAGGTCATTATATTAGCCCTAGATTACAAATAATGACATTTTTTAAACTTCTCAATATTTCCTTTCCAATGAAATCTAGATGATGAAGATTTGGTCAGAAGTTTCTAAGAAATTATAAATTGAAAAGTATTGGTCAGGCCATTTTTCAGCAAAATTACAAAATTGTGTTGCACTTTTTCTTTGGAATCGTTGGTCTAATTTCATTAAAACTTTGTATATATGTAGTTACTGTTTACAACAAATACGGATGCCAATTTTCATTGAAACTGTAAGAGGTGACGTGAAAAAATCTGTTTCTATTGGGTGATCTGACATCGAACACCCTATTCTATTTCACTGTAAAAAAAAAGACTGTTATGTTTCTGATTTTCGACATAAACATTAGTACTTACATGCTGATACAAAATCACAAATCTCCAAGTTATTCATTGTTTTCAAATATTTCTGACACTTTTATTATTTTCAGTGTTAGTGTCAGAAAACTTATGCACATTTAAGATGAAAATCTATAGAAGACCAACTTGAATTACCCATGCAGTGCTTCATTTCTGAGGCATGCTATTATGTCAGTGCACTAACAGAGTGTCTTATTTCTCATCGAGGTACACATATTTTAGAGTTATTTCCGGTTCGTCTACTCCCAGATGGTCTAGTCTCATTTGGTCTATTCCAACCTGGTCCATTTCCATTTCGTCTATATAAAAAAATTCTATATGTTGCATTTGGTCTACTTCAGAAAATAAAATTACATTACATATTTTTTGGTCTACTTTAGAAAATAAAATTACTTTACATACTTTTTGGTCTACCTTAGAAAATAACATTACTTTACATACGTTTTGGTCTACTTCAGAAAATAAAATTACTTTACATATTTTTTGGTCTACTTCAGAAAATAAAATTATTTTACATGTATTTTTGGTCTACTTTAGGACATAAAAGTATTTCACATATTTTTTGGTCTACTTTGATGTGACATTATTTAGTCTGTAAGGGTTTGTCTTGTTACAATTTATGGGAGTGTGCACATACACTCTCCCATAAAATGTAACAAGGCAAAGACATGTGTACAAGATTTGATGGCCAAAGATAATTTAGCAGTCTCTGCCAGTTAATAAAAATATTCTGCAGTTAATTTTTTTCACAGTAGACAAAATCGGAGTAGACCAGATAAGAATGGTATAAACCTAGAAGAAATGGGAGTAGACCAACTGGGAGTAGATCAAGTGGGAAGTTACCATATTTTACACACCTTAACCCTTTACCTAACATGAAAAGCAGACGACACTTGCAAAAAAAATTCTTGAATAACTATTTTTTTTCATTTTTTGTCTCAAAAACATAGGTTATGACCCCTCGTAGGAACGAGCTCGACGAGCTCGTTCCAACGAGGGGTCATAACCTATGTTTTTGAGACAAAAAAATAAAGAAAATTAATTGGAGATTTTTTAGAGTAGCGCTGGCCGGTTTTGGCCGTTACACTGGGTAAAGGGTTAAATATCAGAAGAATGATTTTACTAGTGAACTACTTGTACAGTCTGCATTTTAGGCCCCACAAAGAAGATCTTGTTTCTCAGGCCATTTTTTTGTAAAATTGCATGTGGGCAGGTGTTTTTTTATTTCATTTTTTATTTGAGGAATTATTTTTTTGCCATCAAAAGTTCATGTTCTTGTTTTTTTTTTATGTTTTAGGCCTCCTAATTTACAGAATAGCATGGTAGTGGTGTATTTCGTATCTGAAGTGCAAGAAGGCTTTGCAATGCTTTAGCACTGCAAAGCCTCATTACACTCAGGTGACAAATTTATCAATTAAAAATATCAAACATAAACCATTTAATTTTTATTTTTTTAGGTTTGCATTGGTTATAAAAACAGAGAATGCGGCAGCCAAAAGGAACATGCAGGAGGGCCTGAGAAACATATTTTTAACTTTTTTAGGCCTTATGGATGGTTGTTTTTGTAAGTAAGGTTAGATATATCACCTTATTCATTAGAGATGATTTTCTTTGCCAAAATTGCCTAGTGTTGAAATGACTTTGGGGTTTTGGAATCAATTAGTCGGCACCCAAAAGTTGAGTCAAAGTCAACTAGTTGGCACCCCACATTCTGCTGCCAAGATTTACATAGCAATACCTCTGCAGTTGAAAATTTTTGTTCCTTGGGCACTTTACTGATGCAGGTGAGATACATAGGTATGATGGGCTATATTTAGATTATATTTTGGTGGTAAGTTGTCAACAAAACATCCATTTCATCAGACATTTGCGTATAAGATTAATGAGTCAATTCAAGGTACAATTGACTGCAAATATGGAGAGCAATCCTGATGAATGATTAACCACATGCTTTCACTATTCTGACTGTGGACAGCCACTTTCCCAACAAATAGTCCAAAAAACTATGCCGTTAACAGTATTAAGTCATGTGCAGTGCAACCACTGTCATAAAATTCAAAGGAGTCGGCGCAACACAGTCTACATTGATGTCAAGGTCTGTACAAGTTATCACATTATTAGTGTTGTGGATTTCACTCTCTGAACAGATCAACTGACAATTGTTTTGACTCTTCCTCAGTAGACCTGCATCAGAATTTTGTTACATTGTAATGTTTTTACTGGAAATACTACATGTTCCGACTGGTCAATGCAGAAATCCAGAGTTGATGTTTGGCTATAATATTAGTGTCAGCAATGACTAGTCGACTAATCATTTCAACACTCGAATTGTCCATTATCAAACTTTGCAGATATGACTCCAACTTCAGGTGATATGATGCTGGATAATGGCTGATATGAAACAAGCTAGAACTGTCCCCCTTAATGCAAGACCTGCCACAACCAGTTTGTTTACATCAAAATTTTTCACCATTTTCACCAAATACAATCAGGAAAATAGGTGTGACCAGGCATAATGGACTGACATGAAGCTGAGTTTTTGTATGCTGGGGAATTAAAGATGGCAGTAAGTAAAGATATGGTGGTTGAAGAGAAGAAAGAAGAGTTGTACCGAAAATTCAATGCAAATTAAGATTCAGGGCTGTAAGTAAAGGTTTGTTGAAGTGACGGAAGAGGTAGTGCCAGTGTCCACACTGTCAGGTGCCTATTTAGCCAACTGCACTTAAAATTTTGATTTGGCACAAACAAATTTTTGTTGGCTAAAATTTTGGCACCAAAAAAGTTTCTCTCACTTGTGAAGGAAAGCCAGTGAGCTAGTGACAGTCATGATCAATGCTGAAACAAACAAAAAAATATGTTGTTACTTCTTTTGTCATTATGACATTGGAAATTGTGTTTGGACAAACTTTCAATGTTAACTGTTAGTGGGTAGTAATGAGGCAATGTTTTTTTTTTCCATAAACTTTACAAACAGGTATATGTATAGACATTATTCTGTCTGACCATTAACACTCTGCAACCTGATGTCGAAATATCAATTTCAATCTGCAAATTATTCCCATAATGCAACAAGGAATTTAAGCAATTTAGTCTTGTTTGACAGAGCTCATTGAGTTGCTCATTAGTTGCTTGAAATTCTGATACTTTGACATAAGTGTGCAGAGGGTTAACCCTGTACCTAACATGAAAAGCTGACGATGCTTGCAAAAAAAAATTCTTGAATAACTAATTTTTTTCATTTTTTTGTCTCAAAAACAAAGGTTATGACCCTTCATTGGAACGAGCTCGATGAGCTCGTTCCAATGAGGGGTCATAACTTATGTTTTTGAGACAAAAAATATAGAAAATAATGAAAATTAATTGGCGATTTTTTAGAATAGCGCTGTCCGGTTTTCACCATTACGTTTGGTAAAGGGTTAATTGAATCAGTGGCATAGATATAAGTTACGTGACTGCCCTTTTCACCTATCAATTGTCCGTTCACTCTTGAAATAACCACCACTTCATTTTTCAAAACTTGATCAATTTATTTGGATGAGACAATGAAGTACACAACTCCCCTCCCATTAACATTTTGGCACTAAAACCCATTGTCTGGAACTAAAATATCCAGAATGGCTAAAAATGTGGCACCAGACAGTTTCAGTCCAGTGAAAACACTGGGCAGTTCAGCTATCAGGGCATTGAGGCTTCCCCAGTGGAGAGCCGAGATGTTCAGACAGGTGAACTAGGAGAAGAGGAAACTTCAAACTTTGTGAGAAGAATGAGAAACAACAACACTGTCAGAAAACTGAAAAATCAGAGAAAATTTTGTACTTTAATTGTTTTGGCTTAATAAATACAAAGGCTGTTACTCTGTAATTTCACATCAGTCTTCGACCTGCAGCCTAGCTAAGGGTGACATTACCTTGGGCTGATATGAAACTAACCAAGTACATGTAATAACTTCTAACTATTCCTGTTAAGGCCGAAAAATCTGAATACTGAACATCAGATATTCTACACAGTGGCTGTGTTGTTTGTATCCAGTCGTTTTCTTGGAAAAAATAACTTACATGCTATATGCAAGATGTGGAATTACCAAGAATTCATAAATAGTCATATCAAAGAATTCCTTGAAAATTTCAATTTTCAAGTTGAAATAATGCAAAACTGAAACTAAGAGTAGCTAGCAATGCACTCTTGAAACTGACAAGTGTTGAAAGTCAACAGAACAGAAAATTCTTTGCATTGCTTCATATTTTTGAGAGTATTTGAAACACAGAAGCTTAATTGGATGATAGATTGCCTTTCTGGAATATAAATCACTCGACTTACAGACCTTCATTTTATTGGCATGTGATCGATTTCACGTGCCATCGCTCGCGCAATTACAATTTGCGGCGAACAATCAACTGTGCGCATGAAAACACTAAAAGCAGTTACTTTTTAAGTTTACGTCAACGATGTCAGAGTTTCAGAAGCTGAGTCGGTAAACACTAAGGCTGCCACGTATAATAGATTTATCAACTAACCGTCGGAAGGTGCTATAGTCGAATATTATTTTTCATAGTTGACTATTTTTTAGCCATATACATCATGCCACTGAATGATAATATTGGTCTGCGGGGGGCAAGTAACATTTCTCGGTGCCTGTTATCCTTCGTATTCATTGTTTATATCACCAAAATAGGCAGTAATTTTTACTTTAACCTTACATATTATCTCTTGAAATGGATAAACTCCACTCTGGATCAAACTATTGTGAACAAATTGTTGATAATCCTAGCAGGAGCAACTAAATTTACTACAGAAATGCAATTTATTGACACTAAATTACTGAATAAATTTCCATACTTTGAAGTGTGAGCATCATGTGACACAAAGTTGATTACATCAATGAAGAATTCCCAGTAAACCCTAGTTTTTAGATGATCCGATTGGCTTGAATAAACACCGCATGCTATATTCCTGGCAATTTTCATCAAGCGACAGTTTCTAGATCCTCAAAATGACCCAAAACACCACATGCTATATTCCTGGCGATTTTCATCAAGTGACAGTTTCTAGATCCCTAAATGACACAAACTTCAGAGTCCAGGCGGGGCTTTGATTTTCACTTGTGTTGGCAGGATCTTGAACTGCATTTACTTGTACCTCGCTAAATATTCCACTATATATTATGCTTAAAAGTTAGAAATTTAGTGGTAAGGAATTTAGTGTTCCGTACTTGTATCATTAAACTGATTTGCACTTTATTTCAGTGCTTTATATTATTATTTCAAAATTGACAAAAAGTCATAATTACATCTCCCTTTTCCTTTTTTGTGCACTTAAGAGGTGTTTTCCAAAATAGCATGCCACCAAAGAAACTGCGTGCCTTGGGGGTCATCTTGGGTGCACGATGTATAGAACGCCTGGATTTTTTTAAAATGAAGGTCTGGACTTATATACTTGGGAAGTTGGGAGTGCAATTGCAACTGAAATTTTCAATGCAAAAACTTGTATGCTATTTTGGTTATATTCACTTCAAGGTATTAATATTGTGACTGAAACATTGTACAGTGGAGCCCACTTAACTGGATATCTCTTAATTGTATATCCCTGTTAATTGAATATAATTTTCAAACACAAAACCATTTACCATACCTTCAGTACAAATTTGATCTGTTAATTGTATATGGGTTGTAGAGTAAACTCCTGTTAATTGTATATAAATTTTTGGAATATGTCGAAAAAATTACTGTGACACGCACCAAATTCCCCTTATTTATCAACCTTTTTGGCCTCACTGCATCCAATACAGGCATTTATTCTATTATATCTTGTTTGACAGAGCTCTATGAGCTCTGTCAAACAAGATATAATAGAATAAATGCTCAGTTTACCTCCAGAACACAGGAAACTGACCAACTCCCTGTTAATTGTATACTCCTGTTTATTGAATAATTTTCACTGGCAAAATGGATATTCAATTTGGAGGATTCTACTGTACTACATTCAGCTACATACTGGAAAAATTGGCACACACATCTTCTCATTATTCAAATTGTTGCATTCAGTTCTTATGTGACTGTCTTCTGCACTCAAAATCTATTGAAATGCAACACAGAATGGGTCATGAATTATTGCGAATCAATACAATATTGACAAATCGTCCTGAGTTCCAATGTGTTCTCTGTGCCAGTAGGCACAGAGAACACACTGGGACTCAGGGGACGAAATGATAATAGATTTTTAAGGCAGTCCCAAACATGTCTGGCATTCCAGAAAATCAAGGGGTGCAAAAATTTGCCCTCCTCAGTTTTTTCAAGGAGTGCAGCACTCCTGCACTCCTAAAGAATGCCAGGCCTGATTGAATTATGGCACCCCCTGGGGGTAAATTATGGTGGAAATAAGTGGAGCCCCTGGAGTCCATAATGTGGGTGACAGTGACTCTTCCCAAGATTTCAAATCGGCCAGGCCTGTAATCCATTCTCACTGCAGTGAGCATGCATGAAGTACAATCTGAATTCAGATTTTTATCTGCTATTATCCATAAGTAGGAAATGGATGATGTGAAATTTTAGAACAACTGTACCCCAAATACAATTTTTACACTGCACACTGATGTCAAAATATCAACACAAAATTTTTCTCATAACGTAACTAGAAATTTAACAAATTCAATTTTGTTTGACAGAACTCAGTGAGCTCTGTCAAACAAGACTGAATTGGACATATTCCTACTTGCATTATGAGGAAAAATTGAGCTCCGTTAAACAATACTGAAGTGGTCAAATTCCTACTTGCATTGGGTGGAAAACTTGCTCATTTAGCTCAAACAATACTGAATCGGTTACATTCCCACTTGCATTGTGGGGAAAACTTCAGGCTTCAAATTATTCCATTCTGAGATTCATGTGCAGAGGATTAAGCTTAAACATGTACCTTTGTGGTTTGAGAAGACTAAATCAGCATTGTCTTTCATTTCTTCCATCATTTCTTCTGCCTGGGCTCCTTCAGCTTCACTTCCACTGTCATCTGCATTATTTTCCAAATCCATGCCAGCAACATCTTCATTAAGGGAATCTGAGAAAAATAATTACACAAATGTATGAAGGGTGTATATATACACATGAAACTTAATTAAGCACTCCCTTTTTTTCTTGCAGTGGTGTTAATAGAAACTGTCGTTACTTTTATACAATCTTTAAGTTTCTGATGGCCAAAAGAGATTGATTGAGGAAAGAATGGTCTATTGACAAATGAAAGACAATACAAAGATGAAAATATGCAGTATTTTAATGGCGCTAATTACACATATCTGTCACTAATGTTTTTGATGGAAAAATGTTCTCTCGACAAGTATGGTGCTGGAACGGTCCATGATGAAACAATGCTGGTAATTACTGACAAAAAAATGTAACTTGTGATCTCCTGAACACAATAGCAGGGTCTATCCACCACGCGCCCAGATGACAGCCTGAACCCTCCACCTAATGCTATCAGTGAGCCTTCTGATATGGTCCAGAGGCAACTGCTGCCACTCCTCATGCAATGCAGTTTCCAAATTGGCAAAATTCTGTACAGGTGGATCCCTTCCTTGCACACAACTTCCAAGAAAGTCCCAAATGTGTTCTAAGGGATTCAAATTGGGGCTCATCGCAGGCCAAGGTAGTATTGTAATAGCGTTGTTCTGAAGGAATGCTCTCACAGCATGGGAATGATGTGGCCCTGCATTGTTGTTCATGAATACAGGGCGATTAGCCAATGGGTGGTTGTCAAAATGAGGCACAACATCGGATTGAGAATGTCCTGGATGTACTGATGAACACTGAGATTCCCACGTACAGTCACCATATCAAGTTTACAATCATGAGAGAGGCATATCTCCAGATAATTGCTGATCCTCCACCATAAGGAACAGTAGGTCTGATGTTTCTGGACACGCAAGCAGTATTTCCAGGTCTCCACACTCTAATGCGAACATCTGAGACATGAAGCAGGAACCTACTCTCGTCTGACCAATGGACTCTCCTCCACGTCCTGAGATTCCAATGTTGTCATACCATACACCACTCCAGATGTTGTTTTTGATGCTGATCAGACAGAGCTGGATGCTTGATGACCCTTCTGGACCACATACCCAGTGTTTTGAGAGGCTTTTGGACAGTTCTGTTGCACAAATGCCAATTGGGGAGCCAAAGGCATTTCAAAACCCCACTTGAAGCAAAGAGTTCACACCTAACGAGGCATGCCAGATTCCGATCTTCCCGAGGAGAGGTCTTTTGGGGTTGTCCAGGCTTTGGTTGGTCCTTAACATCGTTGGTTTGTTGATTATTTCAGATAAGTCTGCTGATGACAGAATGACTATAGCCAAGTTGCCTTCCAATAGCTTTGAATGACATGCCTGTTGCATGCATACCAATGATTTGACATGTTAGTGCCTCTGACAGTCTCCTCCTTGCCATGTCAACATTTATTGATAAAAGAAGTGACAAATTTTCTTGTTTTATACCCAGATATTGCATGTGGATGATAGTGTTTTTGTGGCATTCGTGGGAAGCATGCTTCATGTGGAGGAGGGGATGTGTTTGGGGTATGCTATCAACCAGAAACATCATGTTTCACTAGATGAAATGTACTACAAGACATAGCAATCATTATTAACACAAAATAATCGGTAACAGCAACTTCACTGTCATGAAACATTTCAAGGGGTACTTAATTAAGTTCCTGGTGTATACATGTAGAATAGTCTGTCGTAAGGAGAAAACAGGGATTCGTTTGAGCATCTACAAGGCCTGTTTATGGGAAACTTTTCCAGTGACATTTGGGCATGATTTTTTCCAATCCCAACACAAAAAAAAAAAAATTAATTCACAACTGTGCCCTTAACTGCGCAGTCATAAGGACTCAGAAAACTATGGACATGAATTGTACATTAAATTTCAATTGCTTACCTAACAAAGTCTCTTAATTCAGACGCAAATGACAAGTTCTTCATTAATAGTATAAGGACAGTTTGATGGAGACTATAAAGACTGCGTGATCATAATTTCATGTGACTGTTTGTTATAAAACGTACCTGTAGTGTACATGCAGTTGCTTAGGTGTCGGTCTTAACCCTTTGAACACTGGTGGTATCTTCCATGCCAGTTAAATGGCAGAAATTGGAAGGGTCCATATCCATTATTTGGGGGTAGAGCAATTAATATTTTCAACGTGCAGCCTGAAGGCTGCACGTTGAAAATATTAATTGTTCTACCACACACGTTCACTTAGTAGCCATCCTACGTAATGTAATTATGACATATCGTGTTCCTGGACCGGAAAAGCGGCCTCTCGTGTTGAAAGAGCTAATGTGCTCTGTTCAATTCAAATGTAACATTTCTTAGTCTTTGTATGTTTTCCCCTCCAAAACAAATTCCTAATTGGAGCCCACATGATGCAAATATTTCCAATAGCATGGGCCTCACCCACTTTCCCAAAGAGGGCAGAAGAACCCCTGAGAAAAACTAAGGTAGCCTAAAATGCTCACCTGGATCAAGTTGTCTACAAAGAATAAGGATATTAGTGTTGAGGGAGACAATAAGGAAGTGTCAACTTTTACATGTGTGCATTCGGCAATGACTGTTACCTGCTACCAAGCAGGCTCTGAAAATGTCTGTTTTTCAACCCCAAGGCCCCACTCCCTAAACACATCCTGCATTAGGCTTGAGATTATGTTGAAAAAAGACAAAAGGACTTCCATCTGAAAAGACCAAATTTAGGGTGGAAATTCAGTGAAATATTCAGTGCTTCTGGAAGCAATCATTAGTGTCAACAAGAACTTGATTAAGTCAGGATTTTTTGGGACAAATTAGGCCTTTCTGCTTGTGTGTCCTTACACACTCATGAACATATTTGAATCATAGAATTTCAGAGCAAACTGGAGAATTAATGTGTCCAGAAACAAAGTGTATAAACTGGAAGACAAAATTACTTTTCAATGGTCATTTGTAACGTGAGCATATTTTTCAAAGATATTACACTACCAACAAAAGGAGCCTAGGTTTAGCAAAGTATTGCTCATAAATAATTGTTTTGTTACAATTTATTTGAGAGTGCCAACAGGCACTCTCCAATAAATTGCAACAAAACAATTTTATATGAATATTTTTCTTCTACTGCTGAGCCAACAACAAATAAAGCCACTATGCTTTCTGCACTTTTCAGTAGAGCCCTTATAGCGACTTCCAGCACTCAACCAGTTGTTGGGTTCTGTATAGGCTGAATAATGAGGGAATGTGATGTTATTTATTTATTTATTGGTGTTTAACCCTTTACCTAACATGAAAAGCAGACGACACTTGTAAAAAATATTCTTGAATTTCTAATTTTTTTCCATTTTTTGTCTCTAAAACATAGGTTATGACCCCTCATTGGAACAAGCTCGATGAGCTTGTTCCAATGAGGGGTCATAACTTATGTTTTTAAGACAAAAAATGAAAAATATAATGAAAATTAATTGGCGATATTTGAGAATAGTGCAGGCCGGTTTTGGCCATAACGTTGGGTAAAGGGTTAAGGTCATATACTTATACACAATGGCTAATTGAGACAGTGACAGTTTTACAGGTGGAAGAAGCCGGAGTACCTGGAGAGAACCACAGAGCATCGACAAGCAACTGTCAGCTCCTCAAAATTCTCTGTTCCTGCTCCGCTCAAGCAGGAATACAGCGGTTGAAGACATGTGCACCATCGACGTGCAGTATGCCTTAGTACATGTAGGCAACTGGGATAAAGTGCCTTGCCCAAGGAAAAACGTGAGTCCCAGACGGGGATCGAACTAGAGACCTATAGCAAAGAAGTCCAACAGTCTACCACTGAGCTGCCGCACTCCCGGAATGTGATGTTCAAGCACTAGTAGTCAATGTAGAATGTAACTGTAATACAGGCTTCTGAGAGGTTAACAACACATGGTAGCTAACGGTTACCAGCACCTAGGTAGTATTGTGCACTAAGAGAATGAAATAAAAATATGAAACTATCGGATCATTTGCTTTTATATTTTTCATCTGTGTCTTGTTTTGGTTGATATTTCTTACTGGTGCATCTGAGACAGGCAGGAGGAATAAGTTCAGAAATCACAGTGTTGGTAGGGTCACACTGCAGATCTTAGTGCTTTAGCCATTTTATAATGGCTGTTTATACTGGTTGCCATGTTGAGATTTAATGGGCAGAGGTGTTTTAGGAACATTTGCTGTTGATATCCTGTTGCTAATGGTAGCTTCCAGGTGTTACAAGATCTTTTCAAAAGTGAACAGTAATACTTTTTCTTTCGAGTCTGGTAACATATTTTGTGCACTTGACAAGTCCCTTGTGTATACATGCATTATACAACTGCAGTTTTAACCTAGGGAGGGGACTGGGTTGTAAGTTAAATTATCCACAGTTAGATCAATAAACCACAGCCATATATTTTACAATTACAGTTTAACATAGGTAGGGGTGGGTTGAGGATTTTATCATCCACAATTTGAGCAGCAAACCAACACCCATATAATTTTAGTTTTAACATACACCCATACACAGGCCTGGCAATCTAGAAAATTAAGGAGTACAGCAAAACAGTTGCCCTCCTCAGATTGCTTGGGAGTGCAATTGCACCTGAAATTTCCAGTGCAAAAACTTGTATGCTATTTTGATTATATTCACTTCAAGGTATTAATATTGTGACTGAAAAATTGCACTACATTCAGCTACATAGTGGAAAAATTGGTACACACATCTTCTCATTATTCAAAATGTTGCATTAAATTCTTATCTGACTGTCTTCTACACTCAAAATCTATCGACATGCGACACAGAACAGGTCATGAATTATTGCGAATCAATACAACATTGACAAATCGTCCCCTGAGTTTAAATGTGTTCTCTGTGCCAGTAGGCACAGAGAACACATTGGAACTCAGGAGACGAAATGATAATAGATTTTAAAAATATTCCCAGACAGGACTGGCATTCAAGAAAATCAAGGGGTGCAAAAAATTGCCCCCCTCAATTTTTTCTAAGCGTGCAGTAGGCTGCAGCACTCCTGCACTCCCGAAGAATGCCAGGCCTGCATACATTATACATTTACAGTTTATACCAAGGTTGGGAGGGGGGTTGGGGGGGGGGGGGTCGTGCAGATTTTATCATCCATAATCAGATCTGCAAACTGCATACATTTACACCTTTAGTTTCAACTGGGGGGAGGCGGGGTCGGGGGGGGGGGGGGGAGGGAAAGTGGGGTTTGTGCCATCGATAATTAAACTGACAAACCACCCTCGTGTATTCTACAATTTTAGTTTTAACCTATGGAGGAGAGTGGGTTGTAGATTATAACATCCACAATTAGATCAGCAAACACATATTATACAAATGCAGTGTTAACCTAGGGAGGTGGAGTGGGTTAACCTAGGGAGATGGAGTGGGTTAACCTAGGGAGGTGGAGTGGGTTGCAGGTCTAATTGTCCACAATTAGACCAGCAAACCACAGCCATATATTTTACAATTACAGTTTCAACCTACGCAGCGAGTAGGTTGAAGGTTTTAACAGTATCACCCACAGTCAAAACCACACCAAAATAACAATTACAGTTTTAACCTGGGTAGGGCAGTGGGTTGTAGGTTGTATCATAGACTGAGTAGTACAGGTGCAGATTGCGTCATGTCTATTTGAATATAGCGACCTGCTTGGAACACATAGATGATAAACGTAGGTTAAAATTTAGTAAATGTTGAAGCAGTAGTAAATTAGAGAAAGTGCAAGAGTTAGAGACAGACCTGACCAAATTCCAGGCGAAAGTTTAAATTTTACGTAATATTCAACTACATCAGCAAACCATATCCTCATGTAAATTGACTACAATTAGAGTCTGAGGAATGGTGGGTGGGGAGTGGGGTGATTTGCATCAAAAACTGGGGGATACAGTTGGAGATGGGTTAATATAGTGTATATTTATCCACAGATATACCAAGGCATATCAAGGCGACATCAATGAAATATTAATTTGATATCATCCACACTCAGATCAGCAAACCACATATATATACTAGATATCACGGAGATGGAATCCATCTCTGCGGGCCCCGCAGCAACTAACCGATGTTAGGTATAAACTGATGTCAACCGTAATCCTAAAATATTTCAAGCAATAGGTAAAATCTGATTAAAATCCCTTCCCGGACACGAACTTGTCAGAAAAAAAACCCAAATTCTGAATAATTTGACCATGAGGTCAAACTTCAAGGTCAAAGCATGGCAACCTTGGTACGCGACACGTCGCCTTGAGATAATCTACCCACATACCAAATATCAAAACCCTATCAATTAAGGGAAAAAGTTACAGCCTGGACACGAACTTGTCAGAAAAAAAAAATCTGGATAATTTGACCTTGAGGTCAAACTTCAAGGTCACAGCATGGCAACCTTGGTACGCGACACGTTGTCTTGAGATAATCTATCCACATACCAAATATCAAAACCCTATCTATTAAGGGAAAAAAGTTACAGCCCGGACACGAACTTGTCAGAAAAGAACCCCGAATTCGGAATAATTTGACCTTGAGGTCAAAGTTCAAGGTCAAAGCATGGCAACCGTGGTATGCGACACATCGTCTTGAGATAATCTACCCACATACCAAATTTCAAAACCCTATCTATTAAGGGAAAAAAGTTACAGCCCGGAAACGAACTTGTCAGAAAAGAACCCCGAATTCTGAATAATTTGACCTTGAGGTCAAAGTTCAAGGTCAAAGCATGGCAACCTTGGTACGCGACACATCGTCTTGAGATAATCTACCCACATACCAAATATCAAAACCCTATCTATTAAGGGAAAAAAGTTACAGCCCGGACACAAACTTGTCAGAAAAGAACCCTGAAAATGTAATAATTTGACCTTGAGGTCAAAGTTCAAGGTCAAAGCATGGCAACCTTGGTACGTGACACATCGTCTTGAGATAATATACCCACATGTCAAATATCATAACCTTATCTATTAAGAGAGAAAGATTACAGCCCGGACAGAAAGACAGACGGACACACGGACAGAGTGATCACTATAGGGCGTCTGCCTCTCGACGGGGCCCAAATTATACAATTAGAATTTTACCCATAGGGGAGTAGACTGTAGGTTGTATCATCCACAATTAGACCAGTAACCACACCCATATATCATATTATTAAAGTTTTAACCTAGGGAGGGGAGTGGGTTGTACTTTGTATCATCCACAATTAGATCAGACCAGGGTTCAAATAAGAAATTTTAAATTTTTTTAGTAAATTTTGTTTCTTAACATACCTACCACAATTGTTTACAATTGGCTGTAACGAAAGTGCAAGCCCTACTTTGGAACTAACTCAAGCTAAGAAACTTTTCCAAACGAGTTGGAAAAGTGGAAGAGTGCAAAAGCACGAAAAAGATCTCTGCACACCTCTTGCATTTACCGAGCGCATGCGCAATAACCGTGACGTCAATTCCGTATTTCCGTCAACGAGAAGTTTGTTATTTAGCGGGGAGGCAAAGATATCAAAGACATCCCCAAGGAGGGTGGGCCTCCGGTAAACAATTGTGCTTGGTATGTTAAGAAACAAAATTTACTAAAAAAATTTCATTTCTTCTCAACCTACTCACAATTGTTTACAATTGGCTGAATAAACAATAGGAGGAGGTGAATCACATAACCAATACCAACAAGCGCAGCCGAAAGAAATGCAAGGAGGGCAGAGAATAATAGCGAAACCTGTAAAAGAAGAAAGAAAGAAGCACCTGAAAAGAACAAGGCTGAGTGATGCACAAACCTGAAAAAACGTATTTAACGAGGGTGCACAACAGCCTGAGCAGCAACGAGAGGGCCTAAAGAAAAAAAGGTCCTCAGATTGCTGCTGAAGGTGGCAGAGATAAAAGGAGGAGAAAGTAGAAGCATTCCTCCAATAAACCGCATTCATAACATTCCTGAGCGAAACAGAATTGGAGAACGCACAGGATGTAGAAATGGCACGAACCTCATGAGCATTAAATAGGTTCGAAACAAGATCCGAAGTAGACAAACTGGAATAAGCCAGCTTGATTGCAAGACAGATGCATCTGGAAATAGAATGGGTAGAGATAGACAGCCTCCTAGGAATGAGAGACAGAAAGAATCTCTCCCGACCCCTCCGAATGAACTGCGTGCGATTAATATAAGTCTTTATCGCACGAACAGGACAAAGAAGAGGTCTCCGGCCATTGACAGCAGGGAAAGCCTGAATGCAGATGGGAGGAGGCACTGAATCAGGAAGTTGATTCTTGGCCAGAAAAGAGCAATCAGTAGTGAAGGTTACACTGTTAGCCTCATTTCTGAAGAAAGCAGAATCAACAGATAGTACATGAAACTCACTGACATGTCTGGCAGAAGCAAATGCTAGAAGGAAAGCAGTCTTATAGGTGAGAAAATGCATATCGGTCTCAGATAAAGGCTCGAATGGCACTCCCTCCAAACAATGCAACACCCATGCCAAGTTCCACTTGGGTGTAAGACGCAAAACTCAAGGCCTCTTCAGAGAAAAGTGCCGAATCAGTTTGGAGAGAGAGAGAGAGATTACGACCGATGCACCACTTTCCCACATAAGAGAAAGTATCAGACAGCATAGACCGATAGCCCTTAATAGTAATAGGCTGGAGGCCCTTGGAGTCAAAAAGGTATACCAGAAAATCCGCAATTTGAGCGACTGATGAATTACGGTAATCCACATTTTGAGCAGTACACCAGCGGCAGAAAACCTTCCACTTAGCAGCATAAGTCATGCCAGTGGAATGTCGCCGCGATCCAGAAATGCACTCCACTGTTTGTCTTGAAACACCTCTACGTCGGAGTCAGGACCTGATAAAAGACAGGCGTGAAGGGACAGGCTCGCCAGGTTGTTGTGATACTTCCTGGGATGACCCTGGGAAAGAAGATCATGACGTAGAGGTAGACGAATCGGCTGATTTGCCAACAGAGGCTGCAGCAGATTGATCCACACACTCTGTGGAGACAGAGGTGCAATCAGAATGATCCTGCAACTGCAAGCGCGAATCTTCGCCAACACTTGAGGAAGAATCGTTGCAGGAGGGAAGGCATAGGCAATCCAACCGGTTCAGTCCAGAGACAGAGCGTCTACCGCAAATGCTAGTGGATCTGGACAAGGGGAGACAAAGGTCTCTACCTGATGAATCCAGCGAGTGGCGAAAAGGTCGACAAGGGGACGCCCCCAAATCGCCTGAAAAACCAACCGATGCAACATCCATTCAGTGGGAAGGACACTGTCATGTCGGGACAGGGAGTCTGCTAGGATGTTGAGACGTCTGGGAATGTGCCGAATGGCCACCCGGGCGTTTACATCCCGTGCCAACAGCAGAAGATCCCGAGATAGCCGATACATGGGAATCAAATGTGTGCATGTGACAGCCACCTTGATTCTGTATCTAGGCCACCACTGTCAAGTTGTCCGAAAGAAGTAGGACTGTGTGATCCAACAGGTGAGAGATCCATTGCCGAAAACTCAACAGAAGAGCAAGGAGCTCCTTCTGGTTGATATGAAGGGCCATCTGCTCACTGTCCCACTCACCGTGAGTAGACAGACCAAGAGGATCCAATGTCGCACCCCAACACCGATCGCTGGAATCCACAGTAAGGATGCGATCGGCTGACAGAAGATCCAACAGAACACCCTGAGTCAACCAGGGAACATCGGCCCAAGGGTGGAGGTGACAAAGCAGGGACTAAGGAATAGGAAGTTCCAGATCCAGAGGATCCACATTTACATGCCAATGATCCAACAGGAAGTGTTGGAGAGGTCGGACAAACAAGCGACCCAGCAGAATGAGATCTGTCACCGAACTGCAAAGGCCCAGCATCCGAAGGAAGGTCCTGGCCAAGACCGAGGAGGATTGTATCAGGCTCTGAGTCAAGGTGGAAAGGATCGTCGCCCGAGCATTGGGAACCGATGCCACATTGTGAAGAGTGTCGAAATCCATTCCCAAATGACGAAATTACTGAGAAGGAAGGAGATCAGACTTCTCACAATTGACTCTGAAACCCAGCGACGCAAGTAGGCCAAGCAACCGCCGGACATCAGACTCCGGAACTGCAGCATTGTGGTGCTGTCGGAGGATGTCGTCCAGGTAGGCTGACGAAGTCACAGCCGACTGAGTACGGTGAAAAGAGAGCACATGTGACATCAGTCGGGTGAAGGCCCAAGGAGCCAGGTTCAAACCGAATGGGAGAGCTTTGAATTGAAAGACATGATCCCGAAACGAGAATCGAAGGTATTTCTGTGACGCCAGATGAATGGGTACATGAAAATAGGCATCCTTCAGGTCGATACTGGCTGCAAAATCGCCCTGATGAATCGAATGTCGAACTGACCTGAAAGTCTCCATGCTGAAACGAGGTGCTATGATGGACTCGTTCAGGATACTCAGATCGATGACAAGATGAAACTGGCCGTTTTTCTTCGGCACCAAGAAAAGTCTCGAGTAAAACCCCGGTGAAAGGGTGTTCCTGACCACCTCGATGGAGATCTCCTGCACCAGAAGGTTCCGACACAGAGAATGGGAAGGGACCCGAGTCGGGAGGGGCATCTGAGATAAACAGGGGTGCCGCGGGAAGGACAGTCGCAGACTGGAATGGATGACGTCGAGGACCCAAGGGTCCGACGTTATCTCTGTCCAACGGTCGAAAAACAGCGACAGCCTTCCCCCGACTAGAGGCGAATCGAGGTGAGGACATTCATTTGCGGACTCGACGAGGCCCCAGAGAGGAGAAGCAACAGAGTCCTGAGACTTTCCTCCCTGAGGCTGCCAGCGAGCTTGGCCGCGTCGGCGCTTCTTCTGAGCAGAAGGAGCGGACGGAGCCGAAGGCATGGCCTATGTGGCCAATGCAGTTAGACGCTTGGCGAGCCTGCAACAACCACCACTCGCAGCAGCAGGTTGGTCCAGCTGTCCTAACAAAAGCTGGTCCTTTGAATGATGAAGAACCTCACCACGGACAGCTTCCATGGAACAGCTGAGGTCCAACCAAAGAAGCAGACCTCAGAACAGCACGCTGATCAGAAGGAAGGGATGGAGAAGTATCCAACACTGCATCCCAGCGTGCAAGCTCCAAATTAGCCATGTTACAGGCGAGAGTGTGTGTCAGGTTCATAAGAGCCTGCGACAAAACACGCAAAGGCGCCTGAGCATCATCAAACTCCCCTGTCGGAAAATATGCAGCCAGGGCACTGACGACGTGGTCCGTGAGAGATAACATGCCCAGCATCTCTCGGGACAGGCCCACCATACATTCAACGACTGACATCGAGAGAACTGCCACTTAGGGTTAGTCAACCCGAGGGTAGAAGAATCTTCATCCACAGTGGAAGACTGGTGGACAGACGGATTCGTAGACACGCGACGGAGGCAGAAAAGCATCAGATCGTGAAAAGAAAAAACCCTTCAGGGCTTTGGAAACACAGTTTGGTGTCCAGGCCCTGGAAGGGCTCAACAACCTGAGCCGATTGCAGAGGGCGCAAAACCCCAGAGCTAGAAGGCTCAACATGGGTGCGACGCTCCAGAGAGGACTGCGGCCGGAGGGTCACTGATGGCTGTCTGAAAGCTGAATGTCTGGCAATAAGCCAAAGACAAAATCTAAAGCCTGCCCCAAGACTGACAAGAAAATCGTCATCCTTTGTGGCAGAAGGGACGTAGCCCAACTCGGGCTGACCCGCAGAAATCTCCTGTGAATACTGAACAGTATCCAAAGGGCCAGGCGAGGAATCTCTGCGACTGACCAAATGAGGTTATGCCCCAGGAGGCACAGGGAAGCCAACTTGAGGGTTGCTAGAAAGCAATCGGGTGAACGCCAAAATGGCCTGCCTCAGCTCACCCTGAGAATCAGTCATAGCAGCCGCGCCTAATGGAGTGTCTTCCCAATGGACCCTTCTAGATGAAGAACCCAAATCCTCAGAAGGGACTGATGATGAAAGTCGATCAGCAGACAGAGTATGGAGACGGTGAGAAGACACCGGAGGACAGTCCCAAGAGTGACGCCCAGGGGCTATCACTGACCTCTGCAAAACAGAAGGCCCTGCCTGCAAATCCTCTAGAGAGACCGACGGCGTACATCGATCGGTACCTGGACCTGGGACTCGATGAGAAGACACCGGAGGATTGTCCCAAACCTGCCATTGGCCTCTGTGTGACAGAAGGCCCCAACTGCCCATCCTCTGAGACCGACGACAAGCATCGATCGACAGCCAGACTTGGAACACAGTGAGAAATCACTGGAGGAAGGTCCCAAGAGTGACAGCTAACAGGGGCCATCACTGGCCTCTGCCGAACAGCAAGCCCTTGATGCCAATGTCGCAGCCCCATCCTGCTAGTAGGCTCACCAGCAGGGGAAGGCGGAACAACGAACCATTTGCTCGAGGGACGAGGAATCGCTGCTGAAGCAACCGAATGGCCCAACTGACCAGGAGCAAACCTAGCCAAATGAGACGGGGCAGCCAGCAAACCCAAACAGCTTTGCTGAGAAGCCATGAAGGCTGAGAGCCCAGAGACACACCACCAGATACAGCCTCGGACCCCCGAGACTGTACACCATCACCGGAAGAGATGGCAGAACCACTATCATACAAGATAGGATCAGCAGGAACAACTTTCCCAGCAACTGTCGACGGTGCAGGTGGCAAATCAGAGAGAGTGACCGAGCTGACCTCGGAAAAACTCTCAACAAAAACAGCCGCCTCAAGGGTGACATCAGAAGCCAAAGGAAGAGAGACCGCAGTCTCCACTTCAGGCATCCCAGCACCAGCACCGTCAACAGTTGCAGAGGAACTTGCTACCGAAAAAGGCTGACCGACATCCTGCATGACAGAGTCACCACGTGCACTCTCAGAAATCTCCGAAGAAGCACGGCTACGTGTCACATTTTACTACATTTGGTCTACGGATAAAAAATTATATTACCAAAACAGAACTTCCATTTCTTTTTTCCGTCAGTCCATATTTCATATCTAGACAGTACACTGAGGTAGCTATGTGTCAATGTTTACTACATTTGGTCTACGGATAAAAAATTATATTACCAAAACAGAACTTCCATTTCTTTTTTCCGTCAGTCCATATTTCATATCCAGAATATTAGGGTTTGTTACTCAAGTGACAGCGACTGACTGGTGCTATGAAATATACATCAAAATTCAAAAACCACCAAAAATGACATAAATAAATACTCTTCAGGCACAAAACAGTTGTATCTAAATCCCTGATTTAGGTTGCTTAGTTAAGAAGAAAATTTAAAGGAAATATTACTGCTGAATTCTCCAATCTTCCGACTTTTGAGTGCAGCATCTCCTTACACAATGGTTTTAGATAGTGTCATTTCATTACTGTACAAAATGTGGATGATCACTGCACATTTCAGATTGATCACTACACATTTTGGGAACACTGCACGCTTATTTTATACCCTGGATCAGCAAGGCACACCCAGAAATTATCCAATTACAGTTTTACCTTTGGAAGAGGAGTGGGATGCACTTGTGGGTTGTATCATAACTGAGTTTCGGAAACTGAAGCATTGTCGCTGCTGGAGAAATAGATTTACACTGCATATTCAGCCAAAACTCAAGGAGTGTCACCTGAATCCGTGCGTGAATGTATGTCTCACCATGACAAACCTGCCTGTTTCGTTAATGTTGGGGTGGTTCTTATCCTGAAGGGGTCAATATCTTTTCCTCAAAAGGCATAAAACAGGGATTCACCAAAATTAACAATTTTAATGGATATAGAAAAATATAGTGATTTGTAACTTACATAAAATCCAATGAATAAAACACAAACGTCAATCACACCCCACCCACACAGTTTTTGAGTCACTTGCAGGCCACCGTTCTCTGTTGTCGCTGGTTTCTTCTTCCTTATCGCTGGTGTTTGGACTCTGATCGTCTTTCCATGAACATACAACTGGAACTTCACTCTTTCAATGCCGTCGCACAGCCACTAATGCATTGTCACTTTATCAGACACCTTTGCACTTACATGTGACATAATGTCACTCTACCACTGCCGTCGCACGGCCACTCATGTATTGTCACTTTACTGGATTTCCTCTAACCTGTGATGGAATGTTACTCTTCCACTGCCGTTGCATGGCCACTAATATATCGTCACTTGACTGGATGCTTTTCACTCAAGCAGTCACCACTTATGGGGTTAAATGCTCCCCTCCATTTATCTTAGAATAATGTTCATACTGTACAGACAAACCTACTCTATCTATGTATGGCTTGCCTTCTACAACAGGTAATACTGTTTACCTGAATACCAACATTCGTGAGCTCCTTGAGCTCATACTTCCTACTTTTGACCCTACACTCATATGGCCACCGACTTGGCCCGCGACTTTTCCTACTCTACATATGAGCTCTGTCTCTCCCCTTTCATGTAATTACAATGTGCCTATACTTTCGCACCGATGCGCACCTCTATCCTATAGCATGGGACATCCCCAACTCCTCGCGTACAACCCAGTCTTACACACCTTGCGACTGGAAAGAATTTTTCGAGAAACCCGACTCTTATCCCATAGCAAGGGCATTAATTCCCATTTTAATTGCTTCTCCTGAACTTGGCCGCCTAGATTTATCTCAATTTAAAATTCTCTTAAGTTCCTTTGAAGGTCTCGCATTTTCGGTGTATACTGGCATTCGGTGCAGACCAGATATGTAATATGGGTGTGTGTCCAGAACATGTGCGATGTACTGTTTTTACAACAATAACCTATTAACTGGACTTAATTACATAGATAATGACTGCTGGAGACACACGATAATGGGCATAAAATTTCATGCTTAATTAGCAGCGCATGAATTACTTTACTGGTCTGTTTAAGTGACAAATATGTTTTCAGGGTCCGTCATATACCTATCTTTACGCTCTATATTTAGCCCAGTGAGAAAGAGTATCAGGAATATATACACTTTTAAACAACAAAATCATAAATTCAAGCTATCACCTTGACACTGAGGAGTGCAGGTGCCTTCTTGGAAAACATAGATTTTTATTTAACGACACTTTCGACAGCCAGGGTCACCTCATGTCAATCAGTTTTATGGGTGGAGGAAGCCAAAATACTCAGAGAACCACCGAGCAATGGTGAGAAACTGTCAGCCTCCCCAACATACTAACTCTGCACAAGCAGGGTTAGCATTGGCTTAAGACAAGTTCACCATCAGTGTGCAGTACACCTTAGTACCAGACCTTTAGATCAGTCTAATTTGGGCACAATGGCAAATTTGGATGTGGCCTGCATGGTATTTTCTCTTTCTTGGTGTCTGTTTTAACTTTTAGGTCCCTGTCTTAAACAGATAGTTTACAACCCTGTGTAAAAGGTATTCACCATTATCACTGGTCCCCACCACCCTTTGACGTAAGTTTACTCGACTAACTCGAGAAGGCTTCTAAGTTTCCCAGTGTCGAGCCAAAGGCCTATTTGAATGTAAGCTAAATTAAATATGGTGTTTACTGAGAAATGCCACAAACATGAATATAATAGATCTCAAGCTTTAAGTGCATGGTCACATATAATTCGCCACAGAAAAGTAATCGGCGTCTACAGTGTCGCATCGACCCTGTTGATGCCGATTGCTTTTCTGTGGCAAATTCTGTGGGTTTTTTTTAAAAATTATTTATCTGTTGCATTGTTTGCTTCGAAGGTAAGCTCTAAGCTATATTACAAGCATCAGGGAAACCTGGCCAAACTATATATTGCCGAAACACTGCAAAACTTTGGAAAAAGTTTCAAACTCTGCATAATTTGGGAACAATTATCTTATTTGGGCACAGCATTTACCATCGTTAGTTTGGAAGATTTTAAAGGCCTGCTTAGTACACAGCGTCTCAGTACCCCCACGGAGAAACACTGATGATACGCAAAAAAATTCTGTATTTGCTGATGTAGTTGTAAATGAGATGATAAATCGGTGTTAGAGGAAGACAAAAGTCTGGGAGAAAATTTTTTATGGCATATACAAATGCAGAAGCAAATCACATCCAGTGATACACATATAAAATGTTTATGATTATAGCCTGGGTAGTGGTGGGGGAGTGGGATGATTAACTGCTCAAGTTTTAAATTTGTTTTTGATGAGATTTACAAGTAAATAAATTGGCCCTGATGTGAACTTTAGCTTACTATTTATAGGAGAATGCCTAGAACCCTGTTGTTATTATGTAGATTAAGACACCTAACACATAAAACAAATCAAGAATATGAGTCTCAGAAGAAAAAAGAAATAGTAATTGAAAAAAATTAAAAATAAAATAAAAAACTGTCTGCCCACATCTATTTGAAAAAAAAAGACCCAAGAAGCTGATCTACTTTTTGTAGTGTTCATAACCCTCAGTGCCAAAACTTTTCTAGAATTGAATCTGCATTGCAGCATACAAATCGGACAGAATGTCATCGATTCCAAGTCAACTTAGTCAAGTCATGATTGGTTATTACAATATGACAGAACAGAAGTTATTCATGACTCACACTGGTGTACTTGTTCTGAGACCACAGCATTTGTCAAAATATTACTTGAGGCTTCAAGGGTTTATGCAGTGTGTTCAGGAATTTGTATGTCTGTTATGTTTCTTATTCAGTACCTGTTCATTTTGTATGGTTGAAGGGTGAGTGTGGTGAAATATGAAGTACTGAAATTAACTGGTAGAGTGCTGAATTAATTTTTGTCGTCAAGATTTGCTCACCTATGTTTGCTTGTTACAATTTAAGGGAGAGTGCCTTGAGGCACTCTCCCATAAATTGTGACAAGGCAAATCCACACAGACTTAATAATTTCACTTCAGAGAAAATATGAAACACACCCACAGAATATGAAGCCTTCAAATTGCGGTACCTGCACTTAGTAATAAAGACCAAAATAGGCTTCCAGCTCTCTGGCAGTTAATGAGCACACAATTAAAATGTTTATCTTTAGCATTGTTCAGTTCATCTTCCTTCTACAAGTACATGTGGGATGTCTCAACTACCTTCCACTTCAACCTTAACTGGCCAAGTATATAGCTAGCCAGATGGTTGAGAAGATCCTGCGAAACCCAATTGGTCGCAACTATCAACAACATAGCAAAGAACATGCCTGAAGGGGCTCAGACAGATGTCATCCTTTTTGGATTTAGCAAAGGGTTTCGACAAGGTGCCCTATCAACATCTCTTACATAAGTTATCTTACTATGGCATACATGTATGCTTGTAGGCCACCACCTGGATTGAGTACTTTCTAAAACATTGCACCTAAAAAGTAGTCATTGACAGACATGCATACTTGTATGCAGATGTCTTATGCAGCGTACCCCAAAGCACCATCCTTGGGCAACTTCTCTTTTTATCCTTCATCAACGATCTCTCTGAACAAACATCCTCACAAACAAACTGCGTCACTGAAGACTGCCTTCATTTCTGGAAGATACTTAAGAAAGCCAATGCCCAGTACCTGCAAAAAGACCTCAACAGCCTTGAAAAATGGGAATCAATCTGGCAGATCACTTTCCATCCTGAAAACTGTTAGGGCTGCCACGATTTTTTAATTTAGGAATCGATTAATCATCGCCAATCGATAATAATCAATTAATCGTACCTTGAAGTCATTAAAAATGAATAGAACTGAAACGGTTAACCAGTTAACCGATTAACCGACGATCAACATCGTGATCGATCAAAGAAGTCCTTGATCGATTAATCATTACCTCTGAACTACCGCATTACAGGTATTAACACTGTAACAAACACCCCCCCCCCCCACACACACACAACAGTTATAACATGGGTACTGTAGGGAATGTTAAGAGCTACAGTTAAAACTAGAAGTCCTGTCATGAAATTCGGACAAATAGCACGTCGATCTGCACGTTAATCAACATGATCATAGCAAGGCTATCAAATTCTGTTCATATGGCCTGTGCACAAGCAATGTTTCAGCCAATGGACCTCCGGGTAACCCGGAGGTGCATTGGCAGAAACATTGCCTGTGTTTGCTATGAGTAACGAGGAGAACCTGCAGTGCTTTGGATGCCATTCGATATGGCACTTGCACGCAATTACTGCGCGCAATTCCTACGCACAATTAAGCCTAGATAAGCGCACAGTTCGTGACAGGACTTCTAGTTTTAACTGTATGTCTCTATTTAAATTAGTAATTACTGAGTTGTTTGGTTTATGATGTTCTCAAAGTAGCTGCAAGTCTGCAACTTTGCTGGAAAAGATCAGACAATGCCACCAAAACTAATTCTGTGTGCAGACTCACTGAGCGAGATACGACAAGCACACTGCAAGCGAGTCATTGTTATTCGTACACACCCCCACATCAACAAAACTTCAAAGCTGCTGGCAGTCTGGAACTGGAAGACAGTGCAGACAAACATAATTTTTTTTAACCATAGCCTTTCCAGTTTCCAGAGCACATCACACTGCGTATGTTTCTTAGGGCCTGGTGAAAGTGCAAGGCTGCAAGGATGATCGTGCGCTCCTAAAAATCGAAAGTCTGCTGCAATATACTTACCTGGGATTATGCACATTAACTGCTCTTTTGTGTCTGCACATGCCACATGGGTAAGTCTTAGGCCATGAACAATGTTCTCTTTCATATTATTAAGATTTCTGTGTGACACGGAATAGATTACACTTAATAGAGCATGCAAATTGTGTGCCAATGTACTTGTTCACTCACGTGAATGTTACACTGTATCAATAGCCAGAAAATGGGACATTATTAACACTGTAAATCATCAACAGTGTGGCAGCTATTCAATGATCTATCGGGGCAACTGATTCATCGGTTAACCAAGGTTAATCCATGTGATTAATCGATCAAGAAAACTCTTTAACCGTTTCAGCTCTAAAAATGAAGTTCAAGTCAGTTGACTTACCTCAAGTAAACAATGAAGATGATCCTCTTTTTAACTTTTAAGTACATTCAAAGCATCGATGTTCTGAACTTTTAAACCGTACGTGTAATAATCAAGACTGGTCATCAGTTGCGAATTTGCGATGTTCGCAACTGACGACTGGTCTTGATTATTACACTGGCAGCTGAAAAGTTCAGAACATCAAAGCTTTCTATGTACCTAAAAGACAAATGCTTCAAACGGCTTCTTGAGGTTTAACTCTACTTTCTTGACCTTTTACCTTTAGAAACAATAGTTTTTTTATCAATTTTTTTTCAATTATTAAACATCTAAAATGGGGTAAAATTTAACGATTCATAGACAACGAAAAATATAATCAATTTTGGCATGACCGATCGACAATCGATTAATCGTGACAACCCTAAAAACTGTGTCATCTTGCAATTGTGTATAACAAACAAGAAACCAACCAACAAAACAAAGTACAAGCTGCATAACCACATTCCAGAAGAGACAACAAACACTGAAACATTTACTCCTCGATAAATAAAGATTGTTTGACTTCCAAAACGCTTTTAAATGTAACAATTTTAGTAATATTGGGTGGCCTTCAGTGACCATTGGTGGCCTTCGGTATTTAGTACGAGCGTTGAAATGGATAATTGGATTTTCTGTACCCGTATGTGGATAAAACTTTTGGAAAAGGAGACAGGCAAACATTTTTTCTCATATTTCTTATCTAAATTTTGCTACAATGTCATGAAAAGCTACTAATAGGCGAGTGTGATTAAAATGCTCGTAGGCCGGTTTGGGTAAAACTGCGGAGGCCGGTATGGGCGAAATTGCGGAGGCCTGTTTGACTGGAGGCCGGTTTGGGTGTAATTCGTCTAAAAGAATAAGATTCACTGGGAATATAAGTTATAACTGTAATGGGGAAGTGGGATGGGAGAATGAAACACATGTGGTTAGTGAGTGACTCAAAGGAGAGAGTTAATATGCTAATCGGAGAGATTGGGACCTGTTACAATGGAGCAAGAGATGTCATCAAGCAATTTGTCTCAGTCAGAGGAGAGAAGTGTGGGAAAAGGCAGGCAGTTGGGAGCACACAGGAGTGGGGAAGGTTATTTGGAATTCCCGAAGGATAACCAGATACCTCATAATCACATACGGCATCCTATCTCCCAGAAGGCTTGATGGATGATTCCCGGTTTTTCAAAGCTAAACTGTTGGAGCTTTCTCCACTCCTTTTTTGTAACCGCTATGGTCATACACCGGGGCCAATACCAAACCAGCGCTGTTTGGTTTTCTTTTATCTTCTTCCCTTAAATTTGCCAGCGCACAACATTATATTCGGGCTCGCCACCATGGTGGGACTCAAACCTCTACCATCGCCAAGCTGGAACCGAATAGAGCCCACTCTCTAATAGTCTTAATGGCCTTGAGGGATTGATTATTGACAATCTATCACTCCAATGTAAACTGCCGAAATTCTAACCGCGTGTATACTCCCTCAGACCCCATTTGAGGCAATAGGAAAGCTAGGCCTGTGTGATCCAAGTGAAATAAAATAAGGTTAACCGGATCGCAAGGGATTTGTAAATCCCACATCGTCCCTGCGTGCCTTCGGTGCTCTAAAACCTTTCACTCATTCATTCATTCATCGTACATGTTTCAAAGAATGTTCTGATGGTGACGGATCTACTGTTCCAGAGTTGTCCGGTCATGACAGCAAGCACTTCAATGATATATGCAACTGATGGCAACACAGAGTATGCAACACAGGAGTTTCACAGGAAACCTACAGGAAAATCATCAAGAGCCAAGAAGATATAGGTGAATGGAAATGTTGCGTCTGTTCATTAACCTTGATGTGAAAAATTTGAAACATCTTTTCAACAACCTTGATGTAAAATGGTATCAAAATGTAACAGAAAAAATGCGAGAAAGGAATAAAATCTTATTGACATTGACAATTATTTTGTAACGTGATATCTATAAAACTTTGTGACGCTTTGTTGTCATTTTGTAGAGGACGGTTTTGGTAAAATATCGGGGGACTCTTGGTAAAATATGGGCTTGGGAGAAATATCGGGGGACGGTTTGGGGAAAATATCGGGGAATTACAGACAACTCGGACCAAAGACAACTCGGACCAAAGACAACTCGGACCAAGACAACTCGGACCACTTTTGAAGACAACTCGGACCAACTTTGAAGACAAGTCAGCCCAACTTTTGAAGACAACTCGGACCAACTTTGAAGACAAGTCAGCCCAACTTTTGAAGACAACTCGGACCAACTTTAAAGACAACTCGGACCAACTTTGAAGACAAGTCGGCCCAATTTTCAGGACAACTCGGACCACTTTTGAAATCAACTCGGACCAACTTTGAAGAGAAGACAAGTTGGCCCAACTTTTGAAGAAGTCGACCCAAGTTTCAAGACAAGTCGGACCAACTTTCTAGGCAACTTGGACTGACTCGGAGAATAATTCGGACCTGAATGGTGGACAAACGAAGAATCGAGGTTGGTGGGGAAAGACACAGAACAACCAATCACAGTTTAAACGATTTATTAAAAACTGAGGCATGATAATTGTTATATCCACACCTGGTGACGTTTTATACATATAACGGTAAAAGTTACAGCGCGGGAACAGAAAGATTATAACCCGCAACTCTGACCTCCCGATGTATTGTATTACTGAAATCCTGGCTGGTAATTGGTTGGTTTGAATGATGCGCCACCTCGGAGATCGATGTCCAGGTTGCTAGAGACGCTTTTTGGGTATCAGTCTGTCTTGGATGCTCTTCGAGGAAGATCATAGATTGGATCCGGATCCAGTTGCTATACAAATCTTATCATCGGAATATTGTGAGCGGATTGCCAGAGGAGGAATTATTAGGTGAGTAGAGCTAATTACAGCTTCTCAAGAGAAGTTCCCCTGTTGTGGTCCTCAGTAACTGGTCGGTTTCCGTGTCAGTAAAGTTGTTCTATCCTTGGTACGGGGCCCGACGATCGCGGATGTGCCGAGTAAAGATAGAATAATGGCGTCGCCGACTGCTGATTGAATATATTTTCTGTCGGAAAATAGAACCATATTAGCGTTCACAATGATAGTTGTTGTTTTTTACTGACTTAGAAGAGTGACAACTGTTCGGGATCATCACGATCTCTGCCTGATTCGCTGTTTAGTACTCATGTATTGATCACGTGATATTAGGCATGGTTTTGTTTACAAGCAATGATGCAATCACAAACGTTGTAAATATCTGTAGAATTGTAAATATTTTATTGGCCTAGCGCAACTTATTGTAGTTGGATTGCGTCTGATTCATCGTTGTTTGTGACAAAATTGTAAATATTTTATTGTTTGAGAACTGTCAGTTCCTAAATAGTTTTTTGTATTCTCAATTATTAACTGTCGGTTGGTAATTGCGATGTGTAAAGGTCAGGGCTGTTGACTGAAGTACAGTATCGACCAGATTAAGTGAGAAATTTATTCGCTGTCGGCAACTAGTTCATATAGTTTACGGAGATTATTTTTCGTGAAATTATATTTTCTAGGTTAAAATTTCTCTTAGACAATATGATTTGTGTCCACTGGATTTTTTTTTATTTTTGTTTTCAAAGTCAGCTGTCGGCGACTATAGTTTGAATGTGTTTGCCGTAGTGAAGCCTAGATTATTTCTTGGAATCCTAGGATAAATATTTTCAAACCCATCCAATACTGACACATAGTTGTTTCCATATATATTCACAGCTTCAATAGCAACATTATGGCTACTCAGGAAAGGGTCAAGATAAATAAATGTTCTTATAGGCAACTTTTAACCCTTCCTCAAATAAAAACGAAAAGGGCAAAATTATTATTGTATTATAGGGAGCAATTTGTTAATATTACAAAGAAAAACATTTATAGAATTCCTATGAGAATTAATTTTGACTCCCTAATTGAAAGCATTGATTTCGAGTTATACATCCCAGGTCAATACAATATGGCAAGAGAAAAAGACTTAGCTACCCGTAACATGCTGTGCCATGTATATTCTGTAATACAGAATACCGAGCATGAATTTCTTGGCTCAAGCACAAGTGATTCTGATTCACAAACTAAACCACAAACTAGAGTTACTACTGGGGAACAACTTTCACAACCACGCCAGTCAGAAATAAAAGCCACCCCTCCTACAATGACCCCAGCGTCCTTGAGGGATAACAGGTTGGATGTTTCTTATCCAGGTTGGGGGGTAGATGCAGATTCGTGTACTTATTTAAACTTCCCTACACCAGCAAAAGGTGTTGACAAAAAGACAAATACTAAAGACTTTCCCCCTACACCCCGAATATTATTCCAAGACAACGAGGAGGGGGAGGAAACAGAGTGGGAAGACTTTAAAAGGTTTCGGGAATTAAAGACAATTTCCAGTCGTCGTGCGCAGAGGGGGCTGACCTCCTCCCATCATGACACGCCTAGATCGGAGCGAGCATGTCCTCATGGATATGAATGTGATGGTCTGGGGGATGTGCCATCCAGGGCTCGTCAAATTAAACGGGAACGTTGGCACTCCAGTGTTGAGGGAGATATTGCCCGACGACAATTTTACCCCGCAGATCCAGAATCAGAATTAGAATTTCATGAAGATAAAAATAATAAGGGTGCTACAAAACAAACTCCCTGCTATGTAAATGTGGCATCGAGTTTGAAATATAGTGGGCAAACCAGTTTCCAAGGTTTCAAAGTTAAATTTGATTGTTTAACTCAGGGTTTAAGTGGTAATCAGAAAATTAAGGCCCTGTGTTTGAGTTTGGAAGGTAAAGTTTTAGATTTTTATGCATTTTTAACAAAAAATGACCGCCATCTTACCTTCCACTCTTTAATGCGCAAATTGGAAGCTTGGTTTGGAAGCCAACAACCCCCACAGACTCTTAGCGCTGAATTTCATGCTCTCTCCCAGGGGCGAGATGAAGAATTGCGAGACTGGGCAAATAGAGTCCATGTAATGGCAGACAAGGTCTGGACTGGCGCTGCGGCCAATGTTGTGCAAGCCCATGCTGTATCTAAATTCTGTCATGGACTCTATGATAAAACTGTGGGAGATTATGTCGATGGATTACAACTCCAAACTTTAGATCTCGCTGTCGACAAAGTAGAATATATTCAAGCTACCCACCGGAGCCAAAAACAGGTGAGGGAGGTCCGATTTCAATCAGAGCCCTCCATCATGCAAATTGAAACTCCACAAATGGTGACCACGGCCTGTAATACCGAAAATGGATATGCCACCTTATCAAAACAGATAGAAGCCCTAAAATTAGAGGTGACCCAGTGCAAAAATACATCAGGTCCAAGGGGCCGGGGCGCCGGAAATAGGACCGATTTTGTTTGCTGGACTTGTGGCGGCCGAGGACATAGAGCCTCGTTATGCCCAAGTAATAGAGGCAATAATAACATGAGGGGTAGAGGCAGGGGTGTCCCACCCAGTTATCACGGAGATAATTCAAAAAATGGGAATTAGGCGCCTCTAGGGGTCGGAGACGTCGTAGGAGGAAAGGCCCCAAAAATGGTAAACAAAAGAAATCAAATGTTCTGGAAAAGGGCGCTAAGGTGGAAACCGAAAATACTACTATTGGCAGAGCCAGTAGCCTCGAGTTGGAGGTGAATGGAGATGACTTGATTGAGTTTGCGGATTCATTTCCTGTGAATTCTCCTAGGTCGGACCCTGAAACCCCTAATGGGCAAATAGACCTTAAAAGTTGTGGTCAGAGCACTGGCAGTCAAATTTGTTTAATTGATGCTCCGATGTTTACTTCATATGAAGTGCCTGGTAGTTGCTTGGAAGAAGTCACTGGGTTTTTCCCAGTGGGTTCTCCCGGGCCAATGCCAGACACTCGGGAGACAAAAAATGAAGAGTTTTCACGCCTGCACCTTGGCACAAAAGAAACAACTAGTCAAAATGAGGAGCTAGACAAAAACTCTATTGATTTTAATTTGTTTGATTTTAACAAATCTAGTTCCGGTGATTTGTGCCCTAGCAATGCATTTTTCGCAGTCACAGATCAACCCCGTTGCAGAACCTGCAGCTGAGCCTCAGCCCAAGCCTAAATGCCAAGCGAAGGACTTGATTGAGTTTCCGGACTTGTGTTCTGGAAACCCTGAAGAGCCTGAACTTGGCAGTAACTTGGGCTATACTGAAATTTTAGAAACTGATATTTCTGAAAGTTCTGACTACCTAAAAGATCCAATATTTAATATTGAAACTTTGACAATCCCAGCGGGCATATATCTTGTGACTGAGGAAAAGCGTATCCAGAGAATTCAAAAACCCCTCGTAACCCTACCAGCAACAATAAATAATATTGAGTTTGTAGCAGTTATAGATTCCGCGGCTGAAGTTACAATAATTTCTGACGAGGTTTTCGATCAGCTGGGCCCGAGACCTAGTGTCTTGAGAACAGTTGGTTTGAAACTTGCCGCCAGAGATTCGGGAATGGTGGCCAGAATAGTTGGGCCTATAAAATTTAATCTTGGAAGGCATGAATTTCATGAATATGTCTTTGTGGCTCCAATAGCTGACTCTATGCTGCTCGGTTATGACATTCTGCGGAAACACGGAATGGTTATTGATTTGCTGATGGGAGAATTAATAGTGAATGGGGACGCTATTAAAGTGAATTGTGGCGAACCATGAGAGTTGAGGGTTAAACCAGCGTCGAATGGCAAATTAAATGAAGAATTACCCCCGGTAAATGAGATCTTGAATGTGGCAACTGTCCTCAGAGGCACCGGCTGTACTGGAGCCCTTTCTTTTGGTGGGGAACCGTCAGTCAAAGTTGGGGGCGATTCGCTGCCTTGTATAGATAGTGAACCTCCGCCATCTCTGGGTAAAAACCACACCAAGGTGAAATCTTTGAAATTATCCCATGAATGATCTGCCACCCTTTCTGAAGTGCTACTCTCCCATAACAAGTCAGCGACTCCCGAAAAAGCGCCCAAATATCTTAATAAGAGCATTGAAACAGCAGATGTTAAAGTAGCACAGCGATGTGTTCTAGACTCAAATTCAGTTGCGCTTGTAACTTGTAAGACAGAGCGTTTCACCCAAAATTTGGCTATTGAGCCGATGTTTGACTGCTTTATAGTGGTTGAAACTTTACATGCTCCAATGGCTGCAAGGTTGAAATGCTGTGTTATTAACCCTTCAGATCAGAAATTGGTTTTGAAAAAAGGGCAAATTTTGAGTAAAGCATATGCAACTGAAGTCCCGACGCTTACATTGTTAAACCGGAAGCGGGGGTACAGCGTGTAGCATGTAAAGAGTCAAATGACGAATTGCCACCTCATTTGATTGATTTGTATGAGAGGTCGAAAACACTCATTGATGAAGAAACTAAAATACAGTTGAAAAATCTGCTTATAGAGTTTCAAGTTATTTTTGCGCAACATGATTATGTCCTGGGAAATTTCATTGCAATTAAACATAAAATCCCAACTGGGGAGGCAACACCAATTAAATTGCGCATGAGACGCACCCCTGAGGCGTTCGTTGGGGAGGAAGAAAATGTATTGAAAAATTTGCTTAAAGCAGGTGTAATTAAACCATCAGAGTCTGAATGGGCCAGTGCACCTGTTCTTATTCGGAAATCTGACGGTTCTGTTCGGTGGATGTTAGATTACCGGAAATTGAATGCCGTAACTAAAAAGGACTCATTCCCACTTCCCTTGATTGACGATTGCCTAGCCTGTATGTCCAACAATGTTTTTAGCTCAAAACTTGATTGTAATCAAGCCTATTACCAGTTGAGAATTCGCCCAGAAGACCAACACAAAACATCGTTTGTGACCAGGTATGGATTATTTGAGTTCGAAACGTCTGTCCATGGATCTGACTGGGGCAGTCGCCAGTTATTGTAGGGCTATTAACTTGGTTTTGAGTGGTTTGCTCTGGAAGGCAGCGCTAGCTTTCGTTGATGATTGTCTGGTCCTGGGGAAGTCTGTGGAGAATCACTTTGAAAACTTACGTCAAGTTCTTTCCCGTTTTCGGCAATATGGGTTGAAATTAAAACCTAGGAAATGCATTTCGTTCCAAAAAGAAGTTCATTTTCTTGGCTGTTACATTACTTCTCAAGGTGTTGAAATCGGAGACCATGCCGCCGATGTAGTTAAAAATTGGCCACGCCCACAATCTGGCCAAACATGTTGAAAAACTTTTAGGTTTATTGAATTACCACAAAAACTTTGTAAAAGATTTTGCGGGACTTGCACGTCCCTTGTATGCTGCAATCAAATCCAAACCTTTCACCTGGGGTAGAGAGGCGGATGATGCTTGGGAGAAAATTAAAAATGTTTTAGCCGGACCTTGTGTGTTAGCCCTGCCCAACAAGTCTGACCCCTTTATCTTAGATACAGATTGCTCAGAATGTTGCGCAGGTGCCGAGTTGTTGCAGGTCCAAGATGGGATAGAACGAGTTATTTGTTATGGTAGTTTGGCTTTGTCAAAGGAACAGCTAAACTACTGTACAACTCGTAAGAATTATTAGCTGTGGTATTATTCACCAGGCAGTTTAGGCACTATTTATTGGGTCGTCCATTTACATTAAGGACAGACCATAGTAGCCTGACCTGGCTAATGAATTTTAAAGAATCGGAAGGTCAGCTGGCTCGATGGACGATGGCTAATGGAGTTGAGCCAGTATGATATGAAAATTGTACACAGGAAAGGTATTAGGCACCAGAACGCCGACTCACTTAGTCGGATTCCTTGGGACACTTGCTGTGATAACAAGGTGGGTGCTAAATCCCTTCTCTGTGGTGGGTGTCATTTTTGTAGTCGGGTCGAGGTTAAATGGGCCAAATTTAAAGAGGATGTGGACGATGCGTTACCTTTGAGTGCCAGTAAAGGCCGCAGCAACGGTGATTTGAGGGTCCAGCCTATTATGTGTTTGGAAACCGAGTCACGAAAGTCTGGGGCAAGAATGGCGGAGGGTGACAACTCCAGGGCATTTTCTTTGGGTTCAATACGAGCAATAGGGTTGGCTGGTCATTCAATTGATGACATAAAAGATAAACAGGAGGCTCACCCTAATTTAAAAATCATATTAAATTGGTTTAATCATAAGGAAAAACCATCCGAAAATGAGTTATCCATGACAAGTCCCGCAGCAAAATATTTCTGGCTCAATAAAGAAATTTTTGAAATAAACCAAGGTTTGCTGCATAAAATTCGAAAAAAAAATAACTCTAAAGTGTTGGTTGTCCCTCAGTCTTGCACATCAGAAGTCATGTCTTTGTGTCATGATCTCCCTTCTTCTGGTCATCAAGGTATGACTAGGACCCTTCAACGGGCTAGGAAGTTATTCTATTGGTACAACATGGGCTCGGATGTGCATAGTTGGGTGGCAACTTGCAAAAACTGCAACACAGCCAAGAAACCAAGCAAGCACAATAAATCCCCGATGCGTAAATTTCAAGCAGGAGTTCCCATGCAAAGGGTCCATCTCGATTTTTTGGGTCCGTTACCGGTCACGGATAATGGTAACGAGTTTATTTTAATGATGGTAGACCAATTCACTCGGTGGGTTGAATGTATCCCACTACCGTCGCAAACGGCAGAGGAAACAGCAAAAGCTGCAGTTAATGAATTTTTCTCTAGATTTGGCTTCCCCTTTGAAATCTTCACAAACCAAGGTCGAAATTTCGAAAGTAACCTATTTAACTCGGTCTGTGAATTGTTGCAAATTCATCATGCAAGAACCACCCCGTACAGACCATCTGGAAACAGGCAAGCAGAACGGTATAACCGAACCCTAATGGATGCCGTTCGCTGTTTTGTAAATAAAAAACAGAAAACTTGGGATGTTTATTTGCCTCAAATTGCAGGTGCGTTACGTTCCTCTGTCTGCCAGAAAACTGGTTACACCCCAAATAAACTCATGTTGGGTAGGGAGGTAAACAAACCTGTTGACTTGATGTTCCCCACTCCAAATTCTACCCAAATTGTCGACAGGTCAGTGCCGGAGTTTGTGGCCGAAGTAGAAAAAAATATTAAAGAGTCACATGAAATAGCACACGATACTCTTAAACAGGCCCAAAATCGAATGAAAAGGAACTATGATTTTAAAGTAAATCTCAAGGCTTATTCTGTGGGTGATGCGGTGTACTTGAGAGACACTGCCGTTATAAAAGGCAAGAATAAATGAAAGTGTCAATGACACTGTAGCTCAACTTGACAAACTTGAACTTGGTAAGTTATAAATGAGATGGCAAAATTGAAGATCATTGGGACCAATGTCAGTTTTTTTGCCAGTGGCAACATTTTTTGACAGAAACCGAAGAAAATCGATAGCTCCCATCTAGAGGCCTCCCCAAAAAGCATGCCAGGTTTCAAAGCAATCCGATCGTAAATGTGCCCTGTAGGGTGTACAAAAGGGAAATATTGTGGTCTGACTAGACTAAATTCTAAGAACGTTGGCCATGGCAACATTTTTTGACGGAAATGGAAGAAAATAAATAGCTCCCATCTAGAGGTCACCGTAAATAAGCATACCAGGTTTCAAAGCAATCTAATCATATATGAGCCCTGTAGGGTGAGCCAAAGGGAAATATTGTGGTCTGCGGCAACATTTTTTGATGGAAATTGAAGAAAATCGATAGCTCCCATCTAGAGGTCACCCCAAACAAGCATGAAAGGTTTCAAAGCAATCCGATCATAAATGTGCCCTATAGGGTGTGCCAAAGGGAAATATCAAGTCTTCTGACTAAACCAAGTTCTAAGAACGTTGGCCGCGGCAACATTTTTTGATGGAAATTGAAGAAAATTGATAGCTCCCATCTAGAGGTCTCCCCAAACAAGCATACCAGGTTTCAAAGCAATCAAGTCATAAATGTGCCCTGTAGGGTGTGCCAAAGGGAAATATTGTGGTCTGACTAAACTGAGTTCTAAAAACGTTGGCCGCGGCAACATTTTTTGACGGAAATTGAAGAAAATCGATAGCTCCCATCTAGATGTCACCCCAAACAAGCATGCCAGGTTTCAAAGCAATCCGATCATAAATGTACCCTGTAGGGTGTGCCAAAGGGAAATATTGAGTCTTCTGACTAAACTAAGTTCTAAGAACGTTGGCCACGGCAACATTTTTTGACAGAAATTGAAGAAAATCTAGCTCCCATCTAGAGGTCTCCCCAAACAAGCATACCAGGTTTCAAAGCAATCTGATCATAAATGGGCCCTGTAGGGTGTGCCAAAGGGAAATATTGAGGTCTGACTGAACTAAGTTCTACGAACGTTGGCCGTGGCAACATTTTTTGCCGGAAATTGAAGAAAATCGATAGCTCCCATCTAGAGGTCACCCTAAATAAGCATACCAGGTTTCAAAGCAATCAAATCATAAATGTGCCCTGTAGGGTGTGCCAAAGGGAAATATTGTGGTTTGACTCAACTAAGTTCTAAGAACGTTGGCCGCGGCAACATTTTTTGACAGAAATTGAAGAAAATCGATAGCTCCCATCTAGAGGTCACCCCAAACAAGCATGCCAGGTTTCAAAGCAATCCGATCATAAATGTGCCCTGTAGGGTGTGCCAAAGGGAAATATTGAGTCTTCTGACTAAACTAAGTTCTAAGAACGTTGGCCGCGGCAACATTTTTTGACAGAAATTGAAGAAAATCGATAGCTCCCATCTAGAGGTCTCCCCAAACAAGCATACCAGGTTTTAAAACAATCTGATCGTAAATGTACCCTGTAGGGTGTGCCAAAGGGAAATATTGAGGTCTGACTAAACTAAGTTCTACGAACGTTGGCCCTGGCAACATTTTTTGCCGGAAATTGAAGAAAATCGATAGCTCCCATCTATAGGTCACCCTAAATAAGCGTATCAGGTTTCAAAGCAATCAAATCATAAATGTGCCCTGTAGGGTGTGCCAAAGGGAAATATTGAGGTCTGACTGAACTAAGTTCTACGAACGTTGGCCGTGGCAACATTTTTTGCCAGAAATTGAAGAAAATCGATAGCTCCCATCTAGAGGTCACCCTAAATAAGCATACCAGGTTTCAAAGCAATGAAATCATAAATGTGCCCTGTAGGGTGTGCCAAAGGGAAATATTGTGGTTTGACTAAACTAAGTTCTAAGAACGTTGGCCGCGGCAACATTTTTTGACAGAAATTGAAGAAAATCGATAGCTCCCATCTAGAGGTCACCCCAAACAAGCATGCCAGGTTTCAAAGCAATCCGATCATAAATGTGCCCTGTAGGGTGTGCCAAAGGGAAATATTGAGTCTTCTGACTAAACTAAGTTCTAAGAACGTTGGCCGCGGCAACATTTTTTGACAGAAATTAAAGAAAATCGATAGCTCCCATCTAGAGGTCTCCCCAAACAAGCATACCAGGTTTTAAAGCAATCTAATCGTAAATGTACCCTGTAGGGTGTGCCAAAGGGAAATATTGAGGTCTGACTAAACTAAGTTGTACGAACGTTGGCCGTAGCAACATTTTTTGCCGGAAATTGAAGAAAATCGATAGCTCCCATCTAGAGGTCACCCTAAATAAGCGTATCAGGTTTCAAAGCAATCAAATCATAAATGTGCCCTGTAGGGTGTGCCAAAGGGAAATATTGTGGTTTGACTAAACTAAGTTCTAAGAACGTTGGCCGCGGCAACATTTTTTGACGGAAATTGAAGAAAATCGATAGCTCCCATCTAGAGGTCACCCCAAACAAGCATAAGAAGTTTCAAAGTAATCTGATCATAAATGCGACCTGTGAGGTGTGCCAAAGGAAATTGTGGACGTACGTACTAACGTACTAACATACTAACGTACGTACCGACGGACGAGAAGTGATGGCAATAGCTCAGCTTGACTTTGTCAAGTTGAGCTAAAAAAATTATCAGTGAACTGGAAAGGGCCTGGCATTATTAAGGAACTTTCCCCTAGCCTGTATAAAGTTCGTATGCAGACTACTGAAGTTACATTGCATCACGACAGAATTAAGCTTTGTAAGGATCGGGAGTTATCAAAATGGTTAGTGACAGTTGGGAAAAGGTTAAAAGAGAGGGGTGATCTTGCCGCAAATAGTGACATTTTATACTGCTTATGTAACCGACCCGATGATGGACAATTCATGATTCAATGTGACAGCTGTCGGGAATGGTACCACAGCAAGTGTGTTAATGTCACTGCTCGTAAAGCAAAAACATTAACAGAATATTATTGCCCTGAATGTTCAGACTGACCCTCTCGTAATCAATGATTATAATTAACAGTTTTTTAAACTGAATATTTGCCAGGATGTGCCAAGAATTATGTTTTCATACAACTGATAGCCAAATCTGTGATATAATTAATAAAAATATGAACTGTGGTATATTTTATAAATATAGAAGCTGTGATATGTTGTGGAACAAAAATGGAATTGAGTTAAAAAGGGAAGAGGTGTTTTTAATGGAGGCTGGAGACTTCGCTTTTCTGGATTGTGTGGTGCACTGTACATGCGCATTTGAGTTTGTTGGGATTCACGTGCAATTGAAGTTATTTAAATCCCCTAGTGTGGTGCGCTGGGTGCGTAACTGCATTTGAGCTTTGGACTCGAGCTCTGCAATGTGGATGAGGCAGAGCTGGGAAGTATTTAACTGAGCTTGCCTCAGTTGTGGTGGCTGTTCGCCTACAATTGGTGTGTTTTTTTGGAGATAGTTCGGGGTTTGTTGTGAAAAGGTGTCTCCAGACTCGAAATTTTAGTACATTTGTGAAAATTATGGGCGCTGTGATTTGTTTTTAACCATGTATTTATATCATTCTTTTTATTTTTTCATAGATATGCAACGCCAACCAATTACCAGGTCAGCTGACAGGTCCAGGTTACCAGTTCATAGAGAACCAGGTTATAGTCGGGGATTTTATGCCACCCCTGTCGCTCGACCTAGTCATCGGGAAACAGGAGAGCAAAATTTTGGGGCTATTGTAAAAAGAGCCAATTTAAATTCCCAACTGTTACCTGCAGATAGCATAGCATATGATTTGTCGCTGGATATCACTTGCCAGGTCCAGCGGGAGGAGTTACTGTCTGCTCAAATTAAAATTGCTAAGGATAAAAAGAACTCCCACTGGGTAAATACTTTGAAGCGGTGTGCCATTGATGTTTTCAATTCGGCTTGGTTGGAATCTAATTTGGGGGACTACATGCGAGTTGCTAGGCCTCGCAGGCCACCCGCCCCCAGCAGCCAGGCTGCAACCGTTGATTTTAGGCTTGCGGACCCGAACTGTCCAAGATTGAGGGAGATTGTTGTCAACAAACCCACATCTAAAATGCCAACACCAGAAGTAGCACCAGTAGACATTCCGATTAAGACACGGGGAGTATCAAAAGAAACCCCTCATCTGCAGCCCAAGTCTTCTATTGAAGACCGCCAGGAAGGTCAGACTTCAGAAACTGTTGTCATGCCTGTTGTTTCTCGAGCTGCTGCTCTTGCAGAAACAGCAGACATGGCAGCAAAAGATGTTACCAGGCGTGTGTTTTTTCGGGCTTCTGCTCTTGACGAGACCACAAGCATGGGGACATCTGAAGTTGAACCTATTATTTCCAAGGGGCTGGGGAAATCAATTCAGGGGGAGGAGGAAGAGAGTGCTAATCATCCCCCCACAATTTCATTTTCCACAATTTCATTTTCAGAAAATCAACATCCTGGACAGTTAGGGGACAAGGCTGCCACTTCACGCCAGGTCAGAAATAAAAACCGCCGCCAGAGACGACGGGAAAGGAAAGTGGATAACCCCCACTGCAGTATTTGTTTGGGCAGATTTAAGCGTCTTTGGCGTCATGTTATGGGTGCTCATCTCCCAGAGTTTTTGTGGGAGCCAGTTGCCTCGGACAATCCGAGTACAGTTTGTCAGAGGTACATGTTTTCCCTCAAGGAGATTTTGGGTTGCCTGTTTAAAGTAGGGCCGGATGAAATTGCTGCTGAGCAGTTTTCATCCTCCTTTGCCTCTCTTAATGAAGAGGGGGTAATCACCCAAAGCATAGAGATTATTGTTGATTTTTATCCAGAGGTTTTTTTTACTCATGGTTCAGCAGCATGGTGATTTGCTTAGTGCCCCAGAGGATAGTTCTGGTTTTAAGATCCGCCCTATCAATTCTGGTGTTTGTTTGGCATACTGGAGGGTAGTGATGTTCCTTTGGGCCAAGTTGAGTGTCAAGGATAGGGACATTCTGACGGTGGAATGCAGAGAAGGCACGGCAGAACGGAGCAGCCTTTGGGAAGCTCGGTATGGTTTGGCTTCGGGTAAGGAGGCCGTGGATTTTTCCGGTGCTGAGGATATTACCAATGAAAAGGTGGCTACCCTGCAGGTCTCTGTTGAGGATGATGTGTTGGAACTGGAGGACATTAGTTTTGGAGCATGGGAGGCTAAGGAGGTGGTGGCAGTTGAGGCCCTACCATCTGTTGTGGGGAATCCAGTCACTTCTTCTGAGGTCAGTATTCCCATTGCCCCTGACTTGGTGGAGGTCTTGGGGAGTCACTTTCACATGAATCGGACTCTCAATAGGATGTTCGGATGTTCTGATTTGTCCTTGTGGACCCAGTCATTTGAGGCGGTTGAGGAGGGTTTGGTCCCATGTCGAGTGGTTGGTGGCATAGCGGTGTTTTGTGACCCTGTCTCCTGGCCAGTTCAATTCCCTTTTGACGATTGGTGGAAAGTTGCTTTTGGACTTCACCCCAAGCATTGGCGGCTAGTCGATGATTCTGTTCTACGTAGAATCAGCCAGTTGCTGAAACAACCTGGGGTTGTTGCTTTGGGTGAGGTGGGATTTGACTTTTCCCAAGGTTTGCAAGGTTGTCGGACTCAGGAGTCTATCTTTCATCACCTGGTGGCCATGTCTCGTCCAGAGGAACCTCTAATTCTACATCTGAGGGGTGAGAGTTCTGACCCGTACTCCAGCCGTGTTGGTGCTCTGGCCAGGGACATTTTGTTGGAGATGCGTAGGGAGTCGCAGCCCATTCATGTCCATTTTTGCTTGGCGAGTGCAGTTGAGATCAACAACTGGATGGCTTTGTTCCAGAATTGTTTCTTTGGGTACACGGCCATGGTTAAGAGGTTCAATGGACAGCAGTTGGAAGGACTAAAGTCTGTACCCTTGGATCATTTGCTTCTGGAGACTGACAGTCCTTATTTTGCTGGAACTCGAATTTCTACTCCCAAGTTTGTTGGTGAAGTGGCCCAACATGTCAGTGAGATCTTGAACCTCGGTTTGGAGGCTGTTTGTCAGCAAACCCTTAGCAATGCTAAGGTTTTGTATCGTTTATAGGGAATTGGGGTGGACATAATTATTTTCTTATCAATAAGTTTTAAAAATTATTTGGTCATTTTTTGTGGTTGGGACTGTCAGTCAGAAAAATTGTTAGTGAAAAGGTTTTTTTGTGAATTTTATTTCTAAAGTTTTATTATTGTAAAAATTGGTATCTGAAAATTCTGAGTGGTTTAAATTTTGCCTTGTCGTGTGCCGCCGTCACGGAGAAATATCGGGGGACGGTTCGGCCAGGGGACGGTTTGGGTCAGATATCAAATATAACTTTTTTGAGTGGGGGACGGTTAGGTAAAATATCAGGGGACGGTTTGGGCAGAAAATCCGGGGGAAGGTTCGGCTGGGGGACGGTTTGAGTGGCTTCGCTAATGGTCTCAACGAAATTAGGACACATGAAATGGAATACGATTATACCGTTGACGCTAGAGTTTCCATTTGGTATATCAGGCACTTCTACTATATCGTCCTCATTTATAACAAGGATATCATTATCGAGATATTCTGGCTTTTCTGACATCGCGATTGTTGTGTGTATTATAAAATCGGAACACCAAGTTCCGTAAATCGCGCACCGCAGAGCGCACACAATAGAACAGGTTTTTCACGCCAGGAAGTTTCGACCCGATACTTTTCGGCCAAGGAGTGTTTAATTACTTATTCATTGGTGTTTAACGACACTTTCGACACTCAGGGTCATCGTGTCGGACAGATTTACGGTTGGAGGAAGCCGGGGTACCACCGAGCAGCGGCGAGTAACTGTCAGACTTCCTAACGTACTTACTCCACACAAGCAGGGTCAGCATCGGTACGCCTCAATACACAACGCCATCGTGGACCCACGTGGGCAATCGACATTAAGTGCCCTGCCCAAGGACACAACGCAGTTACCCCTGGCAGGGATCGAACCGTGGACATTTCGGTTTGAAGTTCGATGCCGTAACCAAAGAGCCACGGTCCAGGGTTCATTGGTTATGGCATCGAAGGAGGGTGGAGGCCTGGGGGGAATGCAAGTGAGTTCGGACTTTTACCAGTTCGGCCCAGGTGATTTCGGGCAGAAAAAGTGAGTTCGGCCCACGAAAGTGAGTTCGGACCAAGTGAGTTCGGCCTCCCATGAAGTGATTTCGGCCCCATCGAGACAACTTCGGACCATAGTGGTGAGCAAACAACTAAAAGAAGACAGAAGATTATACCGACCAACAAACTGTTTATTGTAGCAAAGACAACAATTGGTATACACAAAAACAGAGATCACTTTGTATATTTCTATATTGTTTTCTCTGAAAACGCTGGAGTTTGTTCTCCGATACTAGTCGTACCTCCACATACTAAAACCAACCAAACTGAGATGACTAGACCTCCATATTCAGATGGTTTTAGTAGAATTTGTTGAATACGGTAACTGATAAAAATCCTACTCATACTCACACCTACATACCTCTGGAAACGCGACAATAGTTAGCGCTGTATTAACGCAATGATAGTTTTTTTATTTGTTGAATTTGCGACAATCTTGCGTAACTGATATTATACTAAAACCAACCAAACTGAAATGACTAGACCTCCATATTCAGGTGGTTTTAGTATAATTTGTTGAATACGGTAACTGATGAAAATGCTACTCATATTCACACCTAAATACCACTGGAAACGCGACAATAGTTGTATTAACGCAATGATAGTTTTTAATTTGTAGAATTTGCGACAATTTTGCGTAACTGATATTTACACCTATGCACCTCTGAAAACGCGACAATAGTTAGCGTACTTAACAAATTATTGATATTTACTTCACAACCTAACAGAATATTTTTGATATTTAAAACGACGTAACTTGCCTGCATGAACAAATAATCACCAGAGCAACTGGGCCGAAGTTACTTTCCCATGAGCCGAACTCACCAAACGGGCCGAAATCACCTGGGCCGAACTGGTAAAAGTTCGAATTCACCTGATACCGCCTGAGGTAACCCTGGTTGCCGGAACTATAGCATGATGCTATATTATTTTGCACAATTTCATGAATACTGCATAAATAATGTAGCATGATGCTTAATTAATTAAGCACGATGCTGAATTACCGGTCATACTAAATACCAAGGGATACCGAGGTGAAGGAAAATAGGGGTTGAAAACACTGAAAAGGGTATGGGGTTGTGTAGTTTGAGTATATAAAAAGATTTAAGCAGTATGTGCATGGTTTTAATGCCATATTTGAGAATTATGGACCCTAAAGTAACAGCATTCGCTGAAAAATCTTCCCCTCGGTATTTAGTCGGTAGCTTGATAATTAGTATTTACAGCGGCCGCATCTCGGTAAGCGACAGTGTGAATTGTTAATCACATTGTGACTTGTTACTTATTTCTCTTTGTGGCTTTCGGCAACTGCAATCAAAGCCTGCTTCACAAACTCAACACACGGTGTCCTCCCATAATGCAGACTTCCCAAAATGTAGACTCCCATAACGTAGACCAAATAGCTCAATTGGTTATACAACACATGCTACTCACCCCTATTTTTGAAATTGGAGACGAACTGGAAGGGGTGCTGGACGTTTCGTACACGGGCGTTTCGTACACGGCCAATTTAGGACGTTTCATACACAAAAAGCCTGGACATTTCGTACACAGATTTCAATTTCGCATTTTCTCTTTATATCTCATTTTTTTGTCCTTCTAATTTCAGATTTGGGGTTTAAAAGAAAGAAAGAAGACTATTTTCTTGCATGAAATAATTTTATTTTCCAATAAATACGTGGTGATTTTAGTTTTTATGACAATTTATCTCCAGCGATACTGTACATTTTCGGCGAATCACCTCATTGCATTATGCTAAACTGATTTCATTTTATCGATATTTGCCCTTTATTGATAGCAACAGTATTTGGTGTCATTTAATGGAAAGTCCAAGGGATTCCCATGAAATGGAACCAGAGAGTAGTATTATCTTTGAAGGGCAAATATCGATAAAATTTTATTGCGTTTTTATGACAACTTATCTCCAGCGATACAGTACATTTTCGGCGAATCATCTCATTGCATAATGCTAAAGATGTGAATGAATGAAAGGTTTTAGCGCGCCGCAGGCGCGCAGGGACAATATGGAATTTACAAATCCCTTGCGATCCGGTTAACCTTATTTTATTTCACTTGGATCACACAGACCTAGCTTTCCTATTGCCTCAAATGAGGTCTGAGGGGGTATGCACGCGGTTAGAATTCCCGGCAGTTTACGTTGGAGTGATAGATTGCCAATACTCAATCCCTCAACACCATTAAGACTATTAGAGAGTGGGCTCTATTCGGTTCCAGACCGGCGGTGATCGAGGTTTGAGTCCCACCATGGTGGCGATCCAGAATATAATGTTGTGCGATGGCAAATTTAGGGGAAGAAGATAAAAGAAAACCAAACAGCAACGCCGGTTTGGTAGCGGCCCCGGTATATGACCATAGCGGTTACAAAAAAGGAGTGGAGAAAGCTCCAACAGTTTAGTTTGAAAAACCGGGAGTCATCCATCAAGCCTTCTGGGAGATAGGATGCCGTATGTGATTATGAGGTATCTGGTTATCCTTCTATTCAACATGCAAATAAACACCAACAGTATCTATAAAAACAGGAATAATTTTACATAAATATTCACGGGAGATATTCATAAATGTAAAAATATTAATTTAATGTAACAAAAATAATAAATAATTTTATAATACAAGGTCTAAAACAGATAATTAAACACGTGTACGAAACGCTCACTACGTGTACGAAGCGTCCAATTTTTGTGTACGAAACGTCTTATTTGTGTACGAATCGTCGCGTGCACGAAACGTCTTGTGTACGAAACGTCAGTAAACCGCTGGAAGTTGATTAATGATTAAAAAATGGGTGACTAACTAGATATTTTTTGCTTTGTAAACTTGTAGAATAATTTCCAACTAGAATCCTGCTAATCACTGTTAATGGGCAGTGTTGTGATAAAACAAAGATGCACCTGTTTGTTTGCACTTGATCTTCTATTAAATCATGTTAATCACTGTTAATGAGCAGTGTTGTGATAAAACAAAGATTCACCAGTTTGTTTGCATGTGATATTCTTTCATGAATGATCTCCATGTGAAAACAGGTTGTTATAAGATAAGTTAACTAGACGTTCATTGCAGAAACACCTTGCCTTTGAATCTTTCTTATTTCTTTGTCAAAGACTTGGTTTTGAAAATCAAACAAACATGTAGATTTTAAGTTAGTCACTTTTGTTGTCACAATAATGACTGTATATTGCTCGGTTAATACCCGCTGCACATCACATCATTGCAATGACTGATGGATGACTCCCAGTTTCAAAAACACATATGGTGTGTTTTTTTTTTCCTTTTTAGTTTAAACAATATTTTATTTCCGGTAAGCAAAAACATACAAGTACAAAAATATATACAGGATACAAATAATTGACGGAAAATGGATCCAGCCGCAAGCTTAAGCTTATATAAGCTGTCTCCATTGCATTTAAGTACATTTAGCTGATTCGATATAGCGAGGTTGATTAAATACCAGAATAGAATATTTGAATTTAAATTCAAAAAGTAAATATCTTGTCTCTAGTGAATAGTGGTGGTTGTGGGGGTCTAGGATGCACAGTGTAAGAGGAGGTAAGCTGTAGGTCACTCACATGAGAAGTTAGCCCTCACTCAGTTATCCTCCGCTGACAATACCAAACCTGGACACCACCCCTCGTGAGTCACCTTGCGAGCTTCCCAGTAGATGGCGCCCGGGCCCGGAACCATCAACAGAGTGAAATGAGAATGAGGCGTCTCAATTACTTCATTTTTGTAACCGTTAAGGATAATATGCTGGGGCTGCTCCCAAACCAGCGACTGTTTGGGTTTCTTTTTCTTTTTTTCTAAAATAACCACCAAACTGCGGTTTCAGTATTACCATAAATATGCCCACTTCTCCAAACAACCACGGAGCAACACTCTTGTAGTTATGCAAAATTCCTAGCCATATTCCAGTTCGAGGTTCTCGGGGATTTCAACCCACTATCCTACTGCCAGTCGCACACTCAAACTTAATAAGATAATTGGCTCTCGCTCACGACTCTCGTGGATTTATAAGCAAATAAAGCTATAAAGCAAATGAAGTTATTAGGGTCGCAAGGGATTTCAGTCCCACATCGTCCCTGTGCGCCTTCGGCGCGCAGAAACTTTTAATTCATCTCTTTACTTCGGCGCGCGAAACCATTCATTCGTCGTAGCTCTTTACTTCGTAAAAGGTAAAAGGCGAGGGGAGTTGATAAAGTTTAAAAACAGTATCAAGATTCAGTGCAGAAAAAAAACTCTTAATCTGCCAAGTTTTATACTTGCCGGTCCAAGCTCGGGTAAAAGATGAGGGAAGTTGATAAAGTTTAAAAACAGTATCAAGATTCAATGTAGAAAAAAAAACTCTCAATCTGCCGAGTTTTATACTTGCCAGTCCCAAGTCCGGGTAAAAGATGAGGGGAGTTGATAGATTTAAAAAAAACTTTAAATCTGCCAAGTATTACACTAGTTGATCTTGATAAAATGTGAGAAGAGATTGAATGAATGAAAAGTGAAAAGTGTTGATAAATTATAAACTATTTATTTCAAGCCAACCTCGAAATCTTCACATCTTCCTTTTTGCAGCCTCGATCAAGGATAAGTAGAGTTTTTATTGTTATTCACACCTAATAACAATAGGCAAATCCACTTAATTGGCTCATTACAGCAGATGGTTTCCCCATAATCTCTGTGTGGAGAGCGTAGGGGAGGGGGGGGGGGGGCAACTAAAAGTTGTAAACCGAAATGGCTAGTACTTAAAGACTGCCAAGGTCCTGTAGCAATACCTTATTGCCGAATACAATGCGAACTTCAGAAAATATGTAATAGTCTGGGACGAAATCTAAGAGTGTATAGGCAAGCCCCAGAGTGATGTAGACTGCCTAGTGGCTAATCTTCTTAGTCTTATTAACAGCGTATCTTCTGATGTCTCTACCTTCTTCACATTTTTATCATTCTGGACTCCTTGACTGCTCGTTGAAATACCTGGATTGCGACGCTTTCTCTATAAACATTGGTCTGTTAGTAGGTGATATTTGCGGATTCGGTATCACTTGTACACGATTTGTACACGTACACGGTACATGTATGTACACCGCCATAGGATTCAGTGTTAAAATCGTGTACAAGTGCAACAAATGTCGTTTTTCATGGTGATACAGAATCCGTCATGGTTTTGAGGCTCACAGATCGTACTTTTAATGTTCAAATACCCGTTGGCGAACGCGTACATTCGACACGTTGATCGCTCAAAAGTGAAAAAAATGTACGAAATTTTAAGAAAATATAATTAAAAATTTTTTGTCTACGTTCCCATCGCGGATTAGACCATCGATCCATCGTTGGTGAACGCGAGAAAAAAAGTGGTTTGAGGATTCTGTATCACCTAAGTAGGTATATACGTTCACCAACGAATGTTCGAACGGTTAAAGTGCGATCCGATCGGGGAAACCCATTTGCGGATTCTAGATCAGGAAAATCGACCTTAGTACGGTACATGGAAAAAAGGTGATACAGAACCCGCAAACCACTGCCACGTTCCCGATCATGTTTGGGACGGTATAGGGTGCGATTTGATCGGTGAAAAACGATTTGCCGATTCATCTCTTGAGTTTTGTGAGACGAAATCGTGATAGAATCGGTTTTGAGGAGAGGAAATAAAAAAGTGATTGATATATATATATAGGAGAGAAAAAAAATAAATAGTTATTTAAAAAAATAAATATATCAAATCAAATAGATAATAAAAATACGTAAATCATGAATGCTTCACAGACTATTAGAGCAAGGTTTCTTTTAAAAATGCTGATGAGAGCCTACACATTCTGTGTGAACGAACAACTAGGTCGCCTCTTGTTAGAACGATGCGTCGGATGTCGGGATCACCTAGACTTCGATCATGAGAATCATTCGTGTCTGACGATGGAAAGGGAAGATATGGTTGTCAAGTATTTCGAACCGGTGTTTGAACGCGTTCAAATCGACGAAGGGATCGCGTTTTGGAAGAGATTACTCTTCTGTAAGGATCGAGACAAGTCTACAGTTTCGGAAGAACTGAAATTGGCGCGTAGAAGTCTGACTTTAGAAGACAAGGGATGCATCATGAAATTATTGTTCAATGAAGCATACGTCTAAGTTTTCTCGTTGATATAAAATAAGGGAGAATAGAAATAAAAATAAATACACACATCAATTTTTTATCTAATATTAGAAAGAAAAAAACACAAAAATGAGAACCAGAAATAAATTGTATCCGACGTTAGATGACAACGAGGATGAGAAGCCGAACGGTGTTTTGCCGACGGCACCGTCGCTAGAAGAAAAGGAAAGAGAAGAGAGGTATCGCATCGATCAAATCAGTAGAATCCAATTGTATCTGACTCGAGAGAGAGATTCTCGCCGTTCTCTCAAGAAGAAGTATTCGCGTTTCCTGAAATTCGTCAATGCGGTCAACACAACACTCATCACGATTTCCATGGGTTTACATGCGGCCGGCATTGGATTGTTGTCGACCGTGGTCGGCATTCCGATCGTGTTAACCGTAGAAGAAGTGGCTCTCGCTGCTGGATTGTTTAGCACGCTCGGAAACGTTTTGAGTAGGAAATTATATCTGAAGGCAAGGAAACACGACAAGATTCGCGTCTTGGCCGAGTCCAAGATTGACACGATATCCAAAATGATCTTGATGGCATTGAAAGATGGTAGGATATCGGATGGAGAATACTATACGATATTGAGCGAGAAAACGAAATACGAAGCCATGAAAGAAGCCGTGAGAATCAAGACTCGTCAGATCATCAAGGAAGAGATGAAGGATTCTCTCATGGAAAAGGGGAGGAATGAGGCTAGGGAGGAATTCAGTAAGATGATAGAACTCAAGAGCAGCGACTGAAAAAAAAAATATATATAATAAGAACAGAATTTTTAAAAAAGAAATATTAAATTTATATATAAAATAAAAATGAAATTAATTTAAATAACTCTCAAAAAATGTATTGCGTAAAGTGTAAGAGAGTTACCGAGACGAGTAATTCTCAAGAAGTACAAACTAAAAACGACAGACAGATGCTTCGCGGAATTTGCGACGTGTGTAGTTCTATCAAGACTCAATTCATCAAAAAAAAAGAACGCGAGCAAAGGTAAAGGCATCGTGAATAAAATGATCAATAATCTACCTTTCGAAATGCATCTGCCTGGTCACAGTTTCACGGGACCTGGAACGAAATTGAACAAGAGACTCAACGCCGATCTGACTCCTAAATCTTGGAGCAAACCTGTGAATAGGGTGGACACGGCCGCGTATGATCACGATCTATGCTACGCCGTACATCCCGACACCAAGACTTGCAACGATGTCTGCGATAAAAACATGTTGGCGAAATTGAGAGGTATATCGAATCCGACCAGGAGAGAGAAGATAGAATGTTCGCTGGTCAGCAATTTGATCGGTGTGAAACGTCGATTCGGATGGGGCATTAAAAAAAAAAAGCGCATCTGAAAAGAAGAAGAAACAATTATTGATGAGTGAATTGGCCATGGAGATACACAAACCCATCGTGCATAAATTTCGAAAGAGAAGGGTGTTCGTGAAGGGTTTGGATGATATTTGGTCTGCTGACTTGGTCGACATGAGATCGTTTTCGAGGTGGAACGAGGGTGTCAAATATCTATTGACGGTCATCGACGTGTTTTCCAAATATGGTTGGATCAGAGCTTTGAAGAATAAATCGGGACCTTGCGTCGCTGAGGCCCTGAAGAGCGTGTTCGACTCGTATTCTCGAAAACCGAATAAATTGTGGGTGGATAAGGGAAAGGAATTCTACAACAAGCACGTTCATCGATTGGTCGACCTCTACTCGATCGAAAACGAAGAGAAAGCCAGCGTGGTGGAATGTTGGAATCGAACGATGAAGGAAAAGATGCATAGATACTTCACGGCGAATTCGACCAAGAAATACATATACTCTCTGAATGGTCTGGTCAAAGATTACAACAACACGCGACACAGATCGATCAAGGTGACTCCCGCAGAATCTAGTGAGCCTCGAAACGAAAAACGGGTCTACGCAAATCTATATCCTGAGAGATCTAAGATCAGGAAGAAGTCTAGAACGCCGAAATTTGTGGTTGGTGATTGAGTGAGAATCTACGCTTATAAGAAGCTCTTCGAAAAGGGTTATACTCCTCGATGGACCTCAGAAATCTTCGTGATAATCAAAATATTTCACACCGATCCGGTGACTTACGAAATCGAAGCTTTGGATGGAGAAGAGATCATCGGAAAGTTTTACGAACAACAATTGCAGAAGACAAAGTTTTGATAAAGAAAACAAATTTTTTTTTATTTTACTCTCTTTAACATTTTCTTGTTTACACATATATACATAGGAGAGAAAAATAATAATAAAAAAATAATTAAAACTATTTTTAGATAAAAAAAAGCAAGCTAATTAATAAACAAAAAACAAAAACCCTTCAAAAATGGCAAATATACTAGATATAGCACAAAGCATTGTGAAAGATGAAAGTATTCAAGAATATGAGTTCACAAATACGAACCGGTAACCGGAACGAGTTTGAACAATGCGGGAGAGATAAGAATCAACATCAAAACTGAAGATCTATTCGTCCATCCTGGCGAGAGTTACATAGTGGTGCAGAGACGTCTCACCAAGGAAGATGGGAGCAACTACGCCGCCGACGACACGGTTACTCTAGCCAATAATGGCATCATGCATCTATTCAGTAATATAAAATACATGCTATCCGGACAAGAGATAGAATCTGTGTTTCATCCCAGTCAGGCCACCACGATGTTTGGACTCTTGACGTATCCTGATGATTTTTCAAAATCCAGAGGACTTAATCAGTTGTGGGTGAAAGACACCGCCGGCCCTGCTAACGCCGGTGCCGCCACGATATTCGACTATGTCGTCAAGACATCCAGACCTAAAGGAACGTTTTCGTTCAGGATACCTTTGAAACACATCTTCGGATTCGCAGACGATTACAACAAGATCATGTATGGATTCAAACACAATCTGACGTTGATTCGAAAGGGAAATGATGACAGGATAGTGAGACTCCCCGCGACCGATGCGGGTAAGATAACTCTACACAAGATATCATGGTTCGTTCCGCACGTGGAGCCTTCGGTCGTAGAAAAAGCGCGTCTCTACAAGATCATAGAATCCAAGAGTAAATTACCCATGGGATTTAGAATGAGACAGTGCAACACAGCTAGCATTCCACTCTCCATGAATCACTTCGATTGGAGATTGATGGCGAAATCCACTTCTGAGAGACCGTGTTTCATCGTGGCTGCGATTCCGACCCATAGGGATGGGTCTCAGAAAAAGAATGCGTCGCACTTCAATCACTGCAATTTGAGAAACATGCAAGTGTTTTTGAATGCCATGAGATATCCAGCAATCGATTACAATGCGTCGTTCGACAAGAACGATTTCTGCAGACTGTACGGCGACGACGCTGATTTTAGAAAGAAGTATCATGGTCTAGATGAATTGATGAGCAACCCTAACATATCTCCCGGTGAATACAAGTCGATGTATCCCATGTTCGTATTCGACGTCAGTAAACAGAGTAAACGACTCAAGAGTAAAGTCTTAGACATTCAGATCAAGATGCAATTCGATAGGAACGTGCTGAGAAAAACCGAAGCCTTTGCTCTGGTCCTGTCGGACAGAGAATTTCAATTCGAATCGGATGAAAATAAGATGCCGATCATTCGATGAGAGACATGTGTGAAAAAAAATTAAAAACAAAATAAAAAAAGTAATGAGTAATTATTAAAAACAAAAAAAAAAACAAAAAAAAAAAAATAAAAGTAATGAGATCTAGAGAGATTGAACATCTTTCTAAATCTCATTACTTTTTTTTTTGTTTTTAATAATCACACATTATTTTTTTTAATTAATTATTTCCACGCGTTCACTGTTTGTTCAAAGGATCTAGTTCGATCAGTAGACTCACCACAGAAGTGGCGGCTTCGGGATTATTGGTTTTCGTAACGAAATTAATCCTGTCTCCAGCATTCACTTTGAGAGGCATGCCGAATGTGCTAACATTCACGTGTTGATTCTCAGTCTTTCCAATGCTGTATTTCTTATCGCTCTCTACTCCATTCACCACGAGATTGACGACCGCTCTGTTATTCAAATCCGAGGAAGCCAGACTCATTCGAATGATTTCACCTCCTAACGGCATGGGATATCCCACCTGACCATGTTTCGATCCACTACCTCCGTTTCCGAAAGACCACTCGGTTTTTCCCTCCTCTAATGTGCCGGCCTCCTCAGCCCACATGGTGATCAATTGTCTAGCATATTTGACTTTTTCCACCACTGAAATCAGGGTGCAGGCATCCGTCATGTTCACAGGATCCAGTAGATTCGTGAGCACGTGTCCGCCCATGTCTAGTTTACCTTCCATGATGTCGCCCTTTCTCCAGACCGAGTTGTCATCTACGTACTTCCTGCTGACTGCGCTGGAATCGAATTCGGGATCGTGATTGAGACCGAATAAATTCTCACCGTTCATGTTGATACCACCCTCCATGGTTCCACCAGATTGTTTGTTCAGGTAGAGATCGTCCACTTGCGATTCTACATATTCTTGTGATCGTATCACGGCAGAATCTATGTAGCCCTTGTTGACTGCGGTTGAGTCTGCATCCGTGTCGTCGATCTTCGACAGATTCAATATCTTGTTGAATCCTGCATTCAGATCCGATTTCATTTCTCGTCTGTCAGACTTTTTCTGTTCCAGATCTACGTAGTGTTTGGTCGCCACGTCCTTGGGATTTGTGGGAGTGGCCACGTTCGTTATCTTGTTAGAATTGGTGTTCAATTCTGAGTGTATCGTTTTCTGAACGTATCTATTTCTCAGATGTTCGCTGAATCGCGTGTGAGAGTCGTCCGCATATTTCTTGGTCGCGGCATCGGTGGGATCTATGGGATTTGCGATGTTCACCAAACGTTTGGATTTCAGATCAAGATCGTCAGTCATGGCTTTATCCACATAATTATCTGGCATGATTCATTCGAAATCTGCGTTTCCCTTGTCAACGTATTTTTTAGTCGCAGCATCTGTGAGATCTATCGGCTCGGGAAGATTGTAGAGCTGCTTATCATTCATGTTCAAAGGTTCCTCTCATAACGTTCATCCAAGTTGGCAACGTCGTAACCATCACCGACTTCGAGCGTCTTCCTCTTCTTTTTGGGTTGACTTTCGTCATCACTTCTACCAAATTTATCGACTGGCATGTTGTTTTGAGATTTTTGTTTTAAAAATATATTTCAAATGCACTTTATTAAAAATGAATCATTTCACTTATTTTTATTTTTCGTTTTTATTCGATTAAAATTTTTTTTATATTTTTTTACCTTTATATACTATAAAAAAAAATCTCTCTCTAATGTAAATCATTGAGAATGTCTTGAAACCGATCTCCTTCAGACCATCTCTTGAGAATGTTGAGACATAGGTGACCGCAAAACACTTGATCTGGCGATTGCACTTGTTCCGTGTTGTAACGAACCATCGATTTGTTGAAATAGTTCTTTATTTCTTTCGGCGGTGAGATTCCGTAGCTGTCAAAATAATAATTCTTCTTCTTCACGTTCTTGAACCACGCCACCCAGTGAGTGCCTTCACCTGATAAATCATCTAGATTTAAAATTCCGCATTCCGATTGTCGAGGTCTTCTCTTCGGCAAGGCATCTCTGGAAAACACGCCTAGAAAATCTTTGATTTTCAAATCCTTCACCGCATTCGACAGATCAATGTTGGATAGGGGTTCGTTAGGTAAGATGACACCTTCTATGGATATTTCTATTTTCTTATTCATAAATGCGTATATTTTTTAATTTATTTATTTTATTATAATTCACTAAAATAATGTCATTTTTTATTTTTTTATTTTTCTTTTTAAACTAACTCTATCGACTTCCATAATCTTGAATCCGTCTAATTCCTCAACTTCCATAATCTTGAATCCATTTAATTCCTCTTGATTTTCTGGAATCCTATCATCCTTAATCATATCTGGAATCTTATCATCTCCAATCATATCTGAGATCCTATCGTCTAAAATTAGATCCAAAGTCCAATGTCCGAGTGCTCAAGTGCTTATTTTATTGTCCAACACGAATCTCTTATCTTCATCAGCCGTCAGCTAAATCTTGTTGACTATTTCGGTATACAAGTCGTGATTTTCGCTTCGAATCGATTTCATAGTCTTATACACTGGACCACTTCCTAGCAGACAATCTTTATACTCTTGGAAATAGATGTTTTTCTTCACCACGCACGCTTTAACTGCTTTGCACTTCTTGATCTCTTCATCTTCTAGACGATGAGCATACAGTTTGGGTCTCAAGCCCACGAATTCGAGGATTTGTTTACCGCCGCTCTCGTCCTTAAATTTACCTAAAACCTTCTTGTTGTCATTCGATTGAATGTTGGATGGGTGATCGACGGGATAATTGCTCGTGTAGAGCCATGTGGCCATGTCCGGAGCTATATCTCGGTAGACATCTTTCGTCTCTATCTCGTAAACTAAACTGTCCGTGTCGGTGAACAGTAGTTTGGCTTTATCACCAAATTTTTGTTTGACGTAATCGTAGTGAAACTTGTACATCAATCGCTTGCTGATATCTAAGATGATCGGTCCGAGATAATATGGTTTGTCGAACTTCAGGTGCATCTTTGACATGTGAATGGCCACTAGATTTTCGTCGAATATGGTTCGGTATTGGGTTTCGCCACTAATTTTCTAGCTTTTTTCTCAGACGTGACGAGTCGAACGTCGGTTCTCTTCCTGATGTTTTCCATCGATTTACCGTACACACAGTTGTTCATGAGATTTAAGAAATCTTTTTTGAAATCGTTCTCGGCTCGAATTCTGAGATTCGTGTTGAGATCGATGTATTTTTTCATCCAAGGCTCTTCATTGAATCGAATGATGCTATGTATGTCGACTAATTTCATCCCGTAATCGACGTATTGTTTCAAATTCTCACTGTAGACGACATAGTTACGTTTGTTAAATAAATTGGGAATGAGTTTTTCCTCGTCTCCTTCGTTCGGTTCCATTCGTTCGGGAGCCAGTGGATAATCGTTGTGTAGATCGTGTAATTCTTCCAGATAGTTCAAATCGACTTCTAAAATGCAAGGATAGTCTCTCCATTTTTGCATCTCTTCCGGTTCCGTTACCCATTCGAAATTTCCAATCGGTAAAGGATGACTCATGGCCCAACCGAACAGATTATTAGCGTCCCAGTACTGTATGTATTTATTCAACCGTTTGGAATCGAAACCTTCTTTCATGTAGAGATTGTTAGCTTCAGAATATCTGTGGGAGATCATTGAGACGCCACCGCTTGTAGCTCTTTCGAACATGAGCAACATGTCCACGTTGGATAATAATTCCAATTGGACTTCAGTGGTCTTCAACAGAGCATCCCATGCCAGACCGGGTGCGGGGAAATACCAAGCCGGATCCAGATCGTAATTTTGATGACAAACGTCTTGAAAATTTTCGAACACGTCTGCCAAGAGCAGAACACCAGTCTTCAGATAGAGATCGTGATAATCTCTCATGGTTTTCATATCGAATGATTTCCACACGTTTTTGGCGTGTTCGTAATTCTCGTCGGAAATGTCGGATTCATATAATTTTGAATAAAAATCTTCTTTCGAAGGTAGTGAGGTGTTGTCGAATCTCTTTAGATCGTTCATGTAATAGTAAGGATAGACTCCTTTCCTCAACATGACGTCTACTCATTCTCCAAAATGTTCGCTCGTGATTTTAAATTTATCCTTGCTCATGTTATCGACTAATTTTTCCAGAGCGGTCAACATGAATTTAAAACTCTTGATGAAACGTATGCCTCTACGAATGAATTTCGTTTTTTCTTTCAACCTCTCCGTCGATTACTCTTTTCTTCTCCATGAGCTTCCATTTTGTGAAGGAAATGTATCTTTCTTCGCTGTTCGCAATGCAATTTAATTCTTCGTGAGAGGTGCCGAGATTTTTCACGAACAGATGACTGTCATAACCCGAGAGATTGTAAAATATCACCGGATAGAAAACAGCGTCTCGATATTTTAAATTACATTTGCTGTGAGCCGGACCCCGATACAAACCTGTGTAATGATCGTGGTCTCTGACCTTTTTATTTTCCTCCAAATTCTTGTCGAACGATTGTCTGCATATGTGACATTCAGTGGCTCTGTTATTTTCATTCTGCTGCTCTCGCGTGATGATCATTTTCGCCGGAGTTTTGAATTTATCGTATAACATTTGAATTTTTTATTCTAACTCTTCCTCGAACCTTTGAGCCACGTTGTCGTCTTCGCACTGTTTTATGTAGGTGAAGGGACCCATGTCGTGTTGCGAGTCGAAAGCGCATTTCATGTAAATGCAATAACCCAAAGGCGTGTGTTTTTTATATCTTTCGACGTAACTTCAAAGAGCGCTGGGTTGGCAGGAACTCATTTTCACGGTGAAGCATTCGAAATCGGTGTACATGACGAATGGTACTTTTAACCTTCTATTGCGATTTTCAAACTTCATGATGGTTTTGGGTTTGGGCATTTCAATGGCGACACCTTGATTTTCATTGCAATATTCCTGATGTTTCGCTAACGATTTTTCATTGTGAAACGCGTTCATGCAGTTGCAACATAAACATATCTTTCCTTTATGTTTATTATTTTGTCTCGACAGTAATCGGCTTGGATGTTTAACCCAACAATAATGACGATTGTCACCATTCGAAATCAATAATAAAACAATTGTCTTTTCTCTTTCGAAATACGAAGTCTGTCTGAGAGGATAGATCATTTGTCATTCATCATCGTATCCCAAGACGTTCACCACTACGGTGGGATTTTGAGCCTCGAAACGTTCGATGTGTTTTAACTCTGTTGGAAAAGTCACTCCGGTCCAATCAAGATTTTTAGAAGTCTCCTCGTAACGAGAAACTCTATCAGAGTTCATTTTGACAGGGTATAAAACGGAGGTGACTGCCCATTTAAAACACTGATCATCTTTATTTCTCACGTTGATCACAGCATTTTTTTTAGCTAAGAAATACGGTAATTCCACGTAGGAAGACCCTTTCAACGAATCGTTTTCAGTTATATGAATTTCGAGTTTCAACATCTTATCGCACGTCCAATTACTACCTTCATGTTGATAATTCGCGAGAGACGTCAACATCTTGTCTTTCATCTTTTCGAAAACATCCGATAAATCTGAACCTCGAAATATGGGTTCGACGTTAGATCTTGAAAATGCACTTGTCACGATGCTCTCGCCAGACTTCGCGTCGATTTTATTCTTCACGCAATGGAGTATCATCTTAATTTTTAGTCCCACGTTCATGTGTTTGTGAAACAAATCCAATACTTTTTTCTTCACCATTCCATGAATAATTTCGGATCGATTTTCTTGAATGAGGGAACCACATCGAAAGTTTAAAAAAATGCCTTTGATCGCACTCTCCCGTTCTACAGGCTTTGATTGGAAAATTTCTGTGATGAGTCGTGCTATATATTCTTCTCCTTTCCCTTCGTCGATTGCTTGTCGAATTTTGCTCGATATATCTCGTTTGTCTAGAATCTGAAGTACATCACTTTTCGTTTTAGTTTTTTTTTTCTTTTCTTTTGAAACTTGAAGTTCTTCAATGGCTTTTCATTTAGTTGTCTTCTTATTTTTCACAACTGAAACGTTTTTGTTTTTTTTGACGTTGGCATTTCGATTCCTTTTACTATCTTTTTCTTCTTCTCATTTTTCACAACCGATGCAGTTTTTGACGTCGTTGCTATCGACATTTCGTTTGCCTTTCCATCATTTCGGAAACAATATTCCTGTATGACTTCAATTTTTTTGATTTAGTTCTATGATTTCTGAAATGTGGAATTTTTAATATTTTACACATCTCGTTTAACTGAGGTACGGTTTTCTTATTTGAATTTTCCATTTTTTTTATTTGTTTGCTCCATTTGTAAGAATATTTTTTGTTTTCGAATTTTGTATTTAATAATAATTTTTTAAAAAGTTTTAAAATTGTTTTTATATATATATATGTTTTAATTCCTTCAAAAAAAAAATTTTTTGGGATGAAATTAATCAATTTTTTATGTTCCTTAACGTGAAAAAATTGAATTAATACGAGAAAAAAGGACGTTAAATTTAAACTTTTTATTTATATATAAAGAAAAAAAACACTTTTACGAAAAAAAATTTTCACATTTAAGAAAAGTAAACTTAAAAAAACTTTTTTTTATATATATATAAAGAGTAAAAAAAAAAACAAACTTTTTTAACAAATTATTATTTAAATACAAAATTTAAAAATATATATTATTTGCAATAATTCATAAAACAAAAAAAACAAATAATCGATCATGACAACAACACCTAAAAGATGCGAATTGAAATTGAAACAAGTCGAAACATGTAAGAAATTCGGTTTTAAAATCTATAGATTACAATGACACAATTCCATCGAATTGAACGAGGTCGAGACGAAGGGCTTAGAGCGCAAATACGACAAATATAACATGCCTTTGAAATTGGACGAAGCCATGCTTGATTTGTTTTACGACTACCAAAGCGATCTACAGAAAATCATCATGGCCAAAGATAGAGAATTCGACAAGGATGATTTGTCGTTGTCATATGGAAGTTACATATATCAAAAAATCTCACTCGAACTCGTGGACAAATCGGGTGGTGAGAGCGCATTCACCGATGTAAAAAAAACTCAAAAAAGTAAAGATAAACATTCAACACATTTTCGAGAAAGGAGAATACACAAGCGTCAACATGCTAATAACGGACTTGGAAATATAAACAATAGAGAAATTGATTTTTAGCGAAGAAGAAGGAAAAAAAAGTAATGAGATCTAGAGAAGATGATCATCTCTAGATCTCATTACTTTTTTTTTTGTTTTTTTTATTTTTGTTTTCCTTCTTCACTATCACCCATATATTATAATAACATTTCCTTTTTTCTCAATTCAGCGTCGATTCTTCTTTTCTTTTTTTGTGATATGTTACATTTTTTTTATAAGAACACATTTGTTTATCCGAATCATAATTATGAACGAATGTTGTGCATCTCTCGGTAACACTCACATCATTACCATTCTCTTCAGAAGGTAGTGGTGACAGTGGAAAACATCTCATTCTTTTAAATTTCAACCATCTATCCCGATCTTTATTTAACTCTTTTATCAGTTCTTTCCTAAGATATCCATCATTAGCGTCTAATCGTTTTTCCACATCTTTTTCGCACTCTACCTCGCGATATTCATCATTATCGTCCAATTGTTTTTCCACCTTTTTATCCATTTTATATTATTTTATACTTTCTATGATTTATATTTTATATAATTATATAATTTTTACATTATAATAACATTCTCAAAATCGGTATATTCTTAAATGGCTAATTCTCACCAAACAACAAACCCTTGCCGAGTCGCTCAACGTTCCGTCCACTCTTTAGATAGAGACCATTTCCACTCGAAGAGTTGTCACCTCTAACGGGTTCTAGATACAATCCTTTACCGCTGTTGGTCTACGTGGACGCGACACACGGCTCCTCCCTTCTTCAAAAACAGTCCGCTGCCACCCATTAATTTCTCAACTGCCGAACTCGCGAGTCCTGAGAGAGCTCCCACGCCGAGAGTCTTTCCGAGAAAGGGTAATGCTTTTGCAGCAAAGGGTAATGCTTTTGTGGCGATTCCTGCCAATAGCGGTAGGAAACCACCTTTCATTCTCAAATTGTATCTCAATTGAGCGGGACTCAATCTCACCATCAACCCTCTTCCATCACGAATTGCATTCTCCATTCTTTTGATTTGACTTCTGGTCCAGGCGTTCGAATCCTGACCGCCACTCGTCAGATCTTCGTGAGTGAATTTGAATTTCACCGCCTTGCCTCGAGTTGTTAATGCTCTCTTAAGTTTCTGCCTCTGTCCTGCGGACATGTTCACGTTTTTAACCACGTATTGTGTCATAATTCTTTTTTTAAAATATATTTTGTTCAATTGTTTTTTTTTGTTTTAATGATAATTATATATATATATTAAATAATTTTTGTAAATTAATATTGCGTTATTTTATTTTCTTATTTATATATATACACACACAATATTTTTTTTTTTTTGCTTTTATATTTCTCTTATGTGAAATCGTATCATCACCCTTTCTCCGTGAAGATCTAACAGTTCACCATTTTGATCCGTCAACGTGGTTTTGAGACTATACAATGTGTCTAAAATCACTGGTAGATAAACTAAATTTCGAGATCGTTCCACGATCTTATAACCGCGTGACACGTTTGGAAAGAAGGAATAGATCGTCTTTTGAGCGCTACCATTCACGTAGCTTCCAGCAATCACATCCATGTTCACCAGAATGCTATTGACTGTGAGAATGTCAACCGTATTTTCAGATGCTGTGTGGCCTCGATACATCTTTCGATCGAATCCCAGCATCTTGCCTATAGAATCGTCCATGTTGAAATCCACTCGAAAATTATCTTCCAAATCCAACATCGTCTGTAAGGTATTAGGATTGGGAGCGAGTCTGATCTTGTTGCTTCCCTTTCCATCCGTCTTCATTCGCGTTTGAATGTAATTGTTCAAATTGTCTATGTCATAACTTCCTTTGGGAATTCGAATCTCCAAACAATCCACTCCGTCGGAATACTTAAACGAGTTATTCTTTTCGGTGACGTTGGGAAAGGAATAATAAGTCTCCAGATTCACCAACACCATCTCGTATCTTTTCTCTCTATTCATTTCGATGGAAGGTTCGAATTTTGTTGCAAATCGAGTCAAATCGCCACTCACCACGATTTGAATGGATTGTTTTGCAGCCGTATTCTCGGCTATCCGTTGTAACAATTCTCCTTGTTCGAACATTATATTTAATTTTATTTTTTATTTTTTTCAAAACTAATTATTTGAAGATTTATTATTTTCTAATTTTTTATTTTCACCCTCTATCTTATTATCATCAGAAACATAAAACTTGTCGAATCTGCACCGATATTTTCCGCGATTAAATTCGCTAGTCAAATCGATCATGACGAAATTGTAAAGTCCTCCATCCCAAACCCTCTTGTAGAATCTCCTGAATTCCGCTGCACTCATGTCGTTTGCGACGTGATTGCTGTAGATGTGATTGAGATTCTTGAGATCTTGGCAAAAGAGACACAGAAAATTAGCGTTCTCCCTTATCGTCTGTCTGGGCAATCGAAAATAATTCTGCGACAGGTAGAAACAGTCCACATTGCTGTGACGACCCCTAACATAATACGATTCGCATCGGTTCTGTCTCTCCAAAAGCAGATCGTCGAAAATCATAAGATTCTTATCTTCTGATTTCAATTCTCTAGGATCCGGAACATCGCTAGCGTTCTCATAAAACACTCAACGTTCGAAGATGCATTTCTCTTCATCAATTCCATCGCTGCACCATCCAAAATGTTCGAAAGAGAAGCTTCACTTTTGTCGAATTCGCCCCTACTGTTAAAGATTCTGGCTATGACATCCTTAGGCAATCTACGATCCATGCATTCTCGAAGCAATCTGTATTCAGGTTGAAACAAGCTCTTGCCAAACACAAACAATCTGTCGTAATCCAACCAGTCGGGTCACGACAACAGATTCATCAACAGATTGGTCTTTCCACAATTCGATTTTCCCACTATCAAGCCTCTTATGCTTTTGGGAAAGAACTCATTATTCGACCTCCTAGTCGCAGCGTCGCTCCAAGACATATCTTTAATGTTCATCTTTGTTTATTTTTTTTCTTGTTATTTTAGATTTTTTCATACACAATTTTATGTTTTATCAAACTCAGTTTTTAGTATTATTATTTATTTATATTACACCGTCGCGAGTTCTCTTCAATCCTGATCCACTCGTCATTTTGGCGAAATCTTGTATGGGTACCACAGCATCCTTAAAATCTTTCCAACTTTTCTGCGTTCGCTCTAACTCAGCTTGCTTCACCGGTGGACTGATCAACTTGTCGATCAATGCGTCGGCTGCCCTCTTGCCAGCCGCAGAAGCTATCCTACCACTGGCTTCAGAAGCGGCTTTCTTACCAGCATCCAAAGTCGTCTTCTTACCAACCTCAAACGCGGTCGATGCGAGTTTTCTACCTGCATCACTCGTGAACGCTCGCATTATAGAATCGACGATTGCAGAACCACCTTGAACGTAAGTTCTAACGTATCCCCTGTTCTTTATCACCAACATATTTTTATTTTATAATATATATTTTGTTTTCACTGGTAAATCGTTTGTTGTTTAAATACTTTTATTATTCTAGTGTAAAATTTACTATTTTGATTTTATATATTTTGTTTGTTTGTTTCTCTCTACTTATTATATACATCAATCCTTCAGTTCGTTCTTCAGCCTTTTATAATGGTTTTTATTCAAAACCTTCTGTCTTAACAATTTGTCGCATATACTAACTATTTCATTATCTAATCCTGTGTTACCAGCACGTCTACTTGCCATCAACAAACTCAATCTCTGAGACAGAGCATCAGAATCGCTCGGAAGAAAAGTGTTTTTCACCCCTTTGCCAGTCACCGATTCGACGAACTTCTTATTCATATCCCATATGAGTTTCCCCACTTTCGTCCACTTGTAACCTCTGTTGGCTTTGGGTCTCGTCTCTCTGGCATCGTTATTTCTCTTCATGGCGTGGGTCTGAACCAGAATGTCGCCGTGGTTGTCGAAATCCTGTTCCATGTAATCACTAGGCTTGTTGAAAAGGAGCAATTTGCGCAGTCCATCAGTTATTTTATACTTATTCGAACCGACGATTAAATTATCATCATCCATTTCCACTTCTGTATCGCCCACAAAAGTTGTACCGTCCGAATCCTTATAAATTCTATACAACAGATCTCTCTTACCACCATCCTCGGACGATGCGACGCTATCAGTGGTGATAGTCGAAGCTGTATCGTCGCTCTCACTCACATCGGTTTCGATTCTCATGGGAACGTAATCTGGTGTAGATTGAAAGGAATACTGTTTTGTAAAACTACCAGGCAACGAACCCATTCTCAAAGAACTCTCTTTTATGGGTCTCAATTCTTCAACTATCTCCTTCTTGCTTCGCTCTTGAACCTCCGTCATGGGTTTAAATATTTTTGTGGCTTCGCGTCTAAGTTCCATCTCTCCAAGACGTCTGCTTCTGTCGGCCGATTGAATGCTCTTCTTGGCACGTTCATATTCGTTTAAAAGCTGATCTCGACGTTTAGCATCCATCTGTAAAAACATTTTTTTTCGTTTTTAAATTATTAATATTTTCTTTGAGTATGCTAATGTGAGTTATTTATTATTTTCAAAATTAAATGTATAATTATTTTTATGTTTTAAGTAAATAAAAATCTTCTGTCTTTAATATAATAAATAAAAAAACAGTTGAGGAAAAACTTTTTACATGATAAAACCTCTATAAATGCGTTTTGCCTCTGAACGCGTTAAAAATCGCATCACAGATTATTCACTCAGTGACGAACTGGAGAACTTTGAAAAGTTTGAAAGTTTTAGTGCATAAGAAACTGGTTTCTGATTTAACGTGTTTGAGAATAATTACATCCGTTAAAAGGGTTCATTCATATCTCCGAACATTATCACGAATATATTAAAAATTTATTTACCACTTAAACCTAATTGAGTGGAAATGCGCTTTTATTGTCTATTACTAAAACGACCCATTAAACGAAAACCTTTCATTCACACCAGAACAAAAACATGAGTGTCAGTTTTATCTCTTAAAAATTCATCTAAGTGAAAAAGGTTTTATAATAGAATTTTTTATTTGAATGAAACAATTCTACGAACTATTTTTATTTGAATGAAACAATTCTACAAAGTGTTTTATTAAAATTTATTTCGCAAAATTCGCAGTGACAAAACGTAAACAAACGATTTTCCCATCGATTCTAATTTTCTAAAACTCATTTTTTTTTTTCAATGTCATCCGTTTGAAACGAAAACCTTTCATTCACACTGAAACAAAACATGAATGTCTATTATAACAGATTCAATTTTATAGTCGACTCTTTTGAACGAAAACCTTTCACTCACACCAGAACAAAAACATGAGTGTCAGTTTTATCTCTTAAAAATTCATCTAAGTGAAAAAGGTTTTATAATAGAATTTTTATTTGGTTGAAAGAATTCTACGAACTATTTTTATTTGAATGAAACAAATTCTACAAAGTGTTTTATTAAGATTTTATTTCACAAAATTCGCAGTGACGAAACGTAAACAAACGATTTCCCCATCGATTTCTAATTTTCTAAAACTCAATTTTTTCAATATCATCCGTTGAACGATTTCCTTTCATTCACACCGAAACAAAACATGAATGTCTATTATAACAGATTCAATTTTATAGTCGACTCTTTTGAACGAAAACCTTTCATTCACACCGAAACTAAACATGAATGTCTACTATAACAGGTTCAATTTTATAGTCGACTCTTTTGAACGAAAACCTTTCATTCACAAAACTCAAGAGATGAATCGGCAAATCGTTTTTCACCGATCAAATCGCACCCTATACCGTCCCAAACACGATCGGGAACGTGGCAGTGGTTTGCGGGTTCTGTATCACCTTTTTTCCATGTACCGTACTGAGGTCGATTTTCCTGATCTAGAATCTGCAAATGAGTTTCCCCGATCGGATCGCACTTTAACCATTCGAACATTCGTTGGTGAACGTATACCTACTTAGGTGATACAGAATCCTCAAACCACTTTTTGATGCTGATACAGAATCCGCAAAACGTTTTTTGCTCGCGTTCACCAACGATGGATCGATGGTCTATTCCGCGATGGGAACATAGAGAAAAAAATTTTAATTATATTTTCTTAAAATTTCGTACATTTTTTTCACTTTTGACGACGTGTCGAATGTACGCGTTCGCCAACGGGTATTTGAACGTCAAAAGTGCGATCTGTGAGGCTCAAAACCAATGGCGGATTCTGTATCACCATGAAAAACGACATTTTTTGCACTTGTACACGATTTTAACACTGAATCCTATGGCGGTGTACATACATGTACCGTGTACGTGTACAAATCGTGTACAAGTGATACCGAATCCGCAAATATCACGTACTCCTGTTCTTTGTGCAGCCTCATTTGATGGAAGCAACAGGTCACGGAAGCATTCGCTGATATCTCTGTTGTTTGGTCTTGGCTTTAGTTTAAACAATATTTATTCAAAAAGAAATGTGATATAATACATACAAGTAACTGTTAATATCACAGTACCTGTACAGAGGATATGATACCGAAGTATGTACTATAGCAAGACAAACAGAAGAAAACGACGGTGTAATAATAATAACAACACTTCGGCCGGCCGCTGATTTGTCGCGGTTCTCGTATGAGAAGGCCTTGGTTACCCATGTTCTACCAACTGCCTCCCTATTCCCGCGCTTCTTCTCTCCTCCCAACAATCGGAGACGAACTGCTTGATGACATCCCTTGCCCCATTCTTCCCAATCTCTTCGATTAGTATATTAACCCTCTCCTTTGAGTCGCCCCCTAACCACATGTCCTTCATTCTCCCATTCCACTTCCCCATTATACTCCCCGTGAATCTTGTTCTTTTAGACTGGTATTTTGAGCATTCTATAAGAAAGAGTTCCAGGGTCTCCACCACGCCCAAGTTACACATCTGGCACTCCTTTTCACTGTTTTTCCCAATTTTTCCCCTCAGCTCCAGGGACCGCGACCTCGGCTTGAACAAAAGTGACCCCCCAAAGGTGCCATCAAGGTACTCTTCAAAACCAGACTTCTCTTTATCACGCAGGCCACCCAAAGATCTTTTTGATTTGACCCCCTCTCGCCAATTACGGTTACAATCCTCCATGACCCTTTCTCTGACGATCGTTTTTCTCTGGTTTGTCCCAACGTCAAGGTCCGAGATCTCCAATGAGTAGTTTTCTACTAGCTCCCTCACTTGGACCATCCACCCCGTCTTGATATTTGAGTTGAAAGTTCTCAGGAACATTACTTTACACCATCGGCTATCGGGAAGATTTATCAAATAATTAAGATAACCGAGTTTCAATAGGTCTATCCTGTCCTTGATCCTCATCCACCCAAGCTCACCCGTCCTCGCTTCTAGCGCTGCGGCATTACTCGAGCATGTTACACAACGGCCTGCATCGTTCTGCAGGATTTCCAAGCTCTTAACAGCTGTGTGGTTTAGGGGTACCACTTCCGTACCGTATGTTATACTTTGCAGCCCCGCCATTTCCCAAATGGTTTTTCCCACGAAAACCTTATTGAAACTGTTTCTCCCTATAAGTTTCATTTGGTTAAGGATTCGCTTCCCCTTCAGAATCAATTTATTTGTGTGGTTCCGGTAGATGCCTCTTCCTGTAATGTTTATATTTACCCCCAAATACTCGTAATCGCCTGTCTCTCCCACAATGAGAAGTTTGCTGCTCCATTCCGGAATGCAGAACTCACCCACTCTCCACCTTCGAGTGGGGCCCACTTTGCGGCCCACAGGTATAACTTTGCTCTTGCTTTCATTAAGTTCGAGTCTCCATTTACTCCCATATTTCCCAACAATTCCCAGCATTTTCGTTAACCCCTCTTCGCTTTCTGACACTAGAACCATATCGTCTGGAAAAAAAATATACCTCAATAGTTTGTAGTATATTACTGTCAAGTGATTGTTGCGCATAGAATGGATAGTCTGGCAAGATCGTATTAGTATCGTTCATTGACGAAATAGACCAGAAGTATTCGTTAAGCACATCAGCCTTTTCGAGATTGGTTGAGTATAATTTATTAGAGTGGGTGATGATTGTGGAGATTCCCGGTGTATTGTTACAGATGAGTGCTTTCAAGGTTTTCCACCATTCGGAAGAAGGTGTCTCGGAGCAACTCAATGTTACTTGGACTTTGGATATATAAGCAGCCTTAGCCGTTCTACCAGATGAGACAAATTCATTTCGTTTACTCTTATATCTCGCCCAGTCACAAAGTAGACCCGTACACTTTGCTGTCCGATACAGTCGCTTCCTGTGTATTATTGGTAGCCATATTTCATTGTGCATCCATTTGGGCGGGTTGGTCCTGGACGTTATAATTTTGTTAGGAATAAACTTAGATGCCGTGACGAGTAATTGATCGGTGAAATTAGAAACTAAGGTGTCTAAACATAATATAGGTGGATGTGTAGGAGCATTAAAATTATCAAACAGGATAGCTATCCCATCGGAAATTATTGAATGCAGTGTTCAAATCCTCGTAATTCCATTCTGCGTACAGCCATATGCGCCTCCTAAATCTCTGGGACAAGGGCTTCGCAAAGTGGACCTCAACACAAATTGGGCAGTGATAGCGGGTCATGTCAGATAAAAGTGGTTCGAGAACCCCGCATCCTAAAACCTGGAGAGAATTACTGACTGCAAAGAGACCGATGAGTGTAGCAGATGATTCGGTAAAGGATGTTGGTGTAGTCACAAGCTTTCTAAGGTTGCAATAATTACTTATTTCGTGGAAGTGACCCCTAGGGGAAACCAATTGATTTTCGTTGAAGTCACCAGTGATAATTATGTCTGAAATTAATGTATCTTTCGCTTTATCGACAGAAGCTGTAATATGGTCCCAACCATCCTGGGAAGAATTGGGCGGTCGGTAAAATACTCCCAGCAATAACGATTTACGTTGTTTAGTGAACACTTCAGCCCACAGGCACTCGATGCCAGTCACCTCAACATCGCTTCTCCGTCGAAAGCACAAACCATCCTTTACGTAAATGGCAACTCCACCTCCTCTCGACAAGCGATCGAACCACAGAGGTTCTTGGAATCCAGGAATCATGATGTCAGATGTCAAATCTGTACTTTGCAGCCAAGTTTCTGTGAAGGCCAAAATACAGCATAACGATTCGTATCGAATAATGTCTAGTTTTGGCTTCCAGCTTTGGATATTCAGGTGGAAAATTTTTAGTGTATTTGGTGTATTGTCAGTGCTCAGGGAGTCTGGTCCCGGGTTTAATTCTATGTCGCCTGAAATAAGCAGACGCATCATCTCTACCAGGGTCAACAGTCATATAAGATACCAAATAAGGGAAGCTGTTGATATTGCAGTTTGGATAATTGATGTAAATCGGATCCCAACACTTTCGTTTACATGCTTGGATATTTGAACTACCGCGGACGTATTAAGTTCTGTCTGATATTTCCAGTGTGAGATTGAGTGATTAGTCAGGTGATAAAACAGGGCTGTCATGACAGCAAAGCTTTCCAAAGGGTCAACTCCACTATACCGCATATACACGTATGTAAGGACACACAAAGGCAGGTGCTCTTGTAAACTTCGTTTTATGCCACAAGCATAAACTATAATATTGAATGTATCAATTCGGGCGCGGTAAGAGACAAGGCAATCGATCATGTAATCGATGGATGGCAGTACAAAGCCAATGCCCGAGTTTTAGTAGCATTCATTAGCCGCGGAGTTCTGTATTGGTAAGAATTTAAGTCAAGTTGTTTTTTGTGGAAAACAGTTCCGTAGTAACGTGAATAGAGTAACAGAGAAGAGAGAGGACAGGAGGATAAGAAAAGGAAGTGTCATAGCTGAGTGGTGAACAAAGTTATGATTGGACAAACTGCTTGTATTCAAGGTCAAACGCCATAGATATTTTAAGTGGATCGCACAATAAGATAACACCTGACTAATGTAATTTCGTAGAATTTTGGAAGGAGAAGGAAGAAACTAAGAGATGCAAGGAGGTGCGAGAATGCAATATTCCAATAAGTCGTCAAGGGAAGGTGTGCTACGCTCCTCTCCTCTCCGACCCGAAGTGATGTAATTAGACGTTGATCATCAGAATTTGAGGCTGTTTTTAGTTGCACAAAATTCATCCGGGTTAGTGTGCCTCTATCAAGCTCCATTAAAATACCCGAGAATAGAGTGAAGAAAAAAAACAGTGGAAGCCCTTCTGTCACGAAAATTACGAAAGAAGACAAGAAGAGCTGCCTTCAGTGTTGTGGAGGTACAGACAAGACAATTGGGATCAACCCCATATCATATTATAAGATTATACCATCTTGCAACAAATGAGCTTTTACGTGAAAGTATAATAATAATAATAATAATAATAATAATAATAATAATAATAATAATAATAATAATAATAATCTAGCTGTATATAGATATTTTACTCGTTTGTCATTAATCCTATTTATAAGATGGAAGTGTGATAGGGTGTCCCAATTGTTGATTGATGAATCATGCGCAAGGTTAAGAGATCTGATTAATCCTTCTAGCATGCTAGACCAAATCTCTGTGATCCTGTTCCTACCCCCAGCTGTGAAAAAAATACCATTGCGGAATAATGCGCATATCAGTTAGCACTTGCTTTCGGCAGCAATGTTCTACAGGTTGCAAGTGTTTATCGATACCCTTACACTATTAATTAAACTGATCATTTTCGTTCAGCTACTGAGGGATGGATACTAACATTCAAGGAAGCCGTAGGCTGAGGGTTAAAAAAAAAAAAAAAATAATTACACTTCGTGTACACAAACATCTGTACACAAAGATGCCATCAAGGTACTCTTCAAAACCTGGCTTCTCTTTATCACGCAGGCCACTCAAAGACCTCTTTGATTTGACCCCCTCTCGCCAATTACGGTTACAATCCTCCATGGCCCTTTCTCTGACGATTTTTTTACCCTGGTTTGCCCCAACGTCCAGGTCCGAGATCTCCAATGAGTAGTTCTCTACTAGCTCCCTCACTTGGACCATCCACCCCGTTTTGATATTTGAGTTGAAAATTCTCAGGAACATTACTTTACACCATCGGCTGTCGGGGAGATTTACAAAATAATTAAGATAACCGAGCTTCAACAGGTCTATCCTGTCCTTGATCCTCATCCACCCAAGCTCACCCCTGATTGCTTCTAGCGCTGCGGCATTACTCGACCCCGTTATCCATCGGCCTGCATCGTTCTGCAGGATTTTCAAGCGCTTTACGGCCGTCTGGTTTAGGGGTACCACTTCCGTACCGTATGTTATACTTGGCAGCCTCACCATTTCCCAAATGGTTTTCCCCACGAAAACCTTATTGAAACTGTTTCTCCCTATAAGTTTCATTTGGTTAAGGATTCGATTCCCCTTCAGAATCAATTTATTTGTGTGGTTCCGGTAGATGCCTCTTCCTGTAATGTTTATATTTACCCCCAAATACTCGTAATCACCTGACTCTCCCACACTGAGAAGTTTGCTGCTCCCTTCCGGAATGCAGAACTCACCCACTCTCCACCTTCGAGTGGGGTCCACTTTGCGGCCCACAGGTATAACTTTGCTCTTGCTTTCATTAAGTTCGAGTCTCCATTTGCTCCCATATATCCCAACAATTCCCAGCATTTTCGTTAGCCCCTCTTCGCTTTCTGACACTAGAACCATATCGTCTGCAAAAATAGCTCCGGGATCTTCAAGTCCCCAACTGCTACCCCCTCCTCGCTACGCAGGAGTTCATCTCCTAAACCTTTGATGGACAATGCAAACAGGATCGGCGAAAGGATACACCCCTGTTTTAGGCCTATCTCCATAGGCACACGTTTCGTTGTAATGTTTAACAGGCTAAGTTCACTCTGTACATCTTTATATAATGCTTTCATAATTCCAACAAACTCGCCTCCTAAGCCCATAGCATCCAGCTTGCGCCACATACCTTCCCTCCATACTCTATCGTATGCCTTTTTGATATCCAAAAAGGCCATAAACATCTTTTTCTTTTTTGCTTTCGCGGATTCTATCATTTGGGATAGTGTGAAAAGATGGTCAGTAACTCTCCTTCCCTTCCTGAAGCCATTCTGGATTTCTTCCAAAAAACCCTTCTCCTCAATCACCTCCTCTAATCTCCCATACAGGACTTTACAGAAAACCTTTCCAATGTTGCTACTGACAGAGATCCCTCGATAGTTATCCAAAACGTCTTTTTCCCCCTTTTTGTGAATAAATGTCACTTTACTTTCTCACCACTCCTTTGGGACCTCTTGATTTTCTATGGCTAGATTGAATAGGGCAGTTAGGCTTTCCACGAGGTCCTCTTCCCCTTTTTTGATAAACGCGTTAGGGATATCATCCACTCCTCCCGCTTTTCCATCCCTTAATTTTGATAACACCTTTCGCACCTCCTCCGTTTTAATTTCGCTGCACACGAAGCTCGATAGGTTTTCCTCGACCTGATTCGGACACTCTGGTGGGCTCCCCATGCCCCATCGCTTATCGTTTACCTTTTCCCAGTGCTTGACTAGTTCTGATGCGACTTGATCTTGCTCGTCTGTAACTCTGCCATCTACTTTAATACTCTGCGGGTTACTTCCTTTGTTACGTTTATTCACCCATTTCCAAAATACGTTCGAACTCGACCCCCCCCCCCCCCCCCCCTGTCGTTCTTATCGTCCTAATAAGACTGCTATTTCGTACTCTCCGATTATCGTCTTTAATCTTATTTACTTTATTTCGTGCTTGGTGGTATTCTTCCTTAGCAACTGTGGCCTCATTGCTTTCCGCCCCCTTAAGTTTTCTACTTCTCCTGTATGCAGCACATTTAGCTTTTCTTCCCTTTATGGCCCTTTTCAGTTCTTCGTTAGTAGGTAATAAAGGCCGATCTACTATCACTTGTACATGTACGTGTATAACATACGTTCACGATGCGTTCACCAACGTAGAATTCAGTGTTAAATCACACGCTTGTTCACAAAACTGTACATGATCTTGAATCCCCCCCCCATGTACAGTTGTGACTCCTAGATCGCGCTTTTAACGTTCAAATACTCGTGGTGAACGCGCGTTTTTTAAAAAAGGGTGAAATCGTACATCTTCGCTTGTATCTTGTACGTAATTTTTCGTCGACGTTCCCATCGCAGATCAGACCATCGATCCATCGTTGGCGAACGCGAGCAAAAGCAAAAAATTCTGGGTCATCATCAAAAAACAGTTCTGGGGACTCTAGATCAGCGATTCAGAACCCGCAATTGTGTTGAGACAGATGATCCAGAACCCGCAATTGTTTTGAGGCGGTGGGTTTTTTTCCCATTTATGACATTATTAGGGGAATTCCCCCCACTATGAGAAATTCCCAAAACTCAGCTGATCGAGCGATCGGATCGCTCGATTTTCCGTCAATCGACCGATCGGATTGCTCGATTCTCGTAAACTCGATCATACAGAGTTATCTCCCCTCGTCGTGGGGTGGGGGAATATCCTAGGAAATAAATAAAAGTGATAAATAGAGCTCCTGTGCGCCTTTGGCGTCGTGTTAAACCATTTCATTCGAATGTCAGTCTACAATTGTCAGCCTGTGTTTTTATCAAAACTGACAAGCAGGTTGCATGTCAAAGTGACATTTACTGTATAAACACTTACTGAGAACGCTATTTTGTCACGCCTGAGATGTATTACAGGTTTTTATTCAAATGAGATTAATTTGTCAAGTTAAATGGTTTATCTGAAAAAATTATTTTTATGAATCAAAAAGCGGAAAGAATTCAAAAGATCAATTGATGTTTTGACTGAGCGATTACCGTGTAAGATTTTAGAGAACAATAGCGTTGTTCAACGTGCGAGTACAAACGCGGTTTTAACCCAAAATATTACAAGATATTCATGAAGTATTATTTTTCTCATATATTTTTTTCTGCAAAAAAATTCTCTGGCGAGAATTTTTAAAAAATATTTTTCAACTCTTGTTTTTTGACTGAGCGATTACCATGTAAGATTTTAGAGAAAAATAGCGTTGTTCAACGTGCGAGTACAAACGCGGTTTTAACCCAAAATATTACAAGATATTCATGAAGTATTATTTTTCTCATATATTTTTTTCTGCAAAAAAATTCTCTGGCGAGAATTTTTTAAAAATATTTTTCAACTCTTGTTTTTTGACTGAGCGATTACCATGTAAGATTTTAGAGAAAAATAGCGTTGTTCAACGTGCGAGTACAAACGCGGTTTTAACCCAAAATATTACAAGATATTCATGAAGTATTATTTTTCTCATATATTTTTTTCTGCAAAAAAATTCTCTGGCGAGAATTTTTTAAAAATATTTTTCAACTCTTGTTTTTTGACTGAGCGATTACCATGTAAGATTTTAGAGAAAAATAGCATTGTTCAATGTGCGAGTACAAACGCGGTTTTAACCCAAAATATTACAAGATATTCATGAAGTATTATTTTTCTCATATATTTTTTTCTGCAAAAAAATTCTCTGGCGAGAATTTTTTTAAAATATTTTTCAACTCTTGTTTTTTGACTGAGCGATTACCATGTAAGATTTTAGAGAAAAATAGCGTTGTTCAACGTGCGAGTACAAACGCGGTTTTAACCCAAAATATTACAAGATATTCATGAAGTATTATTTTTCTCATATATTTTTTTCTGCAAAAAAATTCTCTGGCGAGAATTTTTTTAAAATATTTTTCAACTCTTGTTTTTTGACTGAGCGATTACCATGTAAGATTTTAGAGAAAAATAGCATTGTTCAATGTGCGAGTACAAACGCGGTTTTAACCCAAAATATTACAAGATATTCATGAAGTATTATTTTTCTCATATATTTTTTTCTGCAAAAAAATTCTCTGGCGAGAATTTTTTTAAAATATTTTTCAACTCTTGTTTTTTGACTGAGCGATTACCATGTAAGATTTTAGAGAAAATAGCGTTGTTTTTTGACTGAGCGATTACCATGTAAGATTTTAGAGAAAAATAGCGTTGTTCAACGTGCAAGTACAAACGCGGTTTTAACCCAAAATATTACAAGATATTCATGAAGTATTATTTTTCTCATATATTTTTTTCTACAAAAAAATTCTCTGGCGAGAATTTTTTTAAAATATTTTTCAACTCTTGTTTTTTGACTGAGCGATTACCATGTAAGATTTTAGAGAAAATAGCGTTGTTCAACGTGCGAGTACAAACGCGGTTTTAACCCAAAATATTACAAGATATTCATGAAGTAATTATTTTGAGAATGACTTCAAGTGTGAGGAAATAACGGTTTTTAGTTCTTATATTAAAGACGGAAGATTTTTATTTACTTAAAACATAAAAATAATTATACATTTAATTTTGAAAATAATAAATAGCTCATATTAGCATACTCAAAGGAACATTAACAATTAAAAACGAAAAATGTTTTTACAGATGGATTCTAGAAGCCGAGATCTAATTTTAGACCAGTATGAACGTGCTAAGAAGGGGATTCAGTCGGCTGACAGGAGCAGACGTCTTGGTGAGATGGAACTCAGACGCGAAGCCACAAAAATATTTAAACCCACGACGGAGGGTCAAGAGCGAAGCAGGAAGGAGATAGTCGAAGAATTGAGACCCATAAAGGAGAGTTCTTTGAGAATGGGTTCGTTGCCCGGTAGTTTTGGAAATCGGTATTCCTTTCAATCTACACCGGATTACGTTCCCACAGGGATTCAAACCGACGTGAGCGACGATACAGCTTCAACTATCACCACTGATAGCATCGCGTCGTCCGAGGATGGCGGTAAGAGAGATCAGTCGTATGGAATTTAGGATTCTGAGGGTAGAACTTTTGTAGGTGATACGGAAGTGGAAATGGATGATGATGAATTGATCGTGGGTTCGAATAAATATAAAGTAACTGATGGTCTGTGCAGATTGCTCCTTTACGACAAGCCCGGCGATTACACGGAACAAGATTTCGACAATTACGGAGACATTCTGGTCCAGACCCACGCCATGAAGAGAAATAACGATGACAGAGAGACGAGACCCAAAGCCAACAGAGGTTACAAGTGGACGAAAGTGGTGAAACCCATATGGGATATGAACAAGAAGTTCGTCGAATCGGTGACTGTCAAAGGGGTGAAAACCACTTTTCTTCCGAGCGATTCCGACGCTCTGTCTCAGAGATTGAGTTTGTTGATGGCGAGCAGAAGGGCTGGTAACAAGGGATTAGATAATCAGATAGTTGCTGTATCTGACGAATTGTTAAGACAGAAGGTTTTGAATAAAAACCAGTATAAAAGGCTGATGAACGAATTGAAGGATTGATGTGTATATAATAAGTAGAGAGAGAAACAAACAAACAAACAAACAAAAATAAAACAGTAAATTCTTACACTAGAATAATAAAAGTATTTAAAAACGACAAAACGATTTACCAGTGAAAAAAACACAAAATATATCATAAAAATAAAATATGTTGGTGATAAAGAACAGGGGATACGTCAGAACTTACATTCAAGGCGGTTCTGGCATCGTCAATTCTATAATGCGAGCGTTCACGAGCAATGCGGGTAGAAAACTTGCATTGACTGCGTTTGAGGTCGGTAAGAAGACGGCTTTGGATGCTGGTAAGAAAGCCGCTTCCGAAGCCAGTGGTACGATAGCTTCTGTGGCTGGCAAGAGGGCAGCCGACGCATTGATCAACAAGTTGATCAGTCCGCTGGTGAAGCGAGCTGCGACGAAAAGTTGGAACGATTTTAAGGATGCCGTGGTGCCCATACAAGATTTAGCCAAAATGACGAGTGGATCCGGATTGAAGAGAACTCGCGACGGTGCGATATAAATAAATAATAATAACAACATTAAAAACAGAGTTTCAAAAACATAAAAAAAATTTGTGTTTGAAAAGAATCTAAAATAACAAACAAAATAAAAACAAAGATGAACATTAAAGATATGCCTTGGAACGACGCCGCGACCAAGAGGTCGAATAACGAGTTCTTCCCCAAGAGCATAAGAGGTTTGATAGTGGGAAAATCGAATTGTGGAAAGACCAATCTGTTGTCCCGACCCGACTGGTTGGATTACGACAGATTGTTCGTGTTTGGCAAGAGCTTGTTTCAACCCGAATACAGATTGCTTCGAGAGTGCATGGATCGCAGATTGCCCAAGGACGTCATAGCCAGAATCTTTGACAGTAGGGAGGAATTCGACAAGAGCAGAGCTCCACTCTCGACCATTTTGGACGGAGCTGATGAAGAGAAATGCATCTTCGAACGTCGAGTGTCGATTTTATGAGAATGCTAGCGACGTTCCGGATCCTAGAGAACTGAAATCGGAAGATAAGAATCTCATCATTTTCGACGATCTGCTTTTGGAGAGACAGAACCGATGCGAATCGTATTACGTTAGGGGTCGACACAGCAACGTGGACAGTTTCTACCTGTCGCAGAATTATTTTGGATTGCCCAGACAGACGATAAGGGAGAACGCTAATTTTCTATGTCTCTTTCGCCAAGATCTCAAGAATCTCAATCATATCCTCGGCGATCACGTCGCAAATGACATGAGCGCTGCGGAATTCAGGAGATTCTGCAAGAGGGTTTGGGATGGTGGACTTTACAATTTCGTCGTGATCGATTTGACTAGCGAATTTAATCGTGGAAAATATCGGTGCGGATTCGACAAGTTTTATGTTTCCGATGATAATAATAAGATAGAGCGTGAAAATAAAATTTAGAAAATAATAAATCTTCAAATAATTAGTTTTGAATAAAAAAAAAAAAAAAAAAAAATAAAATTAAATATAATGTTCGAACATGGAGAATTGTTAGGACGGATAGCCGAGAATACGGCTGCAAAACAATCCATTCAAATCGTGGTGAGTGGCGATTCGACTCGATTTGCTATGAAATTCGAACCTTCCATCGAATTGAATAGAGAGAAAAGTTACGAGATGGCGTTGGTGAATCTGGAGACTTATTATTCCTTTCCCAACGTCACCGAAAAGAATAACTCATTCAAGTATTCCGACGGAGTGGATTGGTTGGAGATTCGAATTCCCAAAGGAAGTTACGACATAGACGATTTGAACGATTACATTCAGACGCGAATGAAGACGGATGGAAAGGGAAGCAACAAGATCAGACTCGCTCCCAATCCTAATACCTTACAGACGATGTTGGATTTGGAAGATAATTTTCGAGTGGATTTCAACACGGACGATTCTATAGGCAAGATGTTGGGATTCAATCGAAAGATGTATCGAGGCCATGCGGCATCTGAAAATACGGTCGACATTCTCGCAGTCAATAGCATTCTGGTGAACGTGGACGTGATTGCTGGAAGCTACGTGAATGGTAGCGCTCAACCGATGATCTATTCCTTCTTTCCAAATGTGTCGCCAGGTTATAAGATCATGGAGCGACCTGGAAATTTAGTTTATCTACCAGTGATTTTAGACACATTGTATAGTCTCAAAACCACGTTGACGGATCAAAATGGTGAACTGTTAGATCTTCGCGGAGAGAGAGTGACGATACGATTTCACATAAGAGAAATATAAAAGCAAAAAAAAAAAATATTATATATATAGATAACAAAAATAAAATAAACGGCAATATTAATTTTTACAAAATTATTTTAATATAATTATTAAACAAGAAACAAATGAAGTAAATATATTTAAAAAAAAAAAAACAGAATTATGACAGAATACGTGGTTAAAAACGTGAACATATCTGCAGGACAGAGGAAGAAACTTAAGAGAACGTTAACAACTCGAGGCGAGGCGGTGAGATTCAAATTCACTCACGAAGATCTGATGAGAGGCGGTCAGGATTCAATCGCCTGGACCAGAAGTCAAATCAAAAGGATGGAGAAAGCGATTCGCGATGTAAGAGGGTTGACGGTGAGAATGAGTCCCACTCAATTGAGTTACAATTTGAGAATGAAAGGTGGTTTCCTACCGCTATTGGCAGGAATAGCCGCAAAAGCATTACCCTTCGCCGCAAAGGCGCTACCCTTTCTCGGAAAGACTCTCGGTGTGGGATCTCTCACGGGACTCGCTAGTTCGGCAGTTGAGAAATTAATGGGTGGCAGCAGACTGTTTTTGAAGAAGGGAGGAGCCATGTGTCGCGTCCATGTAGACGACAGTGGTAAAGGATTGTATCTAGAACCCGTTAGAGGTGGCAACTCTCTGAGAGGAAACGGTCTCTATCTGAAGAGTGGACGGAACGTCGAGCGACTCGGCAAGGGTTTGTTGCTCGGTGAGAATTCGCCATTTAAGAACATACCGGTTTTTGAATATGCTATTATAATATAAAATTATATAAAATATATAAAATCATAGAAAGTATAAAATAATATATTTAAAATGGATAAAAAGGTGGAGAAACAAATTTATCACCTGGATGAAAAGGTGGAGAAACAATTTGACGATAATGATGAACATTGCGAGCCAGAGAGCGAAAAAATAAAAAAAATGGTTAGACGCTAATGATGGATATCTAAGGAAAGAACTAATGAAAGAGATAGATGAAGCGCGGGATAGACGGTTGAGAATGAGACGATGCTTTCCACGGTCACCACTACCTTCTGAAGAGAATGGTAATGATGTGAGTGTTACCAAGAGATGCACAACATTCGTTCATAATTATGATTCGGATAAACAAAAATGTTACCATAAACGTATCACATCACAAAGAAAAAGAAAAAGGAGAATCAACGCTAAAATTTGAGAAAAAAGGAAACGTTATTATAATATATTATTATGATAGTGAAGAAGAAGGAAAACCCCCCCTCAAAAAAAAAAAAAAAAAGTAATGAGATCTAAAGATGATCTTATTTTTTTTATTTTTTTTTTTTTCATTTTTCTTCGCTAAAAAATCAATCACTCTATTGTTTATATTTCCAGGTCCGTTATTAGCATGTTGACACTCGTGTCTTCTCCTTTTTTGAAAACGTGTTGAATGTTTATCTTTACTCTTTTGAGTTTTTTTACATCGGTCAACTCGCTCTCACCACCCAATTTCTTCACGAGTTCGAATGAGATGTTTGGAAATATGTAATTTCCATAGGGCAACGACAAATCGTCCTTGTCGAATTCTCTATCTTCGGCGATGATGATGTTCTGCAGATCGCTTTGGTACTCGTAAATCAAATCGAGCGCGGCTTTGTCCAATTTCAAAGGCATCTTATATTTCTCATATTTGTGCTCTAAGCCCTTCGTCTCGACCTTGTTCAATTCGATGGGATCGTGTCGTTGCAATCTATAGATTTTATGACCGAATTTCTTATACGTTTCAACTCGTTTCAATTTCAATTCGCATCTTTTAGGTGTTGTTGTCTTCATGATTGATTATTTAGTATTTAAATAATAATTTATTTAAAAAGTTTTGTTTTTTTTTTACTCTTTATATATATAAAAAAGTTGTTTTTTTTAATTTTTAATTTTCTTTAATGTAAAATTTTTAGAAAAAGTTTTTTTTCTCTTTATATATATATATATATAAAAAGTTAAATTTTTAATTTCAATCTCTCTATTGTTTATATTTCCAAGTCTGTTATTAGCAAGTTGACATTCGTCATTTTTCCACATACGAAAATGGTGTGAATGTTTATCTTTACTCTTTTGAGTTTTTTTTCATAGGCGAATGTGCTCTCACCACCCAATTTCTTCACGAGTTCGGGTGAGATTATTGGATATATGTAATCTCCATAGGACAACAATAAATCACCCCTGTCGAATTCTCTGTCTTCGGCAATGATGATATTAATCAACAGTTCGCTTTGGTACTCGTAAAACAAATCGAGCGCGGCTTCATCCACTTTCAAACACATTCGATATTTGTGGTAGTAGCGCTCTAAGTCCACCATCTTGACCTCATTCAATTCGATGGGATCGTGTGGTTGTAATGTATAGATATTAAAACTGGATTTCTCATACCTTTCGTCTCGTTTCAATTTTAATTCGCATCTTTTAGGTGTTGTGGTCATGATCGATTATTTGGTTTTTTATGAATTCTTACAAATAATGTATATTTTAAATTTTGTATTAAAAAAATTGAATTTAAAATTTAACTTTTTTTTTTTTTTTTTCTATTATATATATATAAAAAGAGTAAAAAAGCAAAACTTTTTTTAACAAATTATTTAATACAAAAATCAAAAAAAAAAAAAAAAAAATATTCTTACAAATGAAGCAAACAGATAAAACAATGGTAAATTTAAATGAGAAAACCATACCTCAGTTAAACGAGATTTGTAAACTATTTGTAAAGTCATACAAGAATATTTGCGAAACGCTAGAAAGGCAAACGAAATGTCGATAGCAACGACGTCAAAAGATGCATCAGTTGTGAAAAATAAGAAGACGACTAAACGAAAAGCTGTTGAAGAACATCAAGTTTCCAAAGAAAAGAAAAGAAAAACAAAAACGAGTGATGCACTTCAGATTCAAGACAAACGAGATATATCGAGCGAAATTCAACGAGCAATCGACGAAGAGAAAGGAGAAGAATATGTAACACGACTCATTGCGGAACTATTCCAATCGAAACCTATAGAACGGGAGAGTGCAATCAAAGGCATTTTTAAAACTTTCGACGTGATTCCCTCGTTGAAGAAAGTCGATCCGAAATCGTTCATGGAACGGGTGAAGAAAGAAGTATTGGATTTGTTTCGTGAATACATGAACGTGGGATTAAAAATTAAGATGATACTCCATTGCATAATGAATAAAATCGACGTGAAGTCCGGCGAGAGCATCGTGAAAAATGCATATTTCAGATCTAACGTCGAACCCATATTTCGAGGTTCAGATGTATCGGACGTTTTCAAAAAGATGAAAGACAAGATGTTGACGTCTCTCACGAATTATCAACATGAAGGTAGTAATTGGACGTTCGGTGAGGTGTTGAAACTCGAAATTCACATGAATAAAAACGAACCGATGAAAGGATCTTCCTACTTGGAATTACCGTATTTCTTGACTAAGAAACACGCCGTTGTCAACGTGAGAAATAAAGATGATCAGTGTTTTAAATGGGCAGTCACCTACGCTTTATACCCTGTCGAAATAAACTCTGATAGAGTTTCTCGTTACGAGGAAACTTCTAAAAATCTCGATTGGACCGGAGTGACTTTTCCAACAGAGTTAAAACATATCGAACGTTTCGAGGTTCAAAATCCCACCGTAGCGGTGAACGTCTTGGGATACGACGACGAAAATCAAAAGATCTATCCTCTTAGACAGACTTCGTATCTCAGAAGAGAAAAGACGATTATTTTATTATTGATTTCGAATGGTGACAATCGTCATTATTCTTGGGTTAAACATCCGAGCCGATTACTGTCGAGACAAAATAATAAACATAAACATAAGATATGTTTATGTTGCAACTGCATGAACATATTTAAGACCGAAAAATCATTAGCGAAACATCAGGAATATTGCAACGAAAATCAAGGTCGAAATGCCCAAACCAAACCCAACACCATCGTGAAGTTTGAAAATCACAATAGAAGGTTAAAAGTACCATTCGTCGTGCACGCCGCTTTCGAATGTTTCACCACGAAAATGAGTTCCTGTCAACCCAACGCTCTTCAAAGTTACGTCGAAAGATATCAAAAACACATACCTTCGGGCTATTGCATTTACGTGAAATGCGCTTTCGACTCGCAGCACGACATGGGTCCCTTCACCTACACGAAACAGTGCGAAGACGACAATGTGGCTCAAAGGTTCGTGGAAGAGTTAGAATCGAAACTTCAAATGTTATACGACAAATTCAAAACTCTGGCGAAAATGCTCATCACGCGAGAGCAGCAGGACGAAAATAACATAGCCACCGAATGTCACATATGCAGACAATCGTTCGACGAGAATTTGGAGAAAAATAATAAGGTCAGAGACCATGATCATTACACGGGTCTGTATCGCGGTCCGGCTCACAGCAAGTGTAATTTAAAATATCGAGATGCCACTTTCTATCCGGTGATGTTTCACAATTTCTCGGGTTACGACAGTCATCTGTTCGTGAAAAATCTCGGCACCTCACATGAAGAATTAAATTGCATCGCGAACAGCGAAGAAAGATACATTTCCTTCATGAAATGGAAGCTCATGGAGAAGAAAAGAGTAATCGACAGAAATAAGTTGAAAGAAAAAACGAAATTCATTCGTAGATGCATACGTTTCATCGACAGTTTTAAATTCATGTTGACCACTCTGGAAAAATTAGTCGATAACATGAGCAAGGATAAATTTAAAATCATGAGCGAACATTTCGAAGAATGAGTAGACATCATGTTGAGGAAAGGAGTCTATCCTTACGATTACATGAATGATCTAAAGAGTTTTGAAGACACCGCACTACCTTCGAAAGAAGATTTTTATTCGAAATTATATGAATCTGACATTTCCGACGAGAATTACGAACATGCTAAAAACGTGTGGAAATCATTCAATATGAAAACCATGAGAGATTATCATGATCTCTATCTGAAGACTGACGTTCTACTCTTGGCAGACGTGTTCGAAAATTTTCGAGACGTCTGTTGTCGAAATTACGATCTGGATCCCGCTTGGTATTTCACCGCACCCGGTTTGGCGTGGGACGCTCTGTTGATGACCACCGAAGTCCAATTGGAATTATTATCCGACGTGGACATGTTGCTCATGTTCGAAAGGGCTGCGAGAGGTGGCGTCTCAATGATCTCCCACAGACATTCTGAAGCTAACAATCCCTACATGAAAGAAGGTTTCGATTCGAAATGGTTGACTAAATACATACAGTATTGGGACGCCAATAATCTGTACGGTTAGGCTATGAGTCATCCTTTACTGATTGGAAATTTCGAATGGGTGAAGGAACCAGAAGAGATGCAAAAATGGAGAGACTATCCTTGCATTTTAGAAGTCGATTTGAACTATCTGGAAGAATTACATGATCCACACAACGATTATCCGCTGGCTCCCAAATGAATGGAACCGAATGAAGGAGATGAGGAAAAACTCATTCCCAATTTATTTAACAAACGTAACTACGTCATCTACAGCGAGAATTTGAAACAGTACGTCGATTACGGGATGAAATTAGTCGACATACATCGCATCATTCGATTTGACGAAGAGCCTTGGATGAAAAAATACATCGATCTCAACACGAATCTCAGAACTCGAGCCGAGAATGATTTCGAAAAAGATTTCTTCAAACTCATGAACAACAACTGCGTGTACGGCAAATCGATGGAAAACATCAGGAAGAGAACCGACGTTCGACTCGTCACGTCTGAGAAAAGAGCTAAAAAATTAGTGGCAAAACCCAATTACAAACACCGAACCATATTCGATGAAAATCTAGTGGCCGTTCACATGCAAAAGACGCACCTGAAGTTCGACAAACCATATTATCTTGGACCGATCATCTTAGATATCAGCAAGCGATTGATGTACGAGTTTCACTACGATTACGTCAAACGAAAATTTGGTGACAAAGCCAAACTACTGTTCACTGACACGGACAGTTTAGTTTACGAGATAGAGACGAAAGACATCTACCGAGATATATCTCCGGACGTGGCCAAGTGGTTCGACACGAGCAATTATCCCGTCGATCACCCGTCCAACATTCAATCGAACGGCAACAAGAAGGTGTTGGGTAAATTTAAGGATGAGAGCGGCGGTAAACAAATTGTAGAATTCGTGGGCTTGAGACCCAAACTGTATGCTTATCGTCTAGAAGATGATGAAGAGATCAAGAAGTGCAAAGGAGTTAAAGCGTGCGTGGTGAAGAAAAACATCTCTTTCCAAGAGTATAAAGATTGTCTGTTAGGAAGTGGTCCGGTGTATAAGACTATGAAATTGATTCGAAGTGAAAATCACGACTTGTATACCGAAATAGTCAACAAGATTTCGCTGACGGCCGACGACGACAAGAGATTCGTGTTAGACGATTAAATAAGCACTTTGGTACTCGGAAATTGGACTTTGAATCTAATTTTAGATGATATGAATGGAGATGATTGGATTCTAGATGCGATTGTGGATGATAAAATTCCAGATACGATTGTGGATGATAGGATTCCAGAAAATCAAGAAGAATTAGATGAACACAAAATTATGGAAATCGATAGTGACATCGAGAAAGTTAGTTTAAAAAGAAAAAGAAAAAAATAGAAAAAAAAAAAAAACGTCATTTTTAGTAAATTATAATAAAATAAATAAAAAAAAATATATACTTATTTATGAATAAGAAAATAAAGATATCCGTAGAAGGTGTCGTCTTACCCAACGAACCCCTATCCAACATCGATCTGTTGAATGCGGCAAAAGATTTGAAAATCAAAGATTTTCTAGGAGTGTTTTCCAGAGATGCCTTGAGGAAGAGAAGACCTCAACAATCGGAATGCGGAATTTTAAATCTAGATGATTCATCGGGTGAAGGCAATCACTGGGTGGCGTGGATGAAGAACGGGAAGAAGAAAAATTATTATTTCGACAGCTACGGAATCTCGCCGCCAAAAGAAATAAAGAACTATTTCAACAAATCAATGGTTCGTTACAACACGGAACAAGTGCAATCACCACATCAAGTGTTTTGCGGTCACCTGTGTCTCTACGTTTTCAAGAGATGGTCTGAAGGAGATCGATTTCAAGACATTCTCAATGATTTACAGTAGAGAGAGATTTTTTTTTTTTATAGTATATATAAAGATAAAAAATTATTTAAAAAAAATTTTAATCGAATAAAAACGAAAAATAAAATAACATAGTTCATTTTTAATAAACTGCGTTTTGAACACATTTTTCTAAAAAAACAAAAAAAAAAAATCCTTACAACAACATGCCAGTCGATAAATTTGGTAGAAGTGATGACAAAAAAGTCAACCCGAGAAAGAAGAGGAAGACGTTCGAAGTCGACGATGGTTACGACATTGCCAACTTGGACGAATGTTACGTTCAGAGATACGAACCTCGAGAAGAACCTTTGAACATGAACGATAAGAAGCTCTACAATCTTCCCGAGCTGATAGATCTCGCAGATGCTGCGACTAAAAAATACGTCGACAGGGGGAACGCCGATTTCGAACGAATCCTGCTAGATAATTATGTGGATAAAACCATGACCGACGATCTCGATCTGAAATCCAAACGTTTGGTGAACGTCGTGAATCCCGTAGATCCCACCGATGCCGCGACCAAGAGATACATGGACGACACTCACGTGAGATTCAGCGAACACCTGAGAAATAGATATGTTCAGAAAACGATGCACTCGGAATTGAATGCCAATTCTAACAAGATAACGAACGTGGTCACTCCCACGAATCCCAAGGACGTGGCGACCAAACACTACATAGATCTGGAACAGAGAAAGTCTGACAGACGAGAAATGAAATTGGATCTGAATGCGGGATTCAACAAGATATTGAATCTGTCGAAGATCGACGACACGGATGTGGACTCAACCGCGGTCAAGAAGGGCTACGTAGATTCTGCCGTGATACAATCGCGAGAATACCTAGAATCGCAAGTGGACGATCTCTACCTGAACAAAGAATCTGGCGGAACCATGGAGGGTGGCATCAACATGAATGGTCACAATTTATTCGGTCTCGATCACGATCCCAAATTCGATTCCAGCGTGGTAAGCAGGAAGTACGTGGACGACAACTCGGTCTGGAGAAAGGGTGACATCATGGAAGGTAAACTAGACATGGGTGGACACGACATCTTATTTCTGTCCGATTCAAATTATAATTCTCTGTCCGACAGGACCAGGGCGAAGGCTTCGGTTTTTCTCGGCACATTCCTATCGAATTGCATCTTGATCTGAATGACTAACACGCTACTCTTGAGTCACTCTGTTTACTGACGTCGAACATGAACATGGGATACATCGACTCGTCTAGACCGTGATACTTCTTTCTAAAATCAGCGGCGTCGCCGTACAGTCTGGAGAAATCATTCTTGTCGAACGATGCATTGTAATCGATTGCTGGATATCTCGTGTCATTCGGAAACACTTGCATGTTTCTCAAATGGCAGTGATCGAACAGCGATGCATTCTTTTCTTGAGACCCGTCCCTATCGGTCTGAAACGCAACCACGATGAAACGCGGTCTCTCGGAAGCGGATTTCACCATTAATCTCCAATCAAAGTGATTCATGGAGAGAGGAATGCTAGCCGTGTCACAGTGTCTCATTCTAAATCCCACGGGTAATTTACTCTTGGATTCTATGATCTTGTAGAGACGCGCTTTCTCCACAATCGAAGGCTCCACATGCGGAACGAACCACGATATCTTGTGTAGAGTTATCTTACCCGCATCGGTCGCGGTGAGTTTCACTATTGCGTCGTTGTTTCCTTTTCGAATCAACGTCAGATTGTGTTTGAATCTGTACATGATCTTGTTGTAATCGTCAAAGAATCCGAAGATGTGTTTCAAAGGTATCCTGAACGAAAAACGTTCCTGTAGGTCTGGACGTCTTGACGATGTAGTCGAATATCGTGGTGGCGCCTGCGCTAGCAGGGCCTACGGTGTCTTTCACTCACAACTGATTAAGTCCTCTGGATTTCGAAAAATCATCAGGATACGTCAAGAGTCCGAACATCGTGGTGGCCTGACCGGGATGAAAAACAGATTCTATCTCTTGTCCGGATAGCATGTATTTTATGTTACTGAATAGATGCATGATGCCATTATTGGCAAGAGTAACCGTGTCGTCGTCGGCGTAGTCGCTCCCATCTTCCTTGGTGAGACGTTCCTGCACCACTATGTAACTCTCGCTAGGATGTACGAATAGATCTTGAGTTTCAACATTGATTCTTATCTCTCCCGCATTGTTCAAACTCGTCCCAGTTACCGGTTCGTATTCGTGAACCTCATATTCTTGAATACTTTCATCTTTCACTATGCTTTGTGCTATATCTAGTATATTTGTCATTTTAAAGGATTTTTAGTTTGTTTTTTTTTGTTTATTAATTCACTTGCTTTCTTTATCTAAAAAAATAGTTTTTAATTATTTTTCATTATTATTTTTTTTTCTCTCTTATATATATATGTGTGTAAACAAGAAAATGTCAAAGAGAGTAAATAAAAAAAAAATTTTGTGTTCTTCATCAAAACTTCGTCTTCTGTAATTGTTGTTCGTAAAACTTTCCGATGATCTCTTCTCCATCCAAAGCTTCGATTTCATAAGTCACCGGATAGGTGTGAAATATTTTGATGATCACAAAAATTTCCGAGGTCCATCGAGGAGTATAACACTTTTCGAAGTGCTTCTTATAAGCGTAGATCCTCACTCGATCGCCGACCGCAAATTTCGGCGTTCTAGACTTCTTCCTGATCTTAGATCTATCGGGATATAGATTCGCGCCGACCCGTTTTTCGTTTCTAGGATCGCTAGCTTCCGCGGGAGTCATCTTGATCGACCTGTGTCGCGTGTTGTTGTAATCTTTGACCAGACCGTTCAGAGCGTATATGTATTTCTTGGTCGAATTTGCCGTGAAGTATCTGTACATCTTTTCCTTCATCGTTCGATTCCAACGTTCCACCACGCTGGCTTTCTCTTCATTTTCGATCGTGTAGAGGTCTACCAATCGACGAACGTCCTTGTTGTAGAATTCCTTTCCCTTATCCACCCACAATTTACTCGGTTTTCGAGAAGACGAGTCGAACACGCTCTTCAGAGCCTCGGCGATGCAAGGTCCCGATTTATCCTTCAAAGCTCTGATCCAACCATATTTGGAAAACACGTCGATGGCCGTCAATAGATATTTGACGTCCTCGTTCCACCTCGAAAACGATCTCATGTCGACCAAGTCGGCAGATCAAATGTCATCCAGACCCTTCACGAACACCCTTCTCTTTCGAAATTTACGCACTATGGGTTTGTGTAACTCCTCGGCCAATTCGCTCGTCAATAATCGTTTCTTCTTCTTTTCAGATGTGCTTTTTTTTTTGAACGCCTCATCCGAATCGACGTTTCACACCGATCAGATTGCCGACCAGCGAACGTTCCATCTTCTCTCTCCTGGTCGGATTCGATATGCCTCTCAATCTCCCCAACATGTTTTTGTCGCAGACGTCGTTGCGAGTCTTGGTGTCGGGATGTCCGGCGTAGCACAGATTGTGATCGTACACGGCCGCATCCACCCTATTCACGGGTTTGCTCCAAGATTTGGGTGTCAGATCGGCGTTGAGTCTCTTGTTCAATTTCGTTCCAGGTCCCGTGAAACTGTGACCGGGCAGATGCATTTCGAAAGGTAGATTGTTGATCATTTTATTCACGATGCCTTTACCTTTGCTCGCGTTCTTTTGTTTGATGAATCGAGTCTTGATAAAACCACACACGTCGCAAATTCCGCGAAGCATCCGTCTGTCATTTTTAGTTCGCACTTCTCTAGAATTACTCATCTCGGTAACTCTCTTACACTTTACGCAATACATTTTTTTTAAGAGTTATTTAAATTAATTTCGTTTTTTTTATTTTATATATAAATTTAATATTTTTTTTTTTTTTAAATTCTGTTCTTATTATATATATATATATATATTTTTTTTTTCAATCACTGCTCTTGAGTTCTATCATCTTACTGAATTCCTCCCTGGCCTCTTTCCTCCCCTTTTCCACGAGAGAATCCTTCATCTCTTCCTTGATGATCTGACGAGTCTTGATTCTCACGGCTTCTTTCATGTCATCGTATTTCGTTTTCTCGCTCAGTATCGCGAAGTATTCTCCGTCCGATATCCTACCGTCTTTCAACGCCATAGACATCATTTCGGATATCGTGTCGATCTTGGAGTCGGCCAAGACGCGAATCTTGTCGTGTTTCCTCGCCTTCAGATATAATTTCCTACTCAAAAAGTTTCTGAGCATGCTAAACAATCCGGCGGCGAGGGCCACTCCTTCTATGGTCAACACGATCGGAATGCCGACCGCGGTCGACAACAATCCAATGCCGGCCGTGTGTAAACCCATGGAAATCATGATGAGTGTCGTGTCGATCGCGTTGACGAATTTCACGAAACGCAAATACTTCTTCTTGAGGGAACGACGAGAATCTCTCTCTCGAGTCAGATACAATTGGATTCTACTGATTTGATCGATGCGATACCTCTCTCCTCTTTCTCTTTCTTCTAGCGATGGCGTCGTCGGCAAAACGCCTTTTGGCTTCTCGTCCTCGTCGTCCACTAACGTCGGATACAATTTATTTCTGGTTCTCATTTTGTGTTTTTTTTTTTCTTTCTTTCTAATATTAGATAAAAAAAATTTATGTGTGTATTTATTTTTTTTTTTATTTTCTACTCTCCCTTATTTTTATATCAACGAAAAAAAACTTAGACGTATGCTTCGTTCAGCAATAATTTCTTGATGCATCCCTTGTCTTCTAAAGTCAAACTTCTACGCGCCAATTTCAGTTCTTCCGAATCTGTGGGCATGTCTCGATTTTTACAGAAGACTAATCTCTTCCAAAACGTGATCACATCATTCAATTTAACGCGTTCGAACGCCGGTTCGAAATACATGACGACCATATCTTCCCTTTCCATCGTCAGACACGAATGATTCTTGTGATCGAAGTCTAGATAATCCCGACATCCGACACATCGTTCTAACAACATGGGACGTAGTTGTTCATTCACGCAGATTGCGTATGCTCTCATCAGCATGTTTAAAAGAAACCTGGCTCTAATAGTCTGAGAATCGCTCATGATTTACGTATTTTTTTTTTTATTATCTATTCGATTTGATATATTTAATTTTCTAAATAACTATTTATTTATATTTTTTTTTCTCCCCTATATATATCAATCAAAAAACGTGACAGCGGGCTCGCGAATTTCCAACACACCGACGACAACAACACTCTTCGTTCAGATCGAGTTTTTACGAGAATCGAGCGATCCGATCGCTCGATCAGCTGAGTTTTTTTGAGAATTTCTCATAGTGGAGGAATTCCCCTAATAATGTCATAAATGGGAAAAAACCCACCGCCTCAAAACAATTGCGGGTTCTGGATCATCTGTCTCAACACAATTGCGGGTTCTGAATCGCTGATCTAGAGTCCACAAAACTGTTTTTTGATGATGACCCAGAATTTTTTGCTTTTGCTCGCGTTCGCCAACGATGGATCGATGGTCTGATCTGCGATGGGAACGTCGACGAAAAATTACGTACAAGATACAAGCGAAGATGTACGATTTCACCCTTTTTTTAAAAACGCGCATTCACCACGAGTATTTAAACGTTAAAAGTGCGATCTAGGAGTCACAACTGTACATGGGGGGGGGGGGGGATTCAAGATCATGTACAGTTTTGTGAACAAGCGTAGGATTTAACACTGAATTCCACATTGGTGAACGCATCGTGAACGTATGTTGTACACGTACATGTACAAGTGATAGTAGATCGGCCTTTATTACCTACTTTCGTTCACTCTGTACCCAAGTTCCCGTGTTGGCACCCTGACCTTTCCTACACTTTCCTTTCCTGCCTCCACCAGGCTCGCAACTATGACGTTGGCCATCTTCTGGACACTGCCCCTCTTGGGTATGGTTGCAAGCTTTGGTTTCAGTTTTTCATTGAACTTCGCCCAGTCAGCATCTTTTTGAGTTCCCAAATCTCCTTAGAGCTTCCTTTGCTTTTTACTGGAGTTTTGGCCCTGATCGTCACTGTAATCAAGTTGTGATCACTATCCACCTCCATTTTACCCTCATCATCCACTTCTACCCCTATCACCTCCCTCCATAAATTAATATCTGTGAGGATGTAGTCGATTATTGATTTTCTGTCGTTCCTCTCCCAGGTCAGTAGGTAATAAATGCCGATTCAGAATCACTTGTACACGAGTTCGTACATGTACACGTACATCGATGTACACCTCCATAGGATTTAGTGTTAAAATCGTGTACAGGTACACGATTTGTCGTTTTTTATGGTGATACTTTGCCGATGCTACATCACTGGATTCTATATACATATCGCTCAAGAGTGAAAAAATGTATGACATTTTAAGGAAAAAGAGGTGTATCGTCTGATACAGAATCGGCAAATGGGTTTCCCCCACAGGATTCAGTGTTAAAATCGCGAGCAAAAAACGTGTTGCCGTTTCTGTATCATCATCAAAAAGTGGTTTGCCGATTCTGGATCATCCGTGTCTGTACACGATTTTAACACTGAATCCCTATGGAGGCGTACACGGAAATCCATTTGTGGATTCTACATCAGAAATCGACTTATGTACGGTACATGGAAAAGAGGTGATACCGAACCGGCAAACCCACTGCCACGATGCCCAAAAGCTTGAAGAGCTTGAAATAAGTAATCACCCAATCATTTCACGTTCCTAACGCTAATTAACCAATCAGATTGCTGGATTCTCATAAACTTAATCATACAAAGTTATCTCCCCTCGTCGTGTGGGTGGGGGTCACGCCCATCAGAAAAATCGAAGCTTCGAGAAGGTGGTCACGTGACCTATCAAATTGAAGGTCTCGACGAGTGGATTAAGAAGATCATAATTTTAACCCTCGTCGTGGGGTGGGGGTCACGACCAGAGCCGAAAAACGTCGTTCTTTATACAAAGCCAGGCATGTGAGGTACTGATATGAAGGCTCGATGAATACATTACGAAAATGACATTTTTCATTTTATTTGGGGGTGGGGTCACGACCAGAGACGAAAAGCGTCTTCCTTTTTACAAATCCAAGCATGTGAGGTACTGATATGAAGGGCTTGATGAATACATTACAAAAATGACATTTTCCACCATCGCCGTGGGGGTGGGGTTAACACCGATCAGAAAATCAAAAGTTACACTGTTCTAAGCTGAAAGAAACGCCCTAAACATGATTCCATCCTTCTCCGAAGATGAAACTAAGTAATTGTAAGTAAAATGTGCTCAAAAATGTCTTAAACGGACAAAAAAGTATTGAAATTTGAACATAAATGTAAACTACGACCTTAAAAATGCAATTACATCAGGTATTAAAGAACGCTTCCTAAACTTGCTTACGTATATCTTCGTAAACGAAACTTTACCTGTACTGAAAAAAAAACAAGAAAATATCGTAATAAATGTATGAAACGACCAAAGATGTGATAGAAAAGATACCATATGTGTAAACAACGACATTTAATGCAATACACTGTTCTGAGCTGTAAGAAACGCCCTAAACATGATTCCATCCTCTTCGAAGATAAAACTAAGTAAATGTAAGGAAAATGTATTAAAAATTCAATAACCTGTTCTAAGGAATCAGAAATCCCTCCCTAAACATGTTTCAATGCATTTTCGGAAACATAACTTCACCTGGTGTAAATGTAAGGAAAATGCGGTAATAAATCTATTAAAAGACAATAAATGAGGTAGAAAAAGTACAATATGTGTTAACAACGACATTTAATGCAATAAACTGTTCTAAGCTGTTAAAACGCCCTGAACATGATTCCATCCTTCTCCGTAGATTAAACTGTGTAAATGTAACGAAACTGTGGTCAAAAATGCAATAAACTATTCTAAGGAATCAGAAAACCCACTTCAATGCATTTTCGCAGACTTAACTTCACCTGGTGAAAATGTAAGGAAAGTGTGGTAAGATATGTTTTAAACGACCATAAATGTGGTAGAAAAGACATTTAATGCAATAAACTGTTCTAAGCTGTTAAAAACGCCCTAAACATGATTCCATCCTTCTACGAAGATTAAAGTAAGTAAATGTAAGGAAACTGTAGCCAAAAATGCAATAAAGTGTTCTAAGGAATCAGAAAACCCGCCAGACATTTGTTTCAATGCACTTTCCGAAACATAACTTCACCTGCTGTAAATGTAAGGAAAATGTGGTAATAAATGTACTAAACGAACATAAATGTGATAGAAAAGGTACCATAAGTGTAAAAACGACATCTCATGCAATAACCTGTTCTAAGCTGTTAAAAACGCCGTTAACATCATTCCATTCATCTCCGTACTATACAAATTTATTTTCGGAGACTTCACTTCAACTGGAGCCAATGTAAAGAAAATTGTTTTAATAAATGTACTAAACGACCAGAAATATGGTAGAAAGGGTACAATATGTGTAAACAACGACGTTTAATGCAATAAACTGAATCAAAACACCCGCCCTAAACTTGTTTTAATGCATTTTCGGCGACTTAGCTTCATCTGCTGAAAATGTTAGGAAAGTGTGGTAATAACTGTTTTAAACGACCATAAATGTGGTAGAAAAGATACCATATGTGCAAACAACGACATTTAATGCAACACACTGTTCTGAGCTGTAAGAAACGCCCTAAACATTATTCCATCCTTCTTCGAAGATAAAACTAAGTAAATGCAAGGAAGATGTGCTAAGAAATGCAATAAACTGTTCTAAGGAAACAAAAATCCCACCCTAAACATGAACGGATCGAACGATTTTTTCATCTTTTTTTTTTTACCCTCCAGAGGAACTTCGAATTCTCCTCTTTCGCTCACGAAAATTCATTGATCATTTCCAGGTCCGATCCAGGCGAACAATATACTGTAACACATCGCGCTATCATAAGGGCAATGCTGCTTTTTGTAAGGATTTTATAACCTACATTAGGTAGGGGTAGGGGCCCCCTAGAATTTCAAATTCTCGACATTATCCCTATCTTTTTACACAGTAGAGTAATAAGACCTAATCTCTGAGACTCTGACAGATTTTACCAGAGATAAAACGCTCAAGTTGAGATACTGCCACTTCATGTTCTAGTGATACTGAAACGGGAGTTCTCTCTCTGAATACTACTATGGAAAACTATGATTATAACCCTCAACTAAATTGTCCAACACAAAAATATATATATTTCCTATACACCTCCCTAGCCACCCCCACCCCCTCCCCTCTCTTCTCTAACCCCTTCCCCTCCCCTCCCCTTCCCTAATTCCCCTCCCTCCCCTTCCTTACCCGCCCCTCCCTAACCCACTCCCTAACCCCCTTCATCCCCTTCCCTAATCCCCCTCCCCTCTCCTTCCCTACCCCTCCTTCCCTATACACACCCTCTCCCCTTCCCTAATCCCCTCCCTTGCCCTTCCCTAATCCCTCCACTCTCCTCTCCTCCCCTCCCATAATCCCCTTTCCCCTCCCCTCCCCTTCCCTAACCCCCCTCCCTTCCCCTAATCCCCCTTCTACAATCCCCATTTCCCCAATCCCCCTCCCTAACCCCCTTCCTAACCCCCCCTCCCTAATCCCCCTCCCCAATCCCCCGCCCCCCTTCCCCCTCCCTGGGGGGGCGGCTAGGGAGGTGCATAGGAAATATATATTTTTTGTAAGGGATAATGTCGAGAATTTGAAATTCTAGGGGGCCCCTACCCCTACCTAATGTAGGTTATAAAATCCTTACAAAAAGCAGCACTGTCCTTACGACAGCGTGATGTGTTACAGTATATTGCTCGCCTGGATCGGACCTGGAAGTGATCAATGGGTTTTCGTGAGCGAAAGAGGAGAATTCGAAGTTCCTCTGGAGGGTAAAAAAAAGATGAAAAAATCGTTCGATCCGTTCATGTTTAGGGTGGGATTTCTGTTTCCTTAGATCAGTTTATTGCATTTCTTAGCACATTTTCCTTGCATTTACTTGGTTTTATCTTCGAAGAAGGATGGAATAATGTTTAGGGCGTTTCTTACAGCTCAGAACAGTGTGTTGCATTAAATGTCGTTGTTTGCACATATGGTATCTTTTCTACCACATTTATGGTCGTTTAAAACAGTTATTACCACACTTTCCTAACATTTTCAGCAGATGAAGCTAACTCTCCGAAAATGCATTAAAACAAGTTTAGGGCGGGTGTTTTGATTCAGTTTATTGCATTAAACGTCGTTGTTTACACATATTGTACCCTTTCTACCATATTTATGGTCGTTTAGTACATTTATTAAAACAATTTTCTTTACATTGGCTCCAGTTGAAGTGAAGTCTCCGAAAATAAATTTATATAGTACGGAGATGAATGGAATGATGTTAAGGGCGTTTTTAACAGCTTAGAACAGGTTATTGCATGAGATGTCGTTTTTACACTTATGGTACCTTTTCTAACACATTTATGTTCGTTTAGTACATTTATTACCACATTTTCCTTACATTTACAGCAGGTGAAGTTATGTTTCCGAAAGTGCATTGAAACAAATTTCTGGTGGGTTTTCTGATTCCTTAGAACACTTTATTGCATTTTTGGCTACAGTTTCCTTACATTTACTTACTTTAATCTTCGTAGAAGGATGGAATCATGTTTAGGGCGTTTTAACAGCTTAGAACAGTTTATTGCATTAAATGTCTTTTCTACCACATTTATGGTCGCTAAAAACATTTCTTACCACACTTTCCTTACATTTTCACCAGGTGAAGTTAAGTCTGCGAAAATGCATTGAAGCGGGTTTTCTGATTCCTTAGAATAGTTTATTGCATTTTTTACCACAGTTTCGTTACATTTACTCAGTTTAATCTACGGAGAAGGATGGAATCATGTTCAGGGCGTTTTTAACAGCTTAGAACAGTTTATTGCATTAAATGTCGTTGTTAACACATATTGTACTTTTTCTACCTCATTTATTGTCTTTTAATAGATTTATTACCGCATTTTCCTTACATTTACACCAGGTGAAGTTATGTTTCCGAAAATGCATTGAAACATGTTTAGGGCGGGATTTCTGATTCCTTAGAACAGTTTATTGAATTTTTACCTCATTTTCCTTACATTTACTTAGTTTTATCTTCGAAGAGGACTGAATCATGTTTAGGGCGTTTCTTACAGCTCAGAACAGTGTGTTGCATTAAATGTCGTTGTTTACACATATGGTATCTTTTCTATCACATCTTTGGTCGTTTCATACATTTATTACGATATTTTCTTGTTTTTTTTCAATACAGGTAGAGTTTCGTTTACGAAGATATACGTAAGCAAGTTTAGGAAGCGTTCTTTAATACCTGATGTAATTGCATTTTTAAGGTCGTAGTTTGCATTTATGTTCAAATTTCTATACTTTTATGTCCGTTTAAGACATTTTTGAGCACATTTTACTTACAATTACTTAGTTTCATCTACGGAGAAGGATGGAATCATGTTTAGGGCGTTTCTTTCAGCTTAGAACAGTGTATTGCATTAAATGTCATTGTTTACACATATGGTATCTTTTATACCACATGTATGGCCGGTTAAAACATTTATTACCACACTTTCCTTACATTTTCACCAGGTGAAGTTAAGTCTCCGAAAAATGCATTGAAGCGGGTTTTCTGATTCCTTAGAATAGTTTATTGCATTTTTGACCACAGTTTCGTTACATTTACTCAGTTTAATCTACGGAGAAGGATGGAATCATGTTTAGAGCGTTTTTAACAGCTTAGAACAGTTCATTGCATTAAATGTCGTTGTTTACACATATTGTACTTTTTCTACCTCATTTATTGTCTTTTATTTCACCAGGTGAAGCTAAGTCTCCAAAAAAACACATTAAAACAAGTTTAGGGCGGGTGTTTTGATTCCTTAGAACAGTTTATTGCATTCATTACAACATTTTCCTTACATTTACTTAGTTTAATCTATTGGGAAGGATGGAATCATGTTTAGGACATTTTTTAACAGCTTAGAACAGTTTATTGCATTTTTGGCCACATTTTCTTTACGTTTAATTAGTTTAACCTTCGGAGACGGATGGAATCATGTTTAGAGAGTTTCTTAACAGCTTAGAACAGTTTATTGCATTAAACGTCGTTGTTTACACATATTGTACCCTTTCTACCATAGTTATGGTCGTTTAGTACATTTATTGAAACAATTTTTCTTACATTTGCTCCAGTTGAAGTGAAGTCTCCGAAAATAAATTTACATAGTACGGAGATGAATGGAATGATGTTAAGGGCGTTTTTTAACAGCTTAGAACAGGTTATTGCATGAGATGTCGTTTTTTACACTTATGATACCTTTTCTATCACATTTATGTTCGTTTAGTACATTTATTACCACATTTTCCTTGAATTGAATTAAAAAAGAAGTCTTCACGAAAAAGGACTCGGGTGAGGGAATGGAATAGAGCTGTCCACCTTGATGTACTCGCAATAAAACCCTAACCTATCAGTCATAACAACAACACTACTATCAGTTAAAAACTGATTTTTAAAAAAAAAATATTGATGTATTATCAATTACATTAGACGAGAAAAAAGAACCTCTATATTTTTCAGGCCCGCGTGCATGGTTATTTTTGCTGCGCATGGAACCTTTTTATGTAATCAAAAAATCTTTTAAAAAACCATGAGATATTGTGCTCATTTCGGTAAATCGATGACGTTTAGAATACGACGACAATCGTAGTTAGAAAATGAGTCGTTTTCGTTCGATATATTTGATCAATTGTTTTGAACGACCCTCCAGTGAACTTTCCACCAGCAACTGTGTCTGATCAAGAAAAAAAAGGGAGTCGTTACCGAGATGTATTTCACCCGTTTAGGGTTAAAAGAGAATTGCTTTGGACAAGTGGTATGTCGACGTAAAAAGCTTAATGTCTTGGTTACTGTTGGATGACATCAAATATCGCGACAACTGATGTAATGCTTCGCTATCAGGTGGTTAGAAAAAAAGCTTTTTCTCATTTTCATTCAGTCATTTGCTGACACACTGTAAACACTGCTTTTTGTTGTTGCTGTATTTATATAACGCCACTTATCTTAAAATATTTTAACTCCTGTTGTAAAAAACAAAACAAAACAACTTTTCCACACGTGCGTTTAGACTGTTTACAAATCTTTTCTAACACGTGACAAATGGTTTTTTATTTGAATTTAGTCAAGATTAATACTAGTTTAGTTTTGTAATGTCTTCTCGACGTGGGCATTTTGTCCTAAAAAAATAGTTTGGATTGACACTTTTTTCGGAAATGGTGAAATAGGCTATCCTCAATATGTAGAAACATTAGAAGATCAACTTATAATTTTTTTATTGACAAATCTATGGTTCAGTAAACAGAGTTATTATTGAAGGAAACATCATAAGGCGTGACTTGTTAATAAGCGAGTGCATCTCTAATTTGCATAACAATTATATATATTTTTTTGAAAACATTCTTCACGTTTTTAACACAGATATCAAAAATGAATGATGCATCAGATTCAACTTGTTGTGGTTTCAATTTAATATGTTCCATAACTACCTTTTCTCAATACTTTCGATTTCAAGATGGTCCCAACTCCACCGTTATAAGAAGAGAAAGATTATGATTTTCATAATATCCTTGTCGATAGCTTTAATTTGATAGGTCACATGACTATCTTCTCGAAACTTTTGATTTTCTGATCGGTGTTAACCCCATCCCCACGGCGATGGTGGAAAATGTCATTTTTGTAATGTATTCAACAAGCCCTTCATATCAGTACCTCAAATGCTTGGATTTGTAAAAAGGAAGACGTTTTTCGTCTCTGGTCGTGACCCCACCCCCACATAAAATGAAAAATGTCATTTTCGTAATGTATTCATCGAGCCTTCATATCAGTACCTCACATGCCTGGCTTTGTATAAAGAACGACGTTTTTCGGCTCTGGTCGTGACCCCACCCCACGACGAGGGTTAAAATTACGATCTTCTTAATCCACTCGTCGAGACCTTAAATTTGATAGGTCACGTGACCACCTTCTCGAAACTTCAATTTTTCTGATGGGCGTGACCCCCATCCCACATAAAATGAAAAAAACGTCATTTTTGTAATGTATTCATCGAGCCCTCACATGTCTGGATATGTAAAAGGGAAGTCGTTTTTCGGCTCTGGTCGTGACCCCACCCCACGACGAGGGTTAAAATTACGATCTTCTTAATCCACTCGTCGATACCTTCAATTTGATAGGTCACGTGACCACCTTCTCGAAACTTCGATTTTTATGATGGGCGTGACCCCCACCCCCACATAAAATGAAAAACGTCATTTTTGTAATGTATTCATCGAGCCCTTCATATTAATACCTCACATGCCTGGATATGTAAAAAAGAAGTTTTTCGGCTCTGGTCGTGACTCCACCCCACGACGAGGGTTAAAATTACGATCTTCTTAATCCACTCGTCGAGACCTTCAATTTGATAGGTCACGTGACCACTTTGTCGAAACTTCGATTTTTCTGATGGGCGTGACCCCCACCTCTACGACGAGGGGAGATAACTTTGTATGATTAAGTTTATGAGAATCAAGCAATCTGATTGGTTTATTAGCATTAGGAACGTGAAATGATTGGGTGATTACTTATTTCAAGCTCTTCAAGCTTTTGGGCATCGTGGCAGTGGGTTTGCCAGTTCAGTACCACCTCTTTTCCATGTACCGTACATAAGTCAATTTCTGATGTAGAATCTGCAAATGGATTTCCGTGTACGCCTCCATAGGGATTCAGTGTTAAAATCGTGTACAGACACGGATGATCCAGAATCGGCAAACCACTTTTTGATGATGATACAGAAACGGCAACACGTTTTTTGCTCGCGATTTTAACACTGAATCCTATGGGGGAAACCCATTTGCCGATTCTGTACCACACGATACACCTCTTTTTCCTTAAAATTTCTTACATTTTTTCACTCTTGAGCGATATGTATATAGAATCCAGTGATGTAGAATCGGCAAAGCCGATTCTGTATCACCATAAAAAACGACAAATCGTGTACCTGTACACGATTTTAACACTAAATCCTATGGAGGTGTACATCGATGTACGTGTACATGTACGAAATCGTGTACAAGTGATTCTGAATCGGCATTTATTACCTACTCTGGTCCATTTCCCCTTACACCTCGCGTCCCTGTTCAGAATCTTCAGACCGAGCTCGTTTGTGAAGTTCAACAGCTTCCTTCCATTCCTGTTGACTTTATTGTCCCTACCCTCTATGCCTTCTTCATCATTACCTTTGTGGCCATTAAAGTGACCCATCAGAATTATACCGAGCCCCTTGTTTTGTAATTCGGTGATATTAGACCTTAGTGTTGAGTATATTGAATCATTCTTGCCTCCAACGCACAATACACAACCCCAAGGGCAATACTTTTGTTTTTCAGACTGATCCTTACCCATCCAATTTCTTTCGATACCTCAGCCGGGGTGCTGATGTTTTCCAGGTCTGTGATCAGCGATGGTTTTAAATCCTCTTTAATGTACATACCTACCCATCCCCCTTTTTTCTGGCCTTCCGTTCATCCTACACCTATCCATACGTACCCCCTTACTTGGTCAACCCGTTCCTCGTGTCTTACCCACGTTTCGCTTAAGCCCATGACGTCAAACTCCTCTGCCTCAATCAATGTAGCAATTTCACTTACTTTCTGGTGGAGACCCTGGATGTTGCTATAACCCACTTTCAGGGTGTCAAGGTTCATTGGCTTCCGCCTACTGGTCCCATTGTTATCTAGTCCCTGTATGTTTGTATATCCTACTTTGTGTGCCTGTGCTTTCCTTGGGAAGCTATTCCTATTGATTTGGATTTTTGGTCCCTTTTTCTTATCCCCCTTGTCCCATTTTTTACACCTATGGTTCGTGACACATTTTCTGTGATTATTCCCCCCTTCACTGACCCCCCCTCCCCTCCCTATACCAAAAAAGGCTCCACCACCTGCAGCATATTTCTTCCTAAAACCTCTGTACCCCTTGGGCTAAGATGGAGACCATCCCTTCCATATAGGACATTTCTGCCCCAAAACGATCCCCAATTGTCTACAAAGGGTATCCCAAGTTCCTTACAATACTCCCCCAATTCCACGTTGGTCCCAATGATCCGCGAATTACGCTCGCCCCCACCACCTAGTACTGGGAGAAGCCCCGAAACCACTACCTGGGCATTCTTGGCATTCAGTTGAGTTATTAAGTCCTTGTATGTCTCAATAAGCTGAACTGATTTTCTCTCCCTGATGTTGTTGTTCCCCACGTGTACAACAACCACTGGGTCTGGGCCTGACCCCTTTACTAATCCACCCACTCTGTCCCTTAGGTCCTCCACTCTAGCCCAGGGAAAGCACAAATTGGTCCTGTTGACACTGTCGGGCCGAGATGTATTTCACCCATTTAGGGTTAAAAGAGAATTGCTTTGGACAAGTGGTATGTCGACGTAAAAAGCTTAATGTCTTGGTTACTGTTGGATGACATCAAATATCGCGACAACTGATGTAATGCTTCGCTATCAAGTGGTTAGAAAAACATTCGTGTACACCTCCATAGGATTTAGTGTTACAATCGTGTACAGGTACACGATTTGAACGTTTTTTAGGGTGTGTTAGAATCCACTTTGAGTTGAAACATCACTGAATTGTATCCTAGACGTCTGTAGTTTTACGTACGCGTTCATGTACCGTTTTGATTGAAATAGGCAAATGAGTTTCCCCCATAGGATTCAGTGTTAAATTGCGAGCAAAAAAACGTTTTGTTGTTTCTAAAACATCGTCTTGCCGATTCTAATAATCCGCGTCCGTACACGATTTTAACACTGAAACCCTATGGAGGCATACACGGAGATCCACTTGTGGATTTTAGGTTGGAAATTGACTCGTGTAAAGAGGTTGTGTTAGAATTCGCAAACCCACTGTCGCGTTTCTCGAAGTAAAACTAACGCACGTTATTGCGAGGTAATCTTAATAAGCACTTAATGGAAATGTTTTGAATGAAGAGTGTTGCCAGGGTGTTAGAAATCCGCAAACCCACTGTCACGTTTTTGATTGATATATAGGAGAGAAAAAAATATAAATAAATAGTTATTTAAAAAAAATAAATATATCAAATCGAATAGATAATAAAAAAAATACGTAAATCATGAGCGATTCTCAGACTATTAGAGTAAGGTTTCTTTTAAAAATGCTGATGAGAGCCTACGCATTCTGCGTGAATGAACAACTAGGTCATCTCTTGTTAGAACGATGGGTCGGATGTCGGGATCACCTAGACTTCGATCACGAGAATCATTCGTGTCTGTGGAAGGAAAGGGAAGATATGGTTGTCAAGTATTTTGAACCGGCGTTCGAACGCGTTCAAATCAATGAAGTGATCGCGTTTTGGAAGAGATTACTCTTTTGTAAGGATCAAAGCAAGCCCACAGTTTCGGAAGAACAGAAATTGGCGCGTAAAAGTCTGACTTTACGAGATAAGGGATGCATCATGAAATTATTGTTCAATGAAGCATACGTCTAAGTTTTTTCGTTGATATAAAATAAGGGAGAATAGAAAATAAAAATAAATACACATATACATTTTTTTATCTAATATTAGAAAGAAAAAAACAAAAATGAGAACCAGAAATAAATTGTATCTGACGTTAGTGGACGACGAGGATGAGAAGCCGATCGACGTTTTACCGACGGCACCGTCGCTAGAAGAAAGAGAAAGAGGAGAGAGGTATCACATCGATCAAATCAGTAGAATCCAAGAGTATCTAACTTGAGAGAGAGATTCTCGTCATTCCCTCAAGAAGAAGTATTCGCGTTTCGTGAAATTCGTCAACGCGATCGACACGACACTCATCACGATTTCCATGGGTTTACATGCGGCCGGCATCGGATTGTTGTCGACCGCGGTCGGCATTCCGATCGTCTTGACCGTAGAAGGAGTGGCTCTCGTCGCCGGATTGTTTAGCACGCTCGGAAACTTTTTGAGTAGGAAATTATATCTGAAGGCGAGGAAACACAACAAGATTCGCATCTTGGCCGACTCCAAGATCGACACGATATCCAAAATGATCTCTATGGTGTTGAAAGATGGTAGGATATCGGACGGAGAATACTTCGTGATATTGAGCGAGAAAACGAAATACGATTCCATGAAAGAAGCCATGAGAATCAAGACTCGTCAGATCATCAAGGAAGAGATGAAGGATTCTCTCGTGGAAAAGGGGAGGAAAGAGGTCAGGGAGGAATTCAGTAAGATGATAGAACTCAAGAGCAGCGATTGAAAAAAAAATATATATAATAAGAACAGAATTAATTAATTATTAAATTTATATATAAAATAAAAAACGAAATTAATTTAAATAACTCTTAAAAAAATGTATTGCATAAAGTGTAAGAGAGTTACCGAGACGAGTAATTCTCGAGAAGTGCGAACTAAAAACGACAGAGAGATGCTTCGCGGAATTTGCGATGTGTGTGGTTCTGTCAAGACACGATTCATCAAAAAAAAAGAACGCGAGCAAAGGTAAAGGCATCGTGAATAAAATGATCAATAATCTACCTTTCGAAATGCATCTGCCTGGTCACAGTTTCACGGGACCCGGAACGAAATTGAACAAGAGACTCAACGCCGATCTGACTCCCAAATCTTGGAGCAAACTTGTGAATAGGGTGGACGCGGCCGCGTATGATCACGATCTGTGCTACGCTGGACATCCCGACACCAAGACTCGCAATGACGTCTGCGATAAAAACATGTTGGGGAAAATGAGAGGCATATCGAATCCGACCAGGAGAGAGAAGATAGAACGTTCGCTGGTCGGCAATCTGATCGGTGCGAAACGTCGATTCGGATGGGGCGTTCAAAAAAAAAAAGCGCATCTGAAAAGAAGAAGAAGAAACGATTATTGACGAGCGAATTGGCTGAGGAGTTGCACAAACCCATAGTGCGTAAATTTCGAAAGAGAAGGGTGTTTGTGAAGGGTCTGGATGATATTTGGTCTGTCGACTTGGTCGACATGAGATCGTTTTCGAGGTGGAACGAGGGCGTCAAATATCTATTGACGGTCATCGATGTGTTTTCCAAATACGGTTGGATCAGAGCTTTGAAGAATAAATCGGTACCTTGCGTCGCCGAGGCTCTAAAGAGCGTGTTCGACTCGTCTTCTCGAAAACCGAGTAAATTGTGGGTGGATAAGGGAAAGGAATTCTACAACAAGCACGTTCATCGATTGGTAGACCTCTACTTGATCGAAAACGAAGAGAAAGCCAGCATGGTGGAACGTTGGAATCGAACGATGAAGGAAAAGATGCACAGATACTTCACAGCGAATTCGACCAAGAAATATATATACACTCTGAACGGTCTGGTTAAAGATTACAACAACACCCGACACAGATCGATCAAGATGACTCCCGCGGAAGCTAGCGATCCTCGAAACGAAAAACAGGTCTACGCGAATCTATATCCTGAGAGATCTAAGATCAGGAAGAAGTCTAGAACGCTGAAATTTGCGGTCGGTGATCGAGTGAGAATTTACGCTTATAAGAAGCACTTCAAAAAGGGTTATACTCCTCGATGGACCTCAGAAATCTTCGTGATAATCAAAATATTTCACACCGATCCGGTGACTTACGAAATCGAAGCTTTGGATGGAGAAGAGATCATTGGAAAGTTTTATGAACAACAATTACAGAAGACGAAGTTTTGATGAAGAAAACAAAATTTTTTTATTTACTTTCTTTAACATTTTCTTGTTGATACACATATATATAAGAGAGAAAAAAAATAATAATAAAAAATAATTAAAAACTATTTTTTAGATAAAGAAATCAAGTTAATTAATAAACAAAAAACTAAAAATCCTTTAAAATGACAAATATACTAGATATAGCACAAAGCATAGTGAAAGATGAAAGTATTCAAGAATATGAGGTTCACGAATACGAACCGGTAACCGGAACGAGTTTGAACAATGCGGGAGAGATAAGAATCAACGTTGAAACTCAAGATCTATTCGTACATCCTAGCGAGAGTTACATAGTGGTGCAGGGACGTCTCACCAAGGAAGATGGGAGCGACTACGCCGACGACGACACGGTTACTCTAGCCAATAATGGCATCATGCATCTATTCAGTAATATAAAATACATGCTATCCGGACAAGAGATGGAATCTGTTTTTCATGCCAGTCAACCCCACCACAATGTTCGGACTCTTGACGTATCCTGATGATTTTTTGAAATCCAGAGGACTTAATCAGTTGTGGGTGAAAGACACCGTAGGCCCTGCTAGCGCCAGCGCCGCCTTGATATTCGACTACGTCGTCAAGATGTCCAGACCTAAAGGAACGTTTTCATTCAGGATACCTTTGAAACACATCTTCGGATTTGTGGACGATTACAACAAGATCATGTATGGATTCAAACACAATCTGACGTTGATTCGAAAAGGAAACGACGACGCAATAGTGAGACTCACTGCGACCAATGTGGGTAAGATAACTCTACACAAGATATCATGGTTCATTCCGCACGTGGAGCCTTCGATCATGGAAAAAGTGCGTCTCTACAAGATCATAGAATCCAAGAGTAAATTACCCGTGGTATTTAGAATGAGACAGTGCGACACGGCTAGCATTCCTCCCTCCACGAATCACTTCGATTGGAGATTGATGGTGAAATCCACTTCCGAGAGACCGCGTTTCATTGTGGTTGCGTTTCAGACCGATAGGGATGGGTCTCAGGAAAAGAATGCGTCGCTGTTCGATCACTGCCATTTGAGAAACATGCATCGATTACAATGCATCGTTCGACAAGAACGATTTCTGCAGACTGTACGGCGACGCCGTTGATTTTAGAAAGAAGTATCACGGTCTAGACGAATTGATGAGCAACCCTAACATATCTCCCGGCGAATACAAGTCGATGTATCCCATGTTCATATTCGACGTTAGTAAACAGAGTGAACGACTCAAGAGTAGCATCTTAGACATTCAGATCAAGATGCAATTCGATAGGAACGTTCCGAGAAAAACTGAAGCCTTCGCCCTGGTCCTGTCGGATAGAGAATTACAATTCGAATCGGACGGAAATAAGATGTCGATCATTCGATGAGAGACGAGTGTGAAAAAAATAAAAAACAAAAAAATAATGTGTGATTATCAAAAAACAAAAAAAAACAAAAAAAAATAAATAAAGTAATGTGATCTAGAGAGATTGAACATCTTCCTAAATCTCATTACTTTTTTTTTTTGTTTTTAATAATCACACATTATTTTTTTTAATTCATTATTTTCCACGCATTCACTGTTTGTTCAAAGGAACTAGTTCGATCAGTAGACTCACCACGGAAGTGGCGGCGTCGGGATTATTGGTTTTCGTAACAAAATTAATCCTGTCTCCGGCGTTCACTTTGAGAGGCGTGCCGAATGTGCTAACATTCACGTGTTGATTCTCAGTCTTTTTGACGCTGTATCTCTTATCGCTCTCTACTCCATTCACCATGAGATTGACGACCGCTCTGTTATTCAAATCCGAGGGAGCCAGACTCATTCGAAAGATTTCACCTCCCAGCGGCATGGGATATCCCACCTGACCATGTTTCAATCCGCTACCTCCATTTCCAAAAGACCACTCAGCTTTTCCCTCATCTAAGGTGCCGGCCTCTTCGGCCCACACAGTGATCAATTGTCTAGCATATTTGACTTTCTCCACCACTGAAATCAGGGTGCAGGCATCCGTCATGTTCATGGGATCCGGTAGATTCCTGAGCACTTGTCCACCCATGTCTAGTTTACCTTCCATGATGTCACCCTTTCTCCAGACCGAGTTGTCGTCCACGTACTTTCTGCTGACCATGCTGGAATCGAATTCGGGATCGTGATCGAGACCGAATAAATTCTTACCGTTCATGTTGATGCCACCCTCCATGGCTCCGCCAGATTGTTTGTTCAGGTAGAGATCATCCACTTGCGATTCTAGGTATTCTTGTGATTGTATCACGGCAGAATCTACGTAGCCCTTGTTGACCACAGTTGAGTCTGCATCCGTGTCGTTGATCTTCGACAGATTCAATATCTTGTTGAATCCCGCATTCAGATCCGATCTCATTTCTCGTCTGTCAGACTTTCTCTGTTCCAGATCTACATAGTGTTTGGTCGCCACGTCCTTGGGATTCATGGGAGTGGCCACGTTCATTATCTTGTTAGAATTGGCGTTCAATTCCGAGTGCATCGTTTTCTGAACGTATCTATTTCTTAGGTGTTCGCTGAATCTCGCGTGAGAGTCGTCCGCGTATTTCTTGGTCGCGGCATCGGTGGGATCTATGGGATTCGCGATGTTCACTAAATGTTTGGATTTCAGATCGAGATTGTCGGTCATGGTTTTATCCACATAATTATCTAGCAGGATTCGTTCGAAATCGGCGTTCCCCCTGTCGATGTATTTTTTAGTCGCAGCAGCTGCGAGATCTATCGGCTCGGGAAGATTGTAGAACTTCTTATTGTTCATGTTCAAAGGTTCTTCTCAAGGTTCGTATCTCCGAACGTAACGTTCATCCAAGTTGGCAACGTCGTAACCATCGTCGACTTCGAACGTCTTCCTCTTCTTTCTTAGGTTGACTTTTTTGTCGTCACTTCTACCAAATTTATCGACTGGCATGTTGTTGTAGGGATTTTTTTGTTTTAGAAAAAATATATTCAAAACGCAGTTTATTAAAAATGAACTATGTTATTTTATTTTTCGTTTTTATTTGATTAAAATTTTTAAAATAATTTTTTATCTTTATATATACTATAAAAAAAAATCTCTCTCTAATGTAAATCATTGAGAATGTCTTGAAATCGATCTCCTTCAGACCATCTCTTGAGAACGTAGAGACACAGGTGACCGCAAAACACTTGTTTTTTATCTTTATATATACTATAAAAAAAAATCTCTCTCTAATGTAAATCATTGAGAATGTCTTGAAATCGATCTCCTTCAGACCATCTCTTGAGAACGTAGAGACACAGGTGACCGCAAAACACTTGATCTGGTGATTGCACTTGTTCCGTGTTGTAACGAACCATCGATTTGTTGAAATAGTTCTTTATTTCATTTGGCGGCGAGATTCCGTAGCTGTCGAAATAATATTTTTTCTTCTTCCCATTCTTGATCCACGCCACCGAGTGAGTGCCTTCACCCGGTGAATCATCTAGATTTAAAATTCCGCATTCCGATTGTCGAGGTCTTCTCTTCGGCAAGGCATCTCTGGAAAACACGCCTAGAAAATCTTTGATTTTCAAATCTTTTGCTGCTTTCAACAGATCGATGTTGGATAGGGGTTCATTAGGTAAGACGACACCTTCTACGGATATCTTTATTTTCTTATTCATAAATGCGTATATATTTTTTTTATTTATTTATTTTATTCTAATTCACTAAAATGACGTTATTTTTTTTTTATTTTTTTATTTTTCTTTTTAAATTAACATTCTCGATGTCTCTATCGATTTCCATAATCTTGAATCCGTCTAATTCCTCTTGATTTTCTGAAATTCTGATATTACCATCTTTTAGTAGAACAGATTGATCGTTTTGTAGTGATTTAACGAATGAAATTTTTTAGACACTGTGTCGTAAATGTATTTCTCTTGATCTTTTGAAAATTTTTTGAACAGGAATAACAACTGCAAATATCTATTATATTCAAATACGTCTTTTTCGCTACCTGCGAAAAAAGACGACGCAAAAAGAGATATCAAATGTAGTTTGTCTCTCTTAGTTCAAACGTTTTCGGAATTTAAGAATTGGGGTTCGTTAGGTACTTTTTCTTTTTAAACTAACTTTCACTATCGATTTCTATAATTTTGAGTCCATCTAATTCTTCTTGATTTTCTGGAATCCTATCATCCACAATCATATCTGGAATCTTATCATCCACATTCGTATCTGAAATCCAATCACCCACATTCATATCGTCTCTAATTAGATCTAAAGTCCAATGTCCGAGTGCCAAAGTGCTTATTTTATCATCTAACACGAATCTCTTATCATCGTCAGCGAAATCTTGTTGACTATTTCGGTATACAAGTCGTGATTTTCACTTCAAATCGATTTCATAGTCTTATACACTGAACCACTTCCTAACAGACAATCTTTATACTCTTGGAAAGAGATGTTTTTCTTCACCACGCACGCTTTAACTCCTTTGCACTTCTTGATCTCTTCTTCATCTTCTAGACGATAAGCATACAGTTTGGGTCTCAAGCCCACGAATTCGACGATTTGTTTACCGCCGCTCTCGTCCTTAAATTTACCCAACACCTTCTTGTTGTTGTTCGATTGAATGTTGGACGGGTGATCGACGGGATAATTGCTCATGTCAAACCACTCGGGCACGTCCTGAGATATATCTCAGTAGACGTCTTTCGTCTCTATCTCGTAAACTAAACTGTCCGTGTCGGTGAACAGTAGTTTGGCTTTATCACCAAATTTTCGTTTGACGTAATTGTAGTGAAACTCATACATCAATCGCTTGCTGATATCTAAGATGATCGGTCCGAGATAATACGGTTTGTCAAACTTCAGGTGCATATTTTACATGTGAACGGCCACTAGATTTTCGTCGAATATGGTTCAGTGTTTGTAATTGGGTTTCACCACTAATGTTTTAGCTCTTTTCTCAGACGTGACGAGTTGAACGTCGGTTCTCTTCCTGATGTTTTCCATCGATTTACCGTTGTTCATGAGTTTGAAGAAATCTTTTTCGAAATCGTTCTTAGCTCGAATTCTGAGATTCGTGTTGAGATCGATGTATTTTTCATCCAAGGCTCTTCGTCGAATCGAATGATGCGATGTATGTCAACTAATTTCATCCCGTAATCGACGTACTGTTTCAAATTCTCGCTGTAGACGACGTAGTTACGTTTGTTAAATAAATTGGGAATTAGTTTTTCCTTGTCTTCTTTGTTCAGTTCCATTCGTTCGGGAGCCAGCGGATAATCGTTGTGTGGATCGTGTAATTCTTCCGGATAGTTCAAATCGACTTCTAAAATGCAAGGATAGTCTCTCCATTTTTGCATCTCTTCCGGTTCCTTTACCCATTCAAACTTTCCAATAGGTAAAGGATGACTCATAGCCCAACTGTACAGATTATTGGCGTCCCAATACTGTATGTATTTAGTCAACGTTTCGAATCGAAACCTTCTTTCATGTAGGGATTGTTAGCCTCAGAATATCTGTGAGAGATCATCAAGACGCCACCTCTCGCAGCCCTTTCGAACATGAGCAACATGTTCACGTCGGATAATAATTCCAATTGGACTTCGGTGGTCTTCAACAGAGCGTCCCACGCTAGACCGGGTGCGGTGAAATACCAAGCGGGATCCAGATCGTAATTTCGACAACAGACGTCTCGAAAATTTTCGAACACGTCTGCCGAGAGCAGAACGTCGGTCTTCAGATAGAGATCGTGAAATCTCTCCTGGTTTTCATATTGAATGATTTCCACACGTTTTTAGTGTGTTCATAATTCTCGTTGGAAATGTCGGATTCGTATAATTTCAAATAAAAATCTTCTTTCGAAGGTAGTGCGGTGTCTTCAAATCTCTTTAGATCGTTCATGTAATCATAAGGATAGACTCCTTTCCACAACATGATGTCTACTCGTTCTCCGAAATGTTCGCTCGTGATTTTAAATTTATCCTTGCTCATGTTATCGACTAATTTTTCCAGAGCAGTCGACATGAATTTAAAACTGTCGATGAAACGTATGGCTCTACGAATGAATTTCGTTTTTTCTTTCAATGTATTTCCGTCGATTACTCTTTTCTTCTCCATGAGCTTCCATTTTGTGAAGGAAATGTATCTTTCTTCACTGTTCACGATGCAATTTAATTCTTCGTGTGAGGTGCCGCGATTTTTCACGAACAGATGACTGTCGTAACCCGAGAGATTGTGAAACATCACCGGATAGAAAACGGCATCTTGATATTTTAAATTACACTTGCTGTGAGCCGGACCGCGATACAGACCCGTGTAATGATCGTGGTCTCTGACCTTCTTATTTTCCTTCGAATTCTCATCGAAAGATATCTGCATATGTGACATTCGGTGGCTCTGTTATTTTCGTCCTGCTGCTCTCGCGTGATGATCATTTTTGCCGGAGTTTTAAATTTATCGTATAACATTTGAATTTTCGATTCTAACTCTTCCACGAACCTTTGAGCCACGTCGTCGTCTTCATACTGTTTCATGTAGGTGAAGGGACCCATGTCGTGTTGCGAGTCGAAAGCTCATTTCATGTAAATGCAATAGCCCGAAGGTATGTGTTTTTGATATCTTTCGACGTAACTTTGAAGAGCGTTGGGTTGACAGGAACTCATTTTCGCGATGAAACATTCGAAATCGGCGTACACGACGAATGGTACTTTTAACCTTCTATTGTGATTTTCAAACTTCACAATGGTGTTAGGTTTGGGCATTTCGACGGCGACACCTTGATTTTTGTTGCAATATTCCTGATGTTTCACCAACAAGTCTTCGCTGTGAAACACGTTCATGCAATTGAAACATAAAGATATCTTTCCTTTATGTTTATTATTTTGTTTCAACAGTAATCGGCTCGGATTTGGAACCCAACAATAATGACGATTGTCACCGTTCGAAATCAATAATAAAATAATCGTCTTTTCTCTTCTGAGATACAAAGTCTGTCTGAGAGGATAGATCATTCGTTTTTCCTCATCGTATCCCAAGACGTTCACCGCTACGGTGGGATTTTGAACCTCAAAACGTTCGATGTGTTTTAACAGTGTTGGAAAAGTCACTCCGGTCCAATCGAGATTTTTAGAAGTTTCCTTGTAATGAGAAACTCTATCAGGGTTCGTTTTGACAGGGTATAAAGCGGAGGTGACTGCCCATTTAAAACACTGATCATCATTATTTTTCACGTTGATCACGGCGTGTTTCTTAGCCAGGAAATACGGTAATTTCACGTAGGAAGACCCTTTCAACAAATCGTTTTTAGTTATGTGAATTTCGAGTTTCAACACCTCATCGAACATCCAATTACTACCTTCATGTTGATAATTCACGAGAGACGTCATCATCTTGTCTTTCATCTTTTTGAAAACGTCCGATAAATCTGAACCTCGAAATACGGGTTTGATGTTAGATCTGAAATATGCATTTTTCACGATGCTCTCGCCAGACTTCATGTCGATTTTATTCATCACGCAATGGAGTATCATCTTAATTTTTAGTCCCACGTTCATGTATTTGCGAAACAAATCCAATACTTTTTTCTTCACCCATTCCATGAACAATTTCAGATCGATTTTCTTCAACGAGGGAACCACGTCAAAAGTTTTAGAAATGCCTCTGATCGCACTCTCCCGTTACACGGACTTCGATTGAAATAGTTCCACGGCGAGTCACGCTAGATATTCTTCTCCTTTCCCTTCGCCTATTGCTCGTCAGAGTTCGCTCGATATATCTCGTTTGCCTAGAATCTGATGTGCATCACTCATTTTCGTTTTCGTTTTTCTTTTCTTTTCTTTGGAAACTTGAAGTTCTTCTTCAACGGCTTTTCGTTTAGTCGTCTTCTTATTTTTCACAATCGAAACGTTTTGGGTTTCTTTCGACATTGGCATTTCAATTCCTTTTACTATCTTTTTCTTCTTCTTCTCATTTTTCACAACCGATGCATTTTTTGACGTCATTGCTATCGGCATTTCGTTTGCCTTTCCATCATTTCGCAAATGTTTCTGTATGACTTCAATCTTTTTTGATTTAGTTCTATGATTTCTGATGAAATGTGAAATTTTTAATAGTTTACAAATCTCGTTTAACTGAGGTACGTTTTTCTCATTTAAATTTTTCAATTTTTTTTTATCTGTTTGCTTCATTTTGTAAGAATATATTTTTTTTCCGAATTTTGTATTTAAATAATTTGTTTAAAAAGTTTTGTTTTTACTCTTTATATAAAAAAAAAAGATTTTGTTTAATTCAATTTTTTTTTTTAATGTGTTTTTTATTCAAAACAATTTACGATCGCTTTCATTTCCTGTTTGCAGAACGAACACATTTTCTCATCTCTAGAATAACTTTCCTTACAATAACACAAATGTGCGCACGGTAGAAACAAAATGTTTGCAACATTTTCGCAAAGCATACAAGTGTTCGTGTTGCTCGACTCGTTTTCGACACACGACAATAACTCGTCCGCTTGTGTCATGAATTTAATCAGATGTTCTAAAGTCAAAAATTGAGATAAGGTCTTGTTTGCGTTATTTAACACATTGTACAATTGTTCCTTAGTGTACCCTAATTGTAACATATCCATCAATAATTGTTGGTTTTTATTTCTATCCCACTCTTCGTCTTCGATTTTAATCAATCCCAACATTAGGATCTCATTCAAATAATCACATTTGCCTTTTTTAATATTATTTATATGTTCTAGTAAAGGTCTGTCATGAGGTTCCCAATTCATCAAATGTATATTACAACAAAAACATTTAACTTTGTCGCTTTTACCCACATAAATGAAACCCGCAGCGGCTAAATCTTCGGGTTTTTGAGCAAGATGCGAAGGCCAATTTTTAAAAGTTGGAAGTCTTGCACGTTCTCAACTATAATTCGGATGTTCGGACTTGATCATTCTTTGTACCTCAAAATTGAGTTTGTAAGAATATTTTTTTCGAATTTTGTATTAATGATAATTTGTTAAAAAGTTTTAAAATTGTTTATAATATGTTTTAATTCCTTCAAAAAGAATTAATCAATTATATGTTCTTGACGTGAAAAAAAATTGAATTAATACGAAAAAAAAAAAAAAGAAAGGATGTTAAAATTTAACTTTTATTTATATATAAAGAGAAACTTTTTTTAACAAATTATTATTTAAATACAAAATTTAAAATATACATTATTTGCAAGAATTCATAAAAACCAAATAATCGATCATGACAACAACACCTAAAAGATGTAAATTGAAAGAATGTTTTTTTAATACGCTAACAGATACTTGTATCTATACAGTAGAACACGATCCCATCGAATTGAACGATGTTAAGATGGTGTACTTAGTGCACTACGACAACAAATATATAATGTGTTTGAAATTGGATGAAGCCATGCTCGATTTGTTTTACGAGTACGAACGCGATCTGCTGAATAATATCATCGACAAATACAGAAGACCCTACAAGATGATGATCTATGAAAGTTACATATATCCAATGATCTCACTCGAACTCGTGGACAAATCGGGTGGTGAGAGCACGTTCACTGATGTAGAAAAACTCAAAAGAGTAAAGATAAACATTCAAGACATTTTGATAAGAGGAAAAATAACGCATGTCGACATGCTAATAACGGACTTGGAAATATATGAACAATAGAGAGATTGATTTTAGCGAAGAAGAAGGAAAAAAAGTAATGAGATCTAAAGGTGATCTCATTACTTTTTACAAAAAAAAATTTCACATTAAAGAAAATTAAAATTTAAAAAACTTTTTTTATATATAAAGAGCAAAAAAAAAACAAAACTTTTTTTGAACAAATTATTAAAATACAAAATTTAAAATATACATTATTTGCAAGAATTCATAAAACAAAAAAAAACCCCAAAGAATCGATCATGACAGCAACACTAAAAGATGCAAATTGAAATTGAAACGAGTCGAAACGAATAAGAAATTAGGTTTTAAAATCTATAGATTACAACGACACGATCCCATCAAATTGAACGAGATCGAGATGAAGGACTTAGAGCATAAATACGACATATATAAGATGACTTTGAAATTGGATGAAGCCATGCTCGATTTGTTTTATGAGTATCAAAGCGATCTGCAGAAAATCGTCATCGCTAAAGATAAAGAATTCGACAATGATGATTTGACGTTGTTCTATGGAAGTTACATATATCCAAAAATCTGACGCGAACTCGTGGAGAAATTGGGTGGTGAGAGCGAGTTCACCGATGTAAAAAAACTCAAAAGAGTAAAGATAAACATTCAACACATTTTCGAAAAAGGAGAATACACGAGTGTCAACATGCTAATAACGGACTTGGAAATATAAACAGCAGAGTGATTGATTTTTTAGTGAAGAAGAAGGAAAATATGTGATGAGATCATCTTGAAAACACGAGTGTCAACATGCTAATAATGGGCTTGGAAATATAAACAACAGAGAGATTGATTTTTTAGCAAAGAAAAAGGGAAAAAAAAGTAATGAGATCATCTGATTACTTTTGTTTTCCTTCTTCACTATTAGCATATATTATAATAACGTTTCCTTTTTTCTTAAATTTCAGCGTCGATTCTTCTACTTTTCTTTTTTTCTTTTTTTTGTGATATGATACGTTTTTATAACAACACATTTGTTTATCCGAATCATAATTATGAACGAATGTTGTGCATCTCTTGGTAACACTCGCATCATTACCATTCTCTTTAGAAGGTAGTGGTGATGGTGGAAAGCGTCTCATTCCCAACCTTCTATCCCGCGCTTTATCTATCTCTTTCATCAGTTCTTTCCTTATATATCCATCATTAGTGTCTAACCATTTTTCCACATCTTTTTTTTTTTTCCGCACTCTGTCTCGCGATATTTGTCATTATCGTCTAATTGTTTCTCCACCTTTTTATCCATTTTAAATATATTATTTTATACTTTCTATGATTTATATTTTATATAATCATATAATTTTATATTATAATAACATATTCAAAATCAGTATATTCTTAAACGGCGAATTTTCACCGAGGAACAAACCCTTGCCGAGTCGCTCAACATTCTGTCCACTCTTCAGATAGAGACCGTTTCCTCTCAGAGAGTTGCCACCTCTAACGGGTTCTAGATACAATCCTTTACCGCTGTCGTCTATGTGGATGCGACACGGCTCCTTCCTTCTTCAAAAACAGTCTGCTGCCACCCATTAATTTCTCAACTGCCGCTAGCGAGTCCCATGAGAGCTCCCACACTGAGAGTCTTTCCGAAAAAGGTTAGTGCCTTTGCGGCGAAGGGTAATGCTTTTGCGGCGATTCCTGCCAATAGCGGTAGGAAACCACCTTTCATTCTCAAATTGTATCTCAATTGAGCGGGACTCAATCTCACCGTCAACCCTCTTCCATCGCGAATCGCTTTCTCCATCCTTTTGATTTTACTTCTGGTCCAGGCGATCGAATCCTGACCACCTCTCGTCAGGTCTTCGTGAGTGAATTTGAATCTCACCGCCTCGCCTCGAGTTAACGCTCTCTTAAGTTTCTTCCTCTGTCCTGCGGATATGTTCACGTTTTTAATCACGTATTCTGTCATAATTCTTTTTTTTAAAATATATTTACTTCAATTGTTTCTTGTTTAATAATAATTATTTATATTAAAATAATTTTGTAAAATTAATATTGCGTTTATTTTATTTTTGTTATCTATATATATATACAATATTTTTTTTTTTTTTTGCTTTTATATTTCTCTTATGTGAAATCGTATTGTCACCCTCTCTCCGCGAAGATCTAACAGTTCACCATTTTGATCCGTCAACGTGGTTTTGAGACTATACGTGTCTAAAATCACTGGTAGATAAACTAAATTTTGAGGTCGCTCCACAATCTTATAACCCGGCGACACATTGGAAAGAAGGATTAGATCATCGGTTGAGCGCTACCATTCACGTAGCTTCCAGCAATCACGTCCACGTTCACCAGAATGCTATTGACTGTGAGAATGTCGACCGTATTTTCAGATGCCATGTGGCCTCGATACATCTTTCGATCGAATCCCAACATCTTGCCTATAGAATCGTCCGTGTTGAAATCCACTCGAAAATTATCTTCCAAATCCAACATCGTCTGTAAGGTATTAGGATTGGGAGCGAGTCTGATCTTGTTGCTTCCCTTTCCATCCGTCTTCATTCGCGTCTGAATGTAATTGTTCAAATCGTCTATGTCGTAACTCCCTTTGGGAATTCGAATCTCCAACCAATCCACTCCGTCAGAATACTTGAACGAGTTATTCTTTTCGGTGACGTTGGGAAAGGAATAATAAGTCTCCAGATTCACCAACGACATCTCGTATCTTTTCTCTCTATTCAATTCGATGGAAGGTTCGAATTTCGTAGCGAATCGAGTCGAATCGCCAGTCAGCACGATTTGAATGGATTGTTTTGCAGCCGTATTCTCGGCTATCCGTTCTAACAATTCTCCATGTTCGAACATTATATTTAATTTTATTTTTTATTTTTTTTATTCAAAACTAATTATTTGAAGATTTATTATTTTCTAAATTTTATTTTCACGCTCTATCTTATTATCATCAGAAACATAAAACTTGTCGAATCCGCACCGATATTTTCCACGATTAAATTTGCTTGTCAAATCGATCACGACGAAATTGTAAAGTCCACCATCCCAAACCCTCTTGCAGAATCTCCTGAATTCCACCGCGCTCATGTCGTTTGCGACGTGATCGCCGTAGATGTGATTGAGATTCTTGAGATCTTGGCGAAAGAGACATAGAAAATTAGCGTACTCCCTTATCGTCTGTCTGGGCAATCAAAAATAATTCTGCGACAGGTAGAAACAGTCCACGTTGCTGTGTCGACCCCTAACGTAATACGATTCGCATCGGTTCTGTCTCTCCAAAAGCAGATCGTCGAAAATCATGAGATTCTTATCTTCTGATTTCAGTTCTCTGGGATCCGGAACGTCGCTAGCGTTCTCATAAAATCGACACTCGACGTTCGAATATGCATTTCTCTTCATCAGCTCCATCGCCGCACCGTCCAAAATGGTTGAAAGTGGAGCTTCACTCTTGTCAAATTCCTCCCTACTGTCAAAGCTTCTGGCTATGACGTCCTTGGGCAATCTATGATCCATGCACTCTCGAAGCAATCTGTATTCGGGTTGAAACAAGCTGTTGCCAAACACGAACAATCTGTCGTAATCCAACCAGTCGGGTCGGGACAACAGATTCATCAACAGATTGGTCTTTCCACAATTCGATTTTCCCACTATCAAGCCTCTTATGCTTTTGGGAAAGAACTCGTTATTCGACCTTTTGGTCGCAGCGTCGTTCCAAGACATATCTTTAATGTTCATCTTTTGTTTTATTTTTTTTGTTTGTTATTTTAGATTCTTTTCAAACACAATTTTTATGTTTTTTCAAACTTAGTTGTTTAATATTATTATTTATTTATATCACACCGTTGCGAGTTCTCTTCAATCCAGATCCACTCATCATTTTACCTAAATCTTGTATGGGTACCACAGCATCCTTAAAATCTTTCCAACTTTTCGGCGTTCGCTCTAACGCAGCTCGCTTCGCCGGCGGACTGATCAACTTGTCGATCAACACGTCGGCTGCCCTCTTGCCAGCCACAGAAGCTATCCTAACACTGGCTTCGGAAGCGGCTTTCTTACCAGCATCCAAAACCGTCTTCTTACCGACCTCAAATGCAGTCGATGCGAGTTTTCTACCCGCATCGCTCGTGAACGCTCGCATTATAGAATCGACGATGCCAGAACCGCCTTGAACGTAAGTTCTGACGTATCCCCTGTTCTTTATCACCAACATATTTTATTTTTATAATATATTTTGTTTTTTTCACTGGTAAATCGTTTTGTTGTTTAAATACTTTTATTATACAGTAAAATTTACTGTTTTATTTTTGTTTGTTTGTTTGTTTCTCTCTACTTATTATATACACATGAATCCTTCAGTTCGTTCATCAGCCTTTTATAGTGGTTTTTATTCAAAACCTTCTGTCTTAACAATTCGTCAGAATAGTAACTATCTGATTATCTAATCCTGTGTTACCAGCCCGTCTGCTCGCCATCAACAAACTCAATCTCTGAGACAGAGCGTCAGAATCGCTCGGAAGAAAAGTGGTTTTCACCCCTTTGCCAGTCACCGATTCGACGAACTTCTTGTTCATATCCCATATGGGTTTCACCACTTTCGTCCACTTGTAACCTCTGTTGGCTTTGGGTCTCGTCTCTCTGGCATCGTTATTTCTCTTCATAGCGTGGGTCTGAACCAGAATGTCGCCGTAATTGTCGAAATCCTGTTCCGTGTAATCGCTAGGCTTGTCGTAAAGGAGCAATTTGCGCAACCCATCAGTCAATTCGTATCTGTTCGAACCCACGATCAATTCATCATCGCCAATATCTACTTCTGTGTCTCCTACAAAAATTCTTCCCTCCGAATCCTTATAAAATCCATACAACAGATCTCTCTTACCGCCATCATCATCAGACGATGCGACGCTATCAGCGGTGATAGTCGAAGCTGTATCGGTGGTGATAGTCGAAGCTGTGTCGGTGTCGGTCTCCGTTTGAATTCCCGTGGGAACGTAATCCGGTGTAGATTGAACGGAATGCCGATTTCCAAAACTAAGAGGCAACGAACCCATTCTCAAAGAACTCTCCTTTATGGGTCTCAATTCTTCGACTATCTCCTTCCTGCTTCGCTCTTGGCCCTCCGTCACGGGTTTAAATATTTTTGTGGCTTCGCGTTTGAGTTCCATCTCACCAAGACGTCTGCTTCTGTCAGCCGACTGAATGCCCTTCTTAGCACGCTCATACTCTTCTAAAATTCGATCTCGGTGTCTAGAATCCATTTGTAAAAACATTTTTCGTTTTTAATTGTTTTATTATTTTCAAAATTAAATGTTTAATTATATTTTTATGTTTTTAAGTTAATAAAATCTTTCCGTCTTTAATATAATAAACTAAAAATATTCACATCTCAACTCAATGTTGATTGAATTAGGAAAGTTTAAAATACGTTTTAAGCAGTACATGACAAACCGGTTTTTGATTTAACGCATTTTGATAGTAATTTACGTTCTGTCAAAGGAATTTCATTCACATATCAAAGAACCATTCACTCAGTGTCGAATTAAGAGAGAATCCCTTTGATGACGGTTAAAACATTTCAACACACAAAAGAAAACTGTTTTTTTTTTCTCTAATTAAAGGAACTCATTCATTCATTTCAAATCTCTCTGATCGCTATCGTGAATATATTAAAAAATTTACCACTCAAAACCTAATTGAGCGGAAAATGTGTTTAAACATTCCGTTAAATGTTTATTAAGATTACTTCACAAGAATTCTGATTCTTTTCTCTAATTCGGATGTCTAAACTCAGTTTCTCTTCGTCACATCGAACCAAGACATGAATATCTATTTTTTACAGATCATATTTATAATTGACTCTTTTTGAACGAAAACCTCATTCAGTCATAACGATAACATGTGTTAGTTTTTACTCCAGGAAAACGTGACAATGGGTTTGCGGATTTCTAACACCCTGGCAACACTCTTCATTCAAAACATTTCCATTAAGTGCTTATTAAGATTACCTCGCAATAACGTGCGTTAGTTTTACTTCGAGAAACGCGACAGTGGGTTTGCGAATTCTAACACAACCTCTTTACACGAGTCGATTTCCGACCTAAAATCCACAAGTGGATCTCCGTGTATGCCTCCATAGGGTTTCAGTGTTAAAATCGTGTACGGACGCGGATTATTAGAATCGGCAAGACGATGTTTTAGAAACGACAAAACGTTTTTTTGCTCGCAGTTTAACACTGAATCCTATGGGGGAAACTCAGTTGCCCATTTCAATCAAAACGGTACATGAACGCGTACGTAAAACTACAGACGTCTAGGATACAATTCAGTGATGTTTCAACTCAAAGTGGATTCTAACACACCCTAAAAAAACGTTCAAATCGTGTACCTGTACACGATTTTAACACTAAATCCTATGGAGGTGTACACGAATGTACGTGTACACGTACACGTACATGTACAGCTGCGTTAATATCCGCAAGTATCACCTACTAGCCTGCTCCTCAGAATTCTCGAAATTACCTAACACACTGAATCTATTTTGGACACTGCACCCCACCTTCTGCCCACTCCCACTGCAAGCCAACTTGTCCTCGTTTACCACCTCCTAACCATCCCTCTGACTCCTGCCCTGAGAGACTCCACATGGTCATCGCTATCTCCCTCACTATCCGATTCTAAAAGAATGCGCCTTTTCGCCCCCCGACTCACACTACTAGCCTGGGAATTTGACACTCTAGCCCCTACTTCTCCTCTACCCTCAACCCGACGCACCTTCCTATTCCCAAAAGACCCACTATCCACGTCAAAAGTCCGCTTCCTACTACCCACAACCTTCCATCCCCCATCGAATGCCACCCTAACTGGGGTAACACCAGACTTTCCTGCCCTCCCCAGTTTCTCCCTCACCACCTGCACTTCTTCCTCCAACTTTACATAGGTGATGACAGATACATAAATAGATCGTTCAGTCAGTAAGCACTTGTCAATCAAATGGGTGCTTATGTAAACCAAAGTCGGAACACTATCGAACAGGTGGCTAATTACCCCGACCTGAACTGTGAGCTTTGATGGACGTGTTCTGTGATTTCCCTAAAAAGCGATTCAATCTAATGAAACCTAATTTAAAACCAATTAAAACTTTAATTAAAAAAATCAAATGAAAAATTGAAAAAACAATAAAAAAATAAAATTAAAAACAAACAAACAAACAAACAATTAGAGCGACGTCATCTTCTCCCGCTGCTCCTCCAGCGGCAGAAAAGGGTCGTTGGAAAACATCTAAAGCACACAAAAACACCTGGTATCTGCAGGTCTCCAACTGCTACCCCCTCGTCTCTCTGCAGGAGTTCGTCTCCTGACTCTTTTATGTACTATGCAATAAAAATTGGCGAAAGGACACACTACTGTTTTAGGCCTTTCTCCAAAGGCACACGGTTTGTTGTTACGTTACCTAAGCTGAGTTCACTTCGTACATCTTTATCTAATGCTTTTATAATTCTAACAAACTCGCCTCCCAAGCCCAAGGCCTCAATCTTTCGCCACATACCCTCCCTCCATACTCTATCGCATGTTTTTTTAACACGCAGAAAGGCCATAAATATATTTTTCGTTTTGGCTTTCGCAGATTCTATCATTTGGGATAGCGTGAAAAGACGGCCAATGACTCTCCTTCGGAGTCCTTTCCTTTCCTGGTGCTATTCCGAATCTCATTCAAAAACCCCTTCTCTTCGATCACCTCCTCTAATCTCCCATACAGGACTTTTATTCACACATTTCCAAAATACGTTCGAACCCGACTCCCTGTCTTTTGTACCGCCATCATAAGATTACTGTTTCGCACATTACATTATCGTCTTTAATCTTATTTACTTTATTTCATGCTTGTTGGTATTCTTCCTTTGCTACCCTGGCTCGTTACTTTCCGCCCCCTTGAGTTTTCTACTCCGACAGTATGTCGCACATTTGTCTATTTTGCCCTTGATATCCATTTTGAATTCGCCATTCACTCTGTACCCAAATTCTCGCGTTGCAACCCTGATCTTTCCTTCTCCGCTTCCACTAGGCTCACAACTGTGGCATCTGATCAGCCGTTTTCTGGACATTGACCTTCCTGTGTTCATCCAAAAGCTTTGGTTTCAATTTTTCTCCAAGTGTCGCCTTATCGGCATCCTTTCTGAGTTGCCTAATTCTAAAGCTTCCTTTACTTCTTATTGGGTTTCTGCCCCCTGATCATAACTATAATCAAGTTATGATCACTATCCAACTTCCTTTTATCCTCATCGTTCACTTCTCCCTCTCTCACTTCCTTTCAGACATCACAACCTTCATTTTGATGTATAATTTGTGTATAATTAATTTCAATTTATGGAATATCAGAGGGGATAATTTCAAAGTAAACAAATTTCCTTTCCTTATATAGCAGCTCAATGAGAACATTTCTTATTGATTGGGTGAGCTCACCAGGTAGTTTCAAACAAAATGTTGATAATTTTCGAAAACAAAGGTCTATGATAGAAGGAATTCAAGAAAAAAATTACACACTGTTGTTCTTGGGCACCACTTTTAACATTTCAGCATGAGCTGTTGTGGGAGATTTTATTTACTGGTGTTTGAAGTCACTTTCGGTGTTATTGGCTATATCGTGACCATTAAATAGTGTGGAGTTTTGTTTAACCCTGTAGGTTAAACATATTTTTATTTGCCAAACAAATAAGTTGCAAATTAGGATTGGAGGACAAGTGCTTTCTACTTAGTATACCCTCCGCTCCCTTAACATGATACAAAAAATCAATATAACGGCGAAACAAACAAATGAGAGAAATGTAAAAAATATATATATATATACTAGAAAATCTAACTTCGCAATAAAAAGAGTGAGAGAGAGAAAAAAAGTGATTGATTGATTGATGTCCTTTCTGCACCTTGAGTCTGTCTCTGTCAATTTGATTTTCCATGCCGAGGGTCGACCAGTGGTTGCTACTACTATCATTACTTCTGCAACTATAGATAATACTTTTACTATCGCGTTCAAATCTTACCACCGACATAGCACTCCTGCGGCGAATAATAATAATAATAATAATAATAATAATAATAATAATAATAATAATAATAATAATAATAATAATAATAATAATAATATTTACATATTAATTTTCGTAATCATCCATTGGTTACACTTTAGCCGCTTAATCACGCGCCTAAGGAGTCGCAATGAACTGAATATGTGTTAAACAATACTAGGATGGAAACTCATTATCGAATCTTCGAGTGTTACGAATAAATTTTTGAACAAATTTAAAAAGTGAGGTATTAGTTTTATGTTCTAAAATGGGATCGCCGTACAGTAAAATATCAACGGAGTTCAAATTAACATTAATTTCCAATAGTTTACCAATGAGAGCGTTGCGAGATTCTGAATAAAAGGGACAAAAGAGTAAATAGTGCTCTGCGTCCTCAACAACAGCTGGACAATGGGAACAGTATGGAGATTCGGAGATGTAATTGAGAAACTTATCACTGTTCAAATTGCTGCAACAAGTTCGAATTCTACTATGAATAATGTTGTATGTTCTGACACCACATGAGAAGTATCCTGGAGGTCTCCCTTCAGGCGGTGATATGAGTTTTTTGAATTCATTAAGTGAACTGCTGTTTCGCACGGACACTGGTAGACTATTCCATGTTCCTGTACACGAGGGGAAAAATGATCTTTTGAATAGCTCTGTTCGCATGCAATAAGGCATAAAATCTGCCGAATTTCGAAGGTTATAACCAGATGTGTCACGAACTCTTCGTGGTAGTAATTCCTGCAGATAATCGGGCGCATCGTTGTTTACGATTTTGTAGAAGGTACACATCTTTTGTATGTGTCTTCGTGTTTCGAGGCTGTCCCACCCAACTTCAATCAAAAGGAGATCTCGCGATACTGATCTCGTCAGCCCTGATACGATTCGTGCGGCATCACAGTGTATATCCTCTAGACGCTTCATCGTATATTGGGGAGTTCCGCACCACACCGGACTCCCGTATTCCAATATTGACAAAATGAAGGCATTGTACATCTTATTAAAAATCTGTCGATTGAAAATATGCTTTAGTTTTCTTAACTGTGAAAGTCTAACACAGGCCTTTTTACAAATGTCGTCAATATGCGCTTCCCAGCCCAAGTTTGATTGGATGGATAATCCCAAGTGTTTGTGGACGCCAACAAAGTCAAGTGTTTCGCTGTCGAACAAAAAACTTGGAATAATGACATCCCTATTGAGTGTAAAATTGGGTGTAAACAACACAGCGTTGGTTTTTTAGCATTAAATGTGACCAGCCAGGTATCGGCCCATTTGTTGATTTTTTGGAGTTCGATGTTCATTTTTGACTCAATGCTATGAATGTCAATACATGATTCGGTCAAACAGTTATCGTCAGCGAGGAGTCTAACAGTAGACTCAATATCGTCGGCTATATCATTGATGTAGACCAAAAATAAAAAAGGGCCAAGAACAGACCCCTGAGGAACCCCCACTTCTAGGTTTCTGTACTTGGATTTACATTCGTTAATTTTCACCCTTTGACTTCTGTGTGGCAAATAGCTTTGAAACCATCGCAGCAAGGGACCAGAAACCCCATATTGCTTCAGTTTGAAAATTAGACCGCTGTGCCAAACCCTGTCAAAGGCCTTGGAAATATCACAAAAACACCACAAGTTTGCATATTTTTATCTATGGCGTTGCAAAGGTTATGATAGACCTCTATCAACTGGTACACTGTACTATTATTCGGCAAAAACCCTGACTGGAATTTGTAAAATAAACTATTTTCAAGGAAATATTTGCGGATATCTCTAAAGACAACTCGTTCCATTATTTTACCGATACAGCATAATAACGATATGGGCCTATAATTTTTCGGGTCGTATTTGTCTCCTTTCTTATAAAGAGGAATCACATCAGCAAGTTTCCACTCGTCGGGGTAGACGCACTCTGACAATGATTTACTGAAGAGGAGAAAAGGGGGTCTGCTAACAGAATATTTTGTTTCCTTCAACATTTTGTGACCTATTCCGTCGTGACCATGTGACTTTTTAGTTTTTAAACTTTTTAGAATATCCGAGATGTCCTGCGCAGAGAACGATACGCTGCTAATGGAGTGAGGGCATCTCCGTTTGAAGGGCGGAAGGGTTTTTGAACGCGAGTTTAATGCACTGTTACTTATAAAAGTTTCGTTTAGGAGATTTGCTTTCTCTGTATCGTTCTCGATAATTTCACAGCCTTCCTCGGACAGGCGGTAAAGATGGGTTATGCCAGAAGTACTAGAAAAATTTTCCAGAAACTTTTTAACAACATGCCAAAACTGCTTAGGTTCCGTGTCGTGTGATAGAGATTCATCAACTTTTTCCATGTATACATTCTTCGCAAATTTTTTCATGTTGTTAACCTTGTTCCTGGCTATTTTATATTTTGCCCAAAGCTGGGGTTTATTATTTTTAAAAGCTAATTTTCTTAATCGGCCATGGTGGCGTAACTCTTTTCTAACAGCGCTGTCAAACCATGGTTTGTCTTTTTTTCGCACTGTTATTGTGGAATTGGGGATACATTGCTTCGCTATTTTTAGGAACTCCGATACAAAGTTTGACACAGCATCATTTATGGAGGGCGCGTCGCTTATTAAATTTTCCCAATCGGACCTAGCTATCATGGTATTCATTCGTTGGAAGTCGGCTTTGTTGTAAAGCCAGACGTCACGAAACGTAACGGGGTTGTTAAAATGCGAGTTGGCAATATGGGCATAAGTAGCTCTATAGTCGGATAACCCCAGTTCCAATGTTCCTGAGTTGACCACATTAACAGTGTCGCTAACGATTATCGGATCAAGCAGTGACTGCGAAGTAGCAGTTACTCTGGTGGGTTCTGTAATTACGTTGTCTAAGTTGAATAATATCAAGAGAGAATGTAGTTTGCTTTGGGGGTTTAGGAGATCAGAGTTGATGTCACCTGTAAGTACTATCGCGGGGTTAAGGCTAATGCCAGATCTATTTGATCTTCTAGTTTAGACCAATAGTCGGGAACTGATTCTCTTTCGGATCTGTATGTCAGGCATAAAATAAATTTATGTTTAACCCCAACCTCAAACCAGAGAATGTCGTCGTTAAATGATAGATAGTCTATCTTTCAATGGTATATGGTTTAACCCCGTGAACACTGATGGTATCTTCCCTATCAGTCCGATGTCATCAATCGGAAGAGTCCATATTCATTATTTGGGAGCAGGCCAATTATTATTTTCAGTGTGTATATTGACAGGTCTATCCCTCACATTCGCTGATCAGCGACCCTACTTAATGATTTGATGTGTCTAGTTCCTGGAACGGAAAAATGGCCTTACGGATTCAAAGGGTTAAACAATCATATTAATCCCTGTCCGTGATTATATTGAACTTAGTACCATACACCGACATGATCCACCAGACGCCGACACCAATCAAGCTGTGAAGCATATGCGAAATCTACAAAGTCCAATTTCATCCAACGAAAAATCACACATACTCCGTAACAATGGACGCTGGAGCGAGACTAGAGTACGGGACGAGGGCGGGGTGGGGGGGGGGGGGGGGGGGGTGAGTACTCGCCCTCTTTTCTTCAATTAAGTGGGAGGGCATCCCCGCCCTTTTGTGTGCCGTGATTAAGATACAATCGCTGCTGGTTGTCGGGTTTCGCAACATTAACCCTATACCCAAAGTAACGACCAAAAACCGACCAGCGCTATTCCCAAAAATCAACATTCAATTTTTATTATTTTTTCATTTTTTATCTCAAAAACATAGCTCATGACCCCTCATTGGAACGAGTTCATTGAGGTCGTTCCAATAATGGGCCAGAAGCTATGTTTTTGATGCTATATTTATTTTTATTCATTCAAGAATCGTGTTTGCAAATGTCGTCTGCTTTTTCGTGTTAGGTAAAGGGTTAAAGGAATTGTTTTGCACTTCAAATTTTTCCGTCTCCAAAACAGCACATTTCGCCATTTCACCACCTTTACAGGCCTTAATTTCTATCAGGATACACCCGGGGATAGCTACATACTCAATATACAGAGATTATTACCATTATGTGGATGTACAAAATATGTATCCGAGTCGAACTCCGGGTTCTAAGGGCAGATCACGGAGAGACGAAGACTCATCGTGATCTACCCTTAGAACCCGGAGCGAGACTCGGATACATATTTTGTACATCCACATAATGGTAATAATCAAGTTTATCTTACAATATATTGGGGATAAGTGAAGAATGTAGACGAATATATAACGAACTATTTATTCGTACGGATGAACAAAACGAGAAAAAATGGAACTCACGCGAAAGGAACGTGCTTGTATCCGACCCACGATACAAACATCTGTATCAGGGGGTCGGATACACGACAGTTGCGGAGTTAATACAGACAAATACATGTTGATTGTAAGATAAAATCCTTTTATCAAGTTAGTAGTATGCCAGGGTCAAAATAGACCTGATCTTATTGTCATTTTCTGTGACGTTTGGAAATTCTTGGTGATTTTCGGCCGCCCGGTCCACTTGCGTTATTAGATTTACTCCTATTCAATCGAACACACACCCAGAACACGCACCCTTTGTATTAGAGAGCCTCCAATCAAATAGTAACCATGTGCTCCCACAGAAATCATGATGTCGTCTTCCATTGTACAATAGAAACATGTTTCACACTAATAACTCGCGCTGGTATCACGAATCACAATTTTAATGTCGTCAGTAGTATAGCATGTACCCGAACGACCCCCATCAGCAGGATCTCATGCAGGATCTCATGTGACGTCATAGTCACGTGATCTATGAGGCATTTCTCATAGCCTTCATGGCCTCATATGACAAAAAAAGAATTCTCCAAAAGGTATCCTCGATAGGTATCCTAAAATACTACAATATCAGGCCATAAGTATCCTCAAACACCGAAATGAGATTAAGAGGTATAGTAAATGAGGCCTTATTGAGGAATTTCTCATGGCCCTCATGGCCTCAATCGAAATGAGGTTAAGAGGGATAGTAAATTAGACCTCAATGAAGGAATTTCTCGTAGCCCTCATGGCCTCATACGATTAAAACAGAATTCTATTACCTAGAGACGTTTCACAAAAAAGGGGTTCCATGGGACGTGGCCATTGGATTTTGAGGTGATGAGAATAGTATAGGACTTCGTTGTAATAAGGGGAGATAACTCTGCATAAAGATTACGGTGGATGAAGCAATCTGATTGGTTAGTTAGCGTCAGGAAAGTGAACTGATTGGGTGATCTAGATAAATGAAAACAATAAGAGTACTCGGAATAGGGCCAGAACTAACCAGAACAGACCAGAAAAGCTAAATATAGTAACAATAAGCAAAGCTGTTCCAGTTGATAGACTCTTCTACTCTACTACAGCTCCTGACAGCCCTCAGCATACACACTTACATACACGGGTACGTATATGCACGCGTATGTATGTATTTCCACGTAAGCGTATGTAAGTGTATTTGTATGTGTGCACTATCTTCCTATATCACGCGGTAAATGTTTCTGTTTCGGCCAGCTCGTCGCGAAACAACTCTTCTCTCTCCGTGTCTCACAGCTTTACATCCTTCCCAATTTTACCTTGGATTAGCTTTAATCACAGATGAAATCAACTACAGGGTTTAGTGAACTTCTGTTGGATACATGGCCTCATTGGAAACAGTTGGAGAGGGGAGATGTTTTTTCACCTGATCAACCCCCGATTCCCGCTGTTCATCAAAATAATTTTGCCCTTGCTTATTTTAGACATTTTATGACCAATTGCAGATCTCTGATCCTGACGTCAATTTTGGACAATCATAAGAAGCAGTCTGAAACGGTGTTGTTACCTGGAGGATGTCAGGTAGACAGCCAATCTGGCCATGACATCCCCCAACAGTATGCATATCAGTTATCTTCTTCTGTATAGAATTCCCTTAGTTTTTAATTATTGCTTGTAACACGCCTGATATATCTTCTGCTGACGTATCTGTATATGTACACTGTCGAATAAATTATCTGCCTGCCTGCCTGCCCGCCCGCCCGCCTGTCATGGTTAGGTAGACGAAAACTATTGCATAGATAGATAGAAGCAGAGAATTCTGAAAGATAGTCAAACCTGTCGGGTTTATTTGTGTAATTCGTGACACTCCGATTCAATCGAACATACCCTCCAAACCCCTGTCTTGTTGTAGACCACTGGGTCACATAGCAACAACGTTCTACCATAGAAACGAAGATGGCGGCGTCCAGTATACAAAATGGACGATGGAAACATGCATCACCCTAACAACATGCGCTGCGCATGCGCACTCACAACACGTATCACTATGGGGATGACGTCAAAAGATAGCCGCTTACGCGGGTTACCACGACAACACAACATGGCGCCACTAGGTAACGTGACTATGACGTCACATAAGATCCTGCATGAGAACCTGCTGATGGGGGACGTTCGGGTACATGCTCTACTACTATCGTCGCAACATGGACGTTTACGCGGGCCACCACAATGACCTGCGACAAGACGTCATTTCCGCGGTCAATAGCGAGGCAGATATCATCAGGTCAGTCTCCACCCTGGCACACTACTCAAAGTTTCTGGTGTTCTGCAACATAATGAGGCATTTCCTGCAAACGTTGTGGGGCCATAATAAATTGCAGAAAATAGCTCAAAATGAACTTTTGCGTATTCTTACCTCGATGGCCCATCCTTGTGTCTCAGAATTTTCCCCAGACTCCCCACTTCCCCCCCCCCAGGTTCGGATAAGAAAATTTTGTTTTCAACTTCACAACCTCACATACAGTCACACCAGTTGAAAAGACACCATTTTATGACATCATTAGCCAATTTTGAAGCATGCTTCATTGAATGCAATATCATACCCTGTTGTTGGTGTGTATGGGGAGAGCACGTTGCAAGAAATGCTCTTCGTGTATTAGGCCTTATGAAAATAGTTTCTTCCCAGTATTCTAGTGATCATTAAGCGTGGCATGCTGAAGTAAAATATCGCAAATCACAGGAGAGCCCGAAACCCGCTCACACGAAAGGAAAGCTCGACCACCCGCCGACCCGCCAGCCTTCCCGCTCAACCTACCCGGTCGTCCACCTTACTTTTGACATTTATGATCACTGTAAAGGGTGGATTAGGGTAAAAACTGTCGTTAATTAGCCAAGTAAATTTCAAACTCGTAGATTTCATGAAAATCCAGACCCTGCCACGACCGACACAAAAGAATCACATTGCAAAATCATACTGCCCTCGCGCACAATCTAACAATACCGACCCCAGAACAGTTACAAACACACACGTCAGACTGAGGATCAAGTCTAGTCTTGTAAGAAAGTACACGATTACAACAAATAGCCATATCAAAACTCTAATCCTGGCTAAAACGTCTCGACAGAAAAATTGCTGGAGAGTTTCACAGCTCACACCAAATCCCTTAGTGACGCCTTTAATATCTTCACAGGAAAAATGGCAATTCGTCAATTTTAACAAGAAGGACGAAACGTATCAAGGGGCACAACTTATAACATTCAAAGAAGGACTGCACGACGACTTTCTCTGTGTTTCTGTCTCAAACTGTGGGGCGAATGAACTTCAAGATTTACACTTACCTGGATATACAATCTTTCCAGGTCACTGGCCTGTCAGTAAATCAGGGGGGGGGGGGGGGGGGAGGTTAGCCATACTCATCAAGAAATAACTCGGAAAAGATGTCACTACGGAGCCTCAAACGTCAAACAATCTTTTCTGGATTAGACTCCACAAGGAATTCTTCGGTTTGTCTGAAGACATTTTTGTTTGTGCTGCCTACCTACCGCCAGTAAATTCAAAGGTGTACAAAACAACCCCAACCCATTCGATGTACTGGAAGCTGAGGTCAGCCGCTATAGTTTAAGGGGGCAAGTGATTCTCCTTGGGGATCTCAATGCTAGGATCCATCGAAATGAAAATGATTTCATTCCCGATGACACCGACCGATACATTAATCTCCCAAGCACCTATAATTCTGACATAGTTTCCCTTTCTAGGAATTCGAAAGATACTTCAAAGACAAACGAACATGGAAAAATGTTGGGGGACAAATGGCATTGTATATTTTAAGGTTGAAGATTTTTGTAGTCTATCGGACCACTGTCAAATCACCGTGTGTTTCAAAGTTGGAAAGGATTTACCCGACACATTCAAGGACACTCCACCTAGAGCGATTCCTAAAAACATTAAGTGGGACAAAAAAAAACGGCACGTACCTTCCTTTCTAACACCAGAGCATCTAGTTTTCAAGAAAAGCTCGCTCATTTTATCTCCAATGAGTCCAATGATGTGAACGATTTGTGCGCAGGTATAACTGGTTTACTAACAGCTGCTTTATCCGGCTGCAGTGGACCGGTAACAACAGCTCTCAAGAGTTCATCAAGATCACCCGAAAAGAGCAGGAACAAACAGAGGTTTGAACAAGATTGCCGAGAATATAAAAAAAAATATGTCCCATGAAGCCCGCGAAATTCGGAAGGCACCCGACAGGAAAGAAGCCCTCCTCAGTATTTACTCGGCAAAAAGAAAGTACAAAAAACTTGTGAAACGAAAATTAAGACATTTTAAATCATCTCTGATCGAAAACCTTTCCAATACGGCTCCCGGGGACTCTAAAGCGTTCTGGGATTGCATTAATTCAATTCGTGATGCTGGCAGTGGCCATGTGGACAACACAAATAGTATTTCCCCATCAAGATGGGTTCAGCACTTTAAACAACTCATGTCTACTGATAAAGACCCGAATACCCGTGATAATACTGGTACAGTTAACAACGCCGACCTGGATTTCCAAATATCCAGCACGGAGTTGTTAAAAGCAGTTTCATCCCTCAAGAACAATAAATCAAGTGCACTAAATCAGATTACTAACGAAATGATTAAAACCTCACTGCCGTATATGGAAAACTGCTGCTTGCAGCTGTTCAATTCTATTATTAGGGAATCATCTTTCTGGCGACTCGTGGATATTTTACGTAATCAAACCTCACCACAGGGTGGTCCTGTTGATGACCCGTCTAACTACCGGAGAATCGCTATCTTCAGCTGCATTAGTAAACTGTTTTGTAAAATACTCGACAACAGGCTCCTAGAACATCTAAAAAATAATAACTTCATAAGTCTATGTCAGATCCGATTTAGACCCAATTGTAGAACTACGGGCCATATCTTTACTCTCCACCATATTATCGATCGTTTCATGCAGAAGGGCAAAAAGCGTGTTTCGTGGACCTTCCGAAGGCATTTGATACGGTCCGCCACGAAGGCATTTTCTTCAAACTTAAAAGATATGGACTGGGTGGAAAGTTTCTACAAACAATCCAGGACATGTACAATGAAGTAAATTTCTGTGTTAAATTGAACAATGGAATCATGGAACACATCCCATCGAACCTAGGGGTTAAACAGGGCTGTGTTTTGAGCCCCAAATTGTTTAGCTTATATACAAATGACCTACCAGAAATCTTCAACCCTACCTGTGATCCAGTCTACGTGAACGGGCGCCCATTGAGTTGTTTAATGTATGGTGACGATCTTGTAACCCTCTCGGAAAGTCAAAAAGGTCTCCAGAGAGTGTTAAATAAGTTATACCAATATCTAGAAAAATGGGCCTTAGAGCTCAATACATCCAAGACTAAAGTTATGATATTCAGCAAGTCTGGCACACGCAGAAAAGAATCATTCATCTACAACGGAAAAAACCTTGAAATATGTAAAGAATATAAATACCTCGAACTAAACATTTCGTCGTCTGGCAAGATTGACATAGCTTCGCCTGAGTGCTAGAATGTCCTATGTCCCATACGGGACATAGGACATTCTAGCACTCAGTCGACGATAGCCCAGCTTGGAAATAAAAGCCTTAAGGCTATTTACCTTCTCAAGCAAAAGTTACCGTTAGACAGAATTAAGCCGGACTTATGTATGAAACTATTCAGGTCTCTCGTTCAGCCCATCTTGGCGTATGGTTATGATGTCTGGTGTATTCAATCCCTCAGGCTACATAAACTAACTGCCCGAGATGAACTGTGTGATAGATATGACAAAATGCAATTCGACCTAATCCAATCCAAGTTCCTCAAACAAATACTTGGAGTGACGAAATTCACGAGTACCCTGGCAATCAGAGGAGAGTTAGGAGAATTTCCTCTGGGCATCTACAAAATCAGACATGTTATTAAATTCTGGATGCGTTGTTTTTTGGGCGCAATGCACTCGGATTCGAACTGGGCGGTGAGGGTGGAAAATGTCCTCCATAGTTTAGGTTTCGATCAGGTCTGGATTACGAGAACGCCCTTTCACACAAATAAACTAATTTGCAGCTGAAAGAGATATACACGAATTGGTGGAAACGTAAAATCTCAGAATCTCCCAAACTGAACTTTTATTCCACTGTCAAACAGTCTTTCGAGTTTGAAAACTACTTGAATCTCAAGTTGGATAAGACAGTCAAAAGCAGTTTTGTATGTCTGCGTATCAGTGCTCATCGTCTCTGCATAGAAGCGGGGAGATATAAAAGGCCCCCTATCCCGAGACAGAACAGGCGGTGCCCAACTTGTTCCTTGGAAGTGGACGATAAAATACGTTTCTTCATGTATTGTCCACTATATCGTAACGAACGAGAATGGCTTAAAACCCAGCTGGAACCTATACTTTATGAGTCTTTCCAGCTGAACGAACCGAAATCATCATTGACTCTCTTGGGGATGCTTGGCAGCGATATTACTCCACTGATGGTGCAGTTTACACATGGTGCCTATCAGTAGAGGTGTGGTGTTGCCGACTCCCCATAGCTGCCTTTGTTGTCTACACCATAACTCAGTCTTCAAAATTAGTTTTAAAAACAAGTACAAGGAAAAATTTGCGAATGCATATGCTTGCCAATGTGTGCATGAACGCTGGGAACGCTGGGAGCGGAGAGATATAAAAGGCCCCCTATCCCGAGACAGGACAGGCGGTGCCCAACTTGTTCCATGGAAGTGGAGGATAAAATACGTTTCTTCATGTATTGTCCACTATATCGTAACGAACGAGAATGGCTTAAAATACAGCTGGAACCTATACTTTATGAGTCTTTCCAGCTGAACGAACCGAAATCATCATTGACTCTTTTGGGGATGCTTGGCAGCGATATTACTCCACTGATGGTGCAGTTTACACATGGTGTCTATCAGTAGAGGTGTGGTGTTGCCGACTCCCCATAGCTGCCTTTGTTGTCTACACCATAACTCAGTCTTCAAAATTAGTTTTAAAAACAAGTACAAGGAAAAATTTGCGAATGCATATGCTTGCCAATGTGTGCATGAACGCTGGGAACGCTGGGAGCGGAGAGATATAAAAGGCCCCCTATCCCGAGACAGGACAGGCGGTGCCCAACTTGTTCCATGGAAGTGGAGGATAAAATACGTTTCTTCATGTATTGTCCACTATATCGTAACGAACGAGAATGGCTTAAAACCCAGCTGGAACCTATACTTTATGAGTCTTTCCAGCTGAACGAACCGAAATCATTATTGACTCTTTTGGGGATGCTTGGCAGCGATATTACTCCACTGATGGTGCAGTTTACACATGGTGCCTATCAGTAGAGGTGTGGTGTTGCCGACTCCCCATAGCTGCCTTTGTTGTCTACACCATAACTCAGTCTTCAAAATTAGTTTTAAAAACAAGTACAAGGAAAAATCTGCGAATGCACATGCTTGCCAATGTGTGCATGAACGCTGGGAACGCTGAGAGCGGGCATGTGCGATTAATCAATGTCTGAGTCACTGCTATTTTTTCGTCGTTTGTCTGTTAATGCTTATCTGACACTTTTGTCTCTTTTAAATTGTCATCTACAAGTGTTATATGGAACTTTCGACAATAAAGATTATTATTATTACTCGCACATGTCCATGTTAACGCGCTCTACGAGCAAATATCCCGGTTCTCTGTCCAAATTTACTCAAAACACAACAGTGGTCAGAACCACAGCTTGTGTGTGTATGAACAGAGAAAAACGACACCACCATGAACGCCGGAAACAAGGTTAATAACATATATATATATATATATATATATATATATATATATATATATATATATATATATATATATATATATATATATATATATATATATATATATATATATATATATATATAACCCTGTTTCATACATTAGGGGGACTTGGTGAAAAAACCTCACTTAGGGGGACTTTGCTTTCTATGCACACTACAGACAAGCCTTTTACCATTATTAACCCTTTCAACATGGTTATGTTATAATTGGGCGAAAATACATGGTATGACGGCAAAGTCCAGATATATTACCTATGTCTCCCTAATACTGTCCCCCTAATGTTTTCTTTCCCCAAGATATACATTACGGAGACTGTCCTATATTGATATCATATAAGTCTCCTTACTGTAGTATTTGGGACACCCGTGGCAATATAAACCTTTGTTTCCAAAACCTAAACTGTTGTTCCTGAACACATTTAATTTATTAAAAATGTCTTACCTCCCCATCACCCCATCTAGTTAACTCTTGTACCAGCCGAATTATCGTTAATCGGTTTGACGTCTCTATCGTTTGAATCGAATTTGATAGCTATCCTTGAACTTGATAATGTCAAAATTGATAATTGTCTCAGAAGGAAACCCCCGAAACATCAGAACGTGTTCGCATTTTCGTTTTCAAACGACCTAAAAATCACAGATCGAGTATACCAACGTTGGTCATATTGACACAAGCATCACATTCTGTTAGCACAAACATTTGCAGACTGACGTGAAAAATTACTGACGCCCGGAGACTAAATCACAATTGGGGGGTGAAAGGGGTCTGGTCCCAATATCTTACCTGGTCGCCATCAGAAATCTAATTTCTCTTTCATCCCATCAGCGATGTTAATCATGTTGGGTACGATTGAGCGTTTTGAGGTCCCTGGACTGTCCGACTGGGCCTCCAGGCGCAGCCAACCCATCCCAAGAACGGTCGAGGAGAGAGAGAGCGCAACGCAAGAAATTGTAATCCTGTCTGACAGTGACGGGGTTTATATGACAATCTTGTAGACACAGTCAGCGCTGAAGCTGGACTAGAGGGGCCAAGGCAGGCGGGTCGTAGTTGACCTTAACTTATAGGTTAGTGGTGTTTGAGAGTCATGTCGGGGACGTGATGCTCTTGATCGGTTACAGGCGGTATTGAGGGAGCCATGGCCGGGATTGCGACCCTGAATGTACCTAAGGCGAGAAGGGCTTGAGGATGGTTTCTTTAACAACCCCCCCCCCCCTCCTCCGGTCCCCTTGAGACTTTTGAGCAGACGCATGTTAGCTACTGCTCTGCTGGTTAATTTATGGCAGAAAGGTTTGAGGGTCAGTTTTCTACCAACTGCTATGCCCTGAAATCGTGCTTCCTTTCAGAAGAGTTCCCCCGTTAGAGGGATTGGCTATTCACGTTTGTTGATTTAACTAACTGCGATTTTGACACATTAAGTTTTATTCTCCATTTCGACCACAATTCTTCCAGGTCGTCCAATGCCTCTAGGGGTCGATTCTCAATCATACTCTCTATGCGAATGGCAGTCCAGATTCCCAGGGTGTTGGCGAATTTGGAGAGCTGGACACAGTTTTCCCCAACCTCATGGAGGTACATGACATAAACGATGAAGAGTAGGTGACTGAGTACAGATCCCTTTAGGCGTCCCGGCCTTGACCTGAACCTCCCTGACGATTTCCCGGTTCACTCTGACCTTAATTGATCTGTCTCTCGGGGAGGATAAAATTAACCTCAGGAGCTTATTTGAGAACCCAATTTGGAGGAGTTTGATGTTTTATCCATCATGAGGTTTTGTCCATTTGTTTATTAAGAGGTATGGTGTTTTGTCCGTATATGGTTTTGTCCGGGCTCTTTTCATGGCGTTTTATCCGTATGGGGGGATGTCCTATGAGATTTTGTCCGCGCACCGTACACATGCACCCGTACTCTTTGTCGCCCTGACATTATCCAAGTATAATTACGGAAAAAAGAAATGCAAGTTCAATTTGGGTAATATAATTTTTTTATCCGCAGACTAAATGCAGTAAAATTTGACACACAGCTACCTCAGTTTTCTGTATAAAGAGTGTCTTTGGTTAAAATTCGGTCAACCATGACCACGTGAGACGGTATATGCTTTCAACAGATTTTTCGACAAAGCGTGCATCCGGGGCACTCACTGTGGGCTTGAAAACTGTACCAAATCGAGACTTTGAACAGTACAGGTCGATTGTACAACATTTCATTTCAACTCGATTGAAAGGCAAAAGGCCACGAATGTCCGAAGTTGATATGGGTACTACTATTGCTCTAATTATGCAGGCCCAATCGCAACGTCTCGTCGCCCAGCAAATTGTTATCCTTGAATCAAAAATAGTTTATTTAGTCAGGCGTCTGGGAGCCACAGTGAGATTACCTGAGCATTCCCAGACGAATTGTCGCGCGCTAAGTCGCCACGTCAAGATTGAGTTATACGTCTCTCAAACCGTAACCGATTTCAGACGGCGATGGAGACGCCGCGCCAGGTTGTAGGCACTCATGGTTTCTGAATGTGTCGTCTAAGAACAGTTAGGAATCGGTTGGGGGAGTTCAATTCAAGGCCACGGCGACCCTACATTGTTCCGCAACTTACACCCAGACGACGTCAACGCAGTGACGTGGCTAGAAGCTTCCGATTGGGAAGGGGGGGGGGGTAGGGGGTAGGGTAGTGGATTTCTAACTGGGGAGGGAACGGGAGGGTGTCTCCCTCATCCAGATCCCTCCCCCTAGTTGAAACTTCACTACCGAGGAAAGATGAGAAAATGAAGCCATGAAAGGGGGCATGAAATTGATTTTTAGTAACTGAAATACCAACATATTGATGATAGAATTATCAGGTTGTTATTATTATTTGGTATTATTCTGGGAATTGAATATGTGCTAAACAAATACTCAAGCTGAGGACTTTGAGCAATTCACACTGTCCTAACATTAAATCAGATCTTGTGCAGGAATGATCAATTTTTGATGTTTCATCATTTTGTAACTGTGAATGATAGAAGTAACAAGAATAACGATTTGACATGATGTGATTTTCTTGAAGTGCATTTTGAGGAATTTGTTTTATTACTGTAAGTAAACGTACTATTGAAATCTCGTACCGACTGACATCATGCATACTTATGAAGCTCGATATTACGTACACTGTAATTGTAAATAATAACAGTTGGAATTTTTGCCGATTTGAAACCGTGTTGGAATTTTGGGATGTAAAGGAGACATCAGCATCGCCAAAGAAGCACCAAAATCCTGATAGAATAAATTTGCCACTTTCCATTGACTTGCCATCCGAATTTACAACTATAGGAAATTTTGGCCAGGATTGATGGGGGGGGGGGGGGGTGTTACCCCCCCCCCCCCCCCCCCACACACACACACACATCCCGCTGTCGTCACGTCCCTGCGTCAACGTCGATTGCAATTTCTGCGGACACACGCATCAAATTCGTCTCCCATGGCCCACTGGAGATACGTGAGTTATTCACTGACGAGTCTCTGTTCACGCTTCACAGGTTAGATGGACGACAATTTTGCTATCGACGTCGAGGTGACCGATATTCTGACGTGTGCGTTAGAAGAGCGTCAACGTCCCAAACAACGTCACTCAGCTGAAGCAGGCCCTTTCTGCCGGAGTGGAATAATATCCCACAAGTTGATGGGGTCAATGGTAAGGAGAATTAGAGCAGCGACTGTAACATGGGGTGAGCGCACCCCCTATTGATTTTGATCAGGAATTGCCATAGGGTACCCACGATTGAGCGTGTTCCATGCAAACACCCTCTGTGTTAAGACAACAAAACTCGTCAGAATTTAATCAGTAATGAAGAAATAAAATCAAAGTCCAAACAATGAAATAATCATCCATAACACATTGGAAATATTGCTACAGACAAAAACGTTTCTTTTTTCCGCTAGTATAGTTCGGTGAAATGATCACCATGTGTGCTTCAGTCGGCTGTAAAATTCGCGCGAAAGGCTTTACAACAGCAGCCTCTACGGCGTCGGCAATTCCAGGACTACGAATTATTTCTGATCAGACAGTGCGCAACCTCCTCCGTGATGCACGTGTCCTAGCCAGACGTACTTCCAGAGCGGATCTTAGACAACTCGTACACTGGACGATTCGTACCCTGGACAATCGTACCCTAATATCGTATAAAGGTACGATTTGTCCCGTGTAAAGGTACGAATTGTCCCGTGTAAAGGTACGAATTGTCTAGTGCAAAGGTACGAACTGTCTCATTAATTATCATAAAAAATTCACTCACGTTTTAGAGAGCGGCTTCAGCCTTGAGCCAAATGAGTTCGACAAAACCAGTGACAAAAAGAAACAGGAAAAAGATGACCAATAAAAAAGACATATGTTCCATTGTTTAATTATTTAATTAACGGCCAAAACCGACCAGCTTTTTTTGGAATGAGGGGTCATAAGCTATGTTTTTGAGACAAAAAAATTATTTAATAAACGGCCAAAACCGACCAGCGCTATTCACAAAAATCGCCATTCAAATTTTGATGTTTTAAATTTTTGTCACAAAAACATAGCTTATGACCCCTCATTGGAATGAGGGATCATAAGCTATGTTTTTGAGGCAAAAAATTATTTAATTAACGGCCAAAACCGACCAGCGCTATTCACAAAAGCTGAAGCTAGAGCGGGCAAGTCGACACCACCCTTGTGATGTCGGAGTCTCGATACATTATTGTCCAAGTTATGTTGAAGTGTTCATCGACAGTCTTTGTGAATTACTAGATGAAAATTTCCCGATGAGAATATATATGAAATACGTATATACGTATATGTGCTAGCACATTTAGGCCATTCGATCCGAATGTTGGGGGAGGGGGGGGGGGGGGGGTATCAAAGAGGTATCAAATTGTGCAAATGCTGCATCCTAGTGATACAGGATTTGCGAAATTTACGCAAAGGAAATGTCGTATCCGCTGGAACAGATGCCTGATCATGCCTCTATAGGTTCATGAATATGTCATGGAAACCGTAACCAATAAATTGAATTTGTCTTGGTACTGCATACACACCAATGTAAGTTACACTGGTGTGCATGAAGTTCCAAGACAAATTTGACAGTGCTGGCTGGTTATACAGGCAGCCAACACTGGTGCAAAATCACAGACATGTAGGACAGTAATTTCAAATCGACACGCTTAAAGTTTTAAGTTTCGCCTCACCCATAAATGCGCCCATGATAGTGTTTATCATTTACTCGGGTCTCTGTGAACGTATAGTGCATTTTACTTGTGCATTTTGTGTGTGCTATCTTTGTGTGTGCTATCTTTGTTTTGTTATTTGTTAGTAATATATTTCTTGGATTAATAAATGTTTCTTGGATTAATAAATGTCAAACGTGATTTTCATGAATAGTTTTGCTTATTTTTTAGTAATGTTGTCTCCATGGTATGAATCCTTTAGGGTATGACTTGTCCAGAGTCGGAGTACGAGTTGTCCAGAGTCGGGGTATTTTTTAGTAATGTAGTCTCCAGGGTATGAAACCTTTAGGGTACGAGTTGTCCAGAGTCGGGGTACGAGTTGTCCAGGGTCGGGGTACGAGTTGTCCAAGGAAAGGTACGAGTTGTCCAAGGAAAGGTACGAATTGTCCAGGGTACGAGTTGTCCAACTCCCCGATAGAGTATGGATGGAGGGTATGTGGCGCAAGCTGGGGGCTCTGGGCTTGGGAGGCGAGTTTGGTGGGATTATGAAAGCATTATATAAAGATGTACAGAGTGAACATAGCCTGGGAAACATTACAACAAAACGTGCGCATATGGAGATAGGCCTAAAACAGGGGTGTATCCTTTCGCCAATTATTTTTGCATTGTACATCAAAGGTTTAGGAGATGAACTCCTGCATAGCGACGAGGGGGTTGCAGTTGGTGACTTGAAGATCCCAGGGCTATCTTTTGCAGACGATATGGTGCTAGTGTCAGAAAGCGAAGAGGGGCTAGCGAAGATGCTGGGAATTGTTGGGAAATATGAGAGCAAATGGAGACTCAAACTTAATGAAACCAAGCGCAAAGTTATACCTGTGGGCCGCAAAGTGGATCCCACTCGAAGGTGGAGAGTGGGGAAGTTCTGCATTCCGGAAGGTAGCAGCAGGCGTCTTGGTGTAGGAGAGACTAGTGACTATGAGTACCTGGGGGGTAAATATAAACATCACAGAAAGAGGCATCTACCGAAACCACACAAATAAATTGATTCTGAAGGGTAAGCGAATCCTTAACCAAATGAAACTTATAGGGAGAAACAGTTTCAATAAGGTTTTCGTGGAGAAAACCATTTGGGAAATGGTGGGTCTGCCAAGTATAACATACGGTACGGAAGTTGTACCCCTAAACCAGACGGCTGTTAAGAGCTTGGAAATCCTGCAGAATGATGCAGGCCGATGGATAACATGCTCGAGTAATGCCGCAGCGCTTGAAGCAATCAGGGGTGAGCTTGGGTGGATGAGGATCAAGGACAGGATAGACCTATTGAAACTCGGTTATCTTAATTATTTGGTAAATCTCCCCGATAGCCGATGGTGTAAAGTAACGTTCCTGAGAACTTTCAACTCAAATATCAAGACGGGGTGGATGGTCCAAGAGAGCGAGCTAGTAGAAAACTACTCACCGGAGATCTCGGACCTTGACGTTGGGGCAAACTAGGTTAAAAAGATCGTCAGAGAAAGGGTCATGGAGGATTGTAACCGTAATTGGCGAGAGGGGGCAAATCGAAGAGATCTCGGGTGGCCTGCGTGATAAAGAGAAGCCTGGTTTTGAGGAGTACCATGATGGCACCTTTGGGAGGGGGGGGGGGGTGGGAGGCTTCACTGTTGTTCAAGCTGAGGTCGCGGTCCCTGGAGCTGAGGGGAAAAATTGGGAAAAACAGTGAAAAGGAGTGCCAGATGTGTAATTTGGACGTGGTGGAGACCCTGGAACACTTTCTTCTAGAATGCCCAAAATACCAGTCTAAAAGAACAAGATTCACGGGGAGTATAATGGGGAAGTGGGATGGGAGAATGAAGGACATGTGGTAAGGGGGCGACTCAAAGGAGAGGGTTAATATGCTAATCGGAGAGATTGGGAAGAATGGGGCAAGGGATGTCATCAAACATTTCGTCTCCGAGTGTTGGGAGGAGAGAAGAAGCGTGGGAATAGGGAGACAGTTGGTAGAACAGGGGTAACCAAGGCCTTCTCATACGAGAACCGCGGCAAATCAGCGGCCGGCCAAAGTGTTATTATTCACTTCCCCAAGTTATGGACAAACAACAACTGCGAACGTATGAATAATATGAAAGTGTCAGTGATACTGTAGCTCAGCTTGACAAACTTGAACTTGGTAAGTTTGAAGTGAAATAGCAAAATTGAAGATCATTGGTTCCAATGTTATTTGGTGAAACTTCAACATAATTGCACTGTATGTGCACAACGTCAGAGCACTCCGTGTATTTTTTAATGTAAACTGAAGGGGGTGCTAAAGGAAGAATGTTGATACACAAATGCAGTAGGTTTAAAGGTAATTTTAAATGGCATCTTTTTTCACAGAAATGAATGCTAATTGATAGCTCTTATTTAAGGGTCTCACCTAATGAGTACCCCAAGTTCAAAAATAATCCAACGATAAATGCGCCCTGCAGGTCATGTCAAAGAAGAATGTCGATGCACAAATGCACTAAATTCAAAGGTTGTTGCTAACAGCAACAGTTTTTAACGGAAACGAAAAGAAAATCGATAGCTCCTATCTTGGTCACACTGAATAAGCATACCAAGTTTCAAAACAATCCGATAATGAATGCGCCCTCTGAGGCGTGCCAAAGAAAGATGTTAATGCACAAATGTGCTAAGTTTGAAGGTCGTTGCTAGTGACAATGTTTTTTTCTTTCCTCTTTTTTATGGAAATTCATACATATGCCCTGTAGGGAGTGCAAAAGGGATAAGTTGCTGCACAAATGACTAAGTTCAAAGGTTGGTGCTAACGAAAACGTTTTTGAGGGAAATGCAAAAACAAAAATCAATAGCCCCCAAATAGAGAGCACCCCGAACAGGCAAGTTTCAAAGCAATCTATTCATAAATGTGTCTCGTAGAGCCTACCAAATGAATATGTTGATGCAAAATGCATTATGTTCAAAGGGTGTTGCTACGGCAAAGGGTTTTTTTATGAACTTGAACCAAGTTTCAAAGCAATCCATTAATAAATGTGCCCTGCAGGGCATCCCAAAGGAATATGTTGATGCCCAAATGCATTGATTTTAAAGGTCATTGCTGAGGGCAACGTCTTTTGATGGAAATAGAAGAAAATCAATAGCTCACATCTAACGGTTAGCTCAAACATGCATACCAAGTTTCAAACTGATCCATTCATAACTTCATCCTGTAGGGCTTGCCAAAGGAAAATGTTGTTGCACAAATGCAATGAGTTCAAAGGTCATTGCTAAAGGCGACATTTTTCGAGAGAAGTTAAAGAAAATCAAAGCTCACATTTAGAGGTCGCTCCAAACAAGCACCCCATGTTCCAAAGCGATCGAATCATAAACGTGAACTGTGCAGTTTTCCAGAGAAAATTGCTGACAGATAAAACGGCAAAGTCGAAAGTCGTTGGTAAGGGCAACATCTTTGACGGAAATGGATAAAAATGTAGAAATTACCCCAAACAAGCATACCAAGTTTCAAACCAATCCATTCATAAATGCACCCTACAGAGCGCGCCGAAGAAAAATGTTGATGCAAAAACGGCAAAAATCAAAGATCATTGCTAACAGCAACGTTTCTCGACGGAAATGAAAGAAAATCAATTTGCTCGCATCTAAAGGTTTCTCCAAATAAATAAATGTGATCTGTGCAGGGTGCCTAGGGAAACTGTCAACGCATAAAAAAGGGCAAAGTTGAAGGTCGTTGCAAATGGAAACATTCATGACGGGAATGATGAAAGAACCTATCAACTGGAGATCAACCCCAAAAACACACCGAGTTTCAAAACGACTCATTCATGAATGTACCTTGTAGGGCGTGCCAAAGGAAACTGCTGATGCACAAATGCACTAACTTTGAAGGTCGTTGCTAATGGCAACATTTTGACGAAAATGGAATAAAATCGATAGCTCAAATCTAGAGGTAACCCCACATAAGCTTTCCAAGTTTCAAAGCAACCCGGTCATAAAAGCGGCCTGTTCGATGTGCCAAAGGAATATATTGGTGCACAAATGCACTAAGTTCAAAGGTCGATATTAACGGCAAGGCTTTTGACGTAATTGGAAGAAAATCGATAGTTCCAATATACAGGGCACCCCAAACAAGCAAATCAAGTTTCAAAACGACCCAATCATAAATGTGCCCTGTGCGGCGTACCAAAGGAATATGCTGATGCACGACTGCACTAAGTTCAAAGGTCGGTGCTAACGGCAATGCTTTTGACAGAAATAGAAGAAAATCGATATCTCCCATCTAGAGGTCACCTCAAACAATTATACCAAGTTTCAAAGCGATCCGATCATAAATGTGCCCTGTAGGGCATACCAAAGGAATAGACTGAATCAGATGTTAACTAAACTTTGTTCAAAGGTCGTTTGCCAACGGCAACTTTTTTGACGGAAATGGAAGAAAATCGATAGCTCCCACCTACAGGTCGCCCCAAACAAGCATACAAATGCGTTCGGTGATTCAAGAAAATTACACCTTTTTCGCTCTTTATTTAACAAATTTATCCACCGGAGCGAAATATTGTTTTGGGCTGACGGGGAAGTTAGATAAATACTTAACAAAAAAATGTGCGTTTGAACCAATTATCAATAAGATTGCAATGACGGAACTCAAAAGTGCAAAAATGAAATACAAATATGTCGCGAGTGCCCCCCACCCCCAGATCCTAGTTCTCTGGCGGTTGTATTATGGTGTAAACATATATTCCTAACCTCTCTCTCTCTCTCTCTCTCTCTCTCTCTCTCTCTCTCTCTCTCTCTCTCTCTCCCCTGGAAAAAGCACAGAGGGTTTTTTTTCACTTATGAGATGAAGTGCTGTGGTGTAAAACACTGCTGGAAAGGTCTCTCGGTGGTCTCTCCAACAGTGTATTACAACACTGCACCTCATTGGCTGAATCTGCTGTATTCTTGGTTGCACACCTCATCGTTTACACGTACACTGATTTCGCAAATGACCCTCTTTTACTCATATTCTGACCACAATATATTGATTCTCGAAAACAAAAGTGATTTTCAAGGCGTGACTGTTTGGCGGTGTGAATAGCCTATCCAATCATACCCACCCCGAATGTTTTGTTTTGAAAAAGGTTGATATTAGACGACGGACCGCTCCGGGTATATTCCATTGACACTTACATCCCATATGCAGGCATTTCAAGACTTGGTCCACGTAGCGGACTTACCCTTCCTTTGATCTTAGCCTGGTTTATCGATTCATTGAAATATTGGAACTAAACAGAAGGTGAATGAAATTATAGAAAACATGGAACATCCCACAAAACCTTGCCAAAATTGAAATTAGTGAACGAAAACCAGATGCATGTTCAAATTGTTTTAGCTAAATTGAAATGAATGGACAAAAAGAATAATGCTTGCGAACATAGTTTTCAGCTGGGGTATACGTACACATTGAAATTCACAGTTTCAAATAAACACCGCCGACAGTGTCGTATTAACCCATGGCCGGACCCCTTGGCTTTTAGGTACTTCGGAACGGGGCCTTTCCAGCACTTCAGTCTTTTACCCCACTACACCTGACAGCCTGAGTCTGGTACGGTAGGCACTATGCCGCAGTACTTATTCCTGTATCCATTTTGCGGGTATCTTGAAGAATTTGACTCACAACTTGACATATTATTTAAATAAGCATTAAAATAATGTACTGTAATAATGTACATATATAGTATACTTATGCGAGTATATATATGGATAAATACATATATACATGTATCGCTACGGCGCAGGGTGCAAAGTGCCTTTAACCACTAGAGTCCTAAGGCGTTGGTAACAGTGCCTCAGCAACAACAACAACAACAACAAAAATTGGCGGGTCCCCTGTCCCTATGGGCCCATAGGCTTCAGCCTGGTCAGCCTTATGAATAATACGGCTCTGACTATCGGGGGGCGTAGACAAGGGTGCCTGAAGCATCCGGAGACGGGAAGAAGCTTATTACAAAGGACACTTGACTCGTCAAGAAAGGTAGTTTACAACGTATCGTAAATCGTAATGTGACAATCAATAGTATTAATATCATATAATATATATCGCCTTCTATGTTGCAAAATGTTACCATCGAAAGGTCTCAGAAGAATTTCTACGACGAGCTGAAAATTGACCGAGAAAACTTACCAATATATACACCTCTGAATACTTCCACTCAGTCGGTGCGAGTCAATTCCATTCAGTTTGAGTGTTTTTTGCGAACGACTTCAAGTGATCAGACGTTATTTAATTACATTTTACAATCCAAGGGAAGTAACTCTAAATTCATTATGCAGCTACCACCGGACGGAATTAAAAAACAATGCACACTGTTGAAATCGCTCGTTAATCTGTGCTGCGTATTTTCATGCCACGAACTGCTTGCGACCGGAGCAATGTAGAGTTTGAGAACCTTTTGAAAAGAGAGTCAACCAATCGTTTAATAATTGTTTATACAGCGCTTGACTATTCCCACAAACTAAACTTCGTGCCCACGCTCTCAGCATTTCGCGCAAAGTTCCGCCTCTGCACCACGTTAAATGCTTTCCCACTGTGACACTTTTCCCACCCTGTGGGGCACCGGGAGTGGGGGAAGGATGGGGTACAACAACTATCTTGGAGGTATAGCCCTCCCCCAAGCTGTAGGAGAAACTGCTTCTTTTATTATGGGCTTGTCGGGGAATACCCAGGCTCCCGCCGGAGAAATAGTGACGCTATAACTGCTTGAAACCCTCTGAATTTTCCCTATCAGAGAATCTTCTCTTCGATTACCTTCACTAGACCTCCTCCCCTTCCAAATAGAATTTTACAAATACTTTTCCACTATTGTGACTGGCTGTTTGTAATAATGGTGCCAAACAACTTCATATCCCCCTCCTTATCGATTTTCCATGACCAAGCTGGATAGGTATATTAGGCGCTCGTAGCACACAGTCTTCTAATCTGTACTTCCTTCACTGTGGCTTTTTCTGCTTAGCAAGTTAGACGAGGTTGCATCCATCTCCTTCTTGTACCCTGATGGCGATATCCACAAACTATGATTTGTTTCCCCTACAAATCTTGCTGGCCACTCCAAAACAATGGCCCAATGCAACTTTCAAGTAACAAAGAGCCCTAAAATGGTCGCCAATATAGGACTACACACATTAAAAATGTCACAGATTCGCACTTGGAACACAGAAAGTTGCTAAAAAAATTCTCAGAGGTAGTAACCTCCGAAGTGGGAAGGAGGAGGGGGGGAGGGGTAACGACCAAATGGTCCTAGTTAAGACTAAAGGAAGCTCTTCGCCCAATGGCCTTCCAAGTATCATGATCTCTCACACCCCTGCCCCTCACCCCAAGAAAAAAAATTATGACTAGGTCATCCATTACTATAGAGTCCTGACTATGAGTCTATTCGCCGTGAGAGCATGGTCTGTCAAGGTAATAAATTGGTCATGCTGGGACTCCAGCAGCTCGAAACGTGTAGCACAGACCTCTCAGTTTGTATTAGACCGACTGTGTGTGGCGTAAGTACAAGTATCAAATCTTGTCTTACATGAAAGTACGGGATTACAATGAAGAGCGAATTGATATCTAAGACTCCAATATTGACGAAAATGTCCAAACTTGCAAAATTATTGATTGGAGCCTCAGATATGGTTTCGCTCTTGATTGTAATCATGTACTTTATTACGTACTTGATGATATACTGAATAGGTTCACAAGATAAATTGAATAATAAAGTAAAATGATACGGGTGCGACTGAGGCTAAGGCATGAGGTTGAACCCTTTACCTAACACAAAAGACAGACGACACTTGTAAACAAAATTATTCAATAACTAATTTTTTGAGTCAAAAGTATAGTTTATGACCACGCATTGGAACGTGCTGAGGGAGCTCGTTCCAATGAGGGGTCACAAGCTATGTTTCTGAGACAAAATAATGCAAACTGAATGGTGATTTTTTTGTGAATAGTGCTCTTTTGGGTTTTCTTTTCGCCGTTACTTCGGGTAAAGGGTTAAAACTTTTTCCCAGTCTGAGGGAAGTTACTCCAAATTCATTATGAAAACCATATATTGTGAAGCGTGGAACACGCTTGTCACAAACTATGGAAGCCCATTGGCGCACAGATGAAAATATTTTAGGAAAATTCTATTGCGTTATTACGAGATAATATTGCGTTGTAACGAGTTAATTCCTGCGTTATTACGGGATATGATTGCATTATTACGAGATATTATTGCGTTATAACGACATAGTATTGCGTTATAACGAGATATTATTGCGTTATAACGAGATAATTATTGCGTTATGACGAGATATTATTGCGTTATTTGCATTTGCACATAAACACATTACGTCACATCCAAGATGTGCCTATGTGCTACCTGCCATGTGTAGACATTGTAACACAATGTGTACTAGCACACAGGCACGTTCCACGTTCCACCAATCACCAGACCCACGCTCCGTGGAATCCCTTTCTAGTATCCGACTATACTTCCAGGATCCTTTTTTCATCGTATGTGTCAATGTGCTACCTGTAATGTTTATACATTGTGACACACTTTGTAGTAGCACATAGACACATACGATGGAAAAAAGGATTCTCGACCTAGACCTCTAACATACAAAACGGACGACGGAAACACGTTTCACCCTAACAACACGCGCTGCGCATGCGTACTAATATTACGTATTACTATGGTAATGACGTCACAGCATGGCCGCTCACGCGGGCTACAATGACAACACAACATGGCGCCATTGGGTTACATGACATGAAATTGGGGTCCTACTTATAAGGGTCGTCCGGGTACATGATATACTACTCTCGATGTATTGTGATTATAAAGTAAAGCTTGAATCCCATTCTGTATTATAATTATGAAATTGTGTACATTGTGTTATTTTCGTAAAATTTAACATACATATATAAATACTGTTTAAACTCAACTGAGTGCAACTCGTAAATTGTTTGTAAAAAGATAAAACAAAATGAAATTTTGAAATGATCCTAGAAACGCGTATTGGAACTGTTTAATGAGAATTACGTCTCGTAAAAAAGTGTCAGCTGAAAAATGGACAGATATTTTATTTTATTATTACTTCTTTAATATAATTTATTTCTCGCGTATTCCATTGTTAATATTATAAAATGGCCAAAGGTGTTTAGTGGTAAATATATTTCAAGACCAGTTTTGCTCACCTCAGATATTTGGAGTCTAATTGTTATGCTGAACAGATTTCACAGGAGGTGTTTTATCAGGCGGACCTGGTTTTCGCATTTGAATGGATTGTTGTTCACGAATAGTTTCCCAACCCAATCACTCCACAGGCATAATTCCTTCACTTGCACAAATGTCCATATTTAGTAATAAACAAATATTTCGAACAATCTCATTGGACGAATCTCCATTTCGTTTGCATGAGTTTACCATTTCACTTTCGAGGAGAGAGAATTGGGGTAAAAAAAAGATTATGTGAAATGAGAAAAAAAAAACATCAAACTAGATCAAACCTCTCATGTAATGGAATTCAAAGGAATCAAAATGGACAGTACTACCGCTGTAAAAGATTTCCAGGTAAGCAGAATTTTTTTCAGGTTCACATATTACATAGACTTTCTTCATATTGAAGGCATTTTTCGGGTTCCAAGTGACAACTTCTGAACGTCAACCAAATACCACGAGATAGTCGGTCGGCTGTAACCCCCCCCCCCCCCCCCCCCCCGCCCATGTCAGGTTCATTGTTACTTACTTCCAGAACTATGCTTATGACCTCTTATTGGAACGAGCTCGTTAGTTATAGAAAATTTAGTCCGCGTTTTATCAAAAATGTTACTCCCCCCCCCTTCGCTAACTTTTACCGAGAAAAGGCCTTAAAAGGAACTTTTCTCGGTACAAGTTAGCAAAATGGGGTGGGTAATGGCATTTTTCCCAAGTTAAAGAGTCATCCAACAAAACGTTGGAATGTTTTGTAAAATTTCAACAAGGCCCTAAATACTAATTAAAGGGGTGAATAGCGACATATTATATTCCAAAAATAATGACAAAAGTACTCAAAACTTGAATTTATCCGCTTTTCAATTTAAAAAAAAATTAAGGTGGGGGAGGGGGGCGGGGGGGGGGGTTGATGTGTAAATAAGACTCAACACTCCATACTCGGAGAAAGCATATTTATCATTTCATCACCGACGTGATAACCACGAAATACAGATTGTGTTATGTGGACATGCTTGTTTTGTCACGTGATTCTTGGGTCCAGTTGGGAAACGATTTAATTTCCAAACATCTGAAACATGCAAAAATTTCATTGCTGTTTTCGAATCTGCGAGGCGATGTAATATATAACACACAATGCATTCATAGGAAAATATTCAACTGACAATGTGAAAATTGCGAGGTGACACTGGCTGTCGAAAGTGTCGTTACACCCCAATAAATAAATAATTGCGAGATACCGCCCTTTGTAGCAATGTTGAATCCGGAAACTGTAGAATTTACGCAAGGTTCAGCAAGGGATTAAGGTGCTATTTTTAAGTAAGAGAAATTTGTTTACTTTGAAATTCCCACTTCTGATGTAACAGAAATACAAATTAATGTGCAATGAAAGAGAAATTTGTTTACTTTGAAATCCCCCCCCCCCCCCTCTCTGGCGTTCCATTAAATATGCACAAATTATACATCAAAATGAAGGTTGTGGTGCATAGAACACGAAAAATATATGCAGTCAACCAATGGTTCCTGGAATTCTGTTACCGTATTCGTATTAGAACTGATAACAGAACAATATTTCAGAGAATAACTCCTGTCCAAATGTGCTTCAGATATCCAAGAACAAAGCTGGGAAATCAAAATTCTTCAAAACGCAGTGTCAGAGCTGTATGGGGGTAAATTCCAAAACTCTCGGCTTTGTCCTTGTCTGTTTGTTCACCTTTTGATCAAGGTCATCCGAGTCGAAAAAGCATCGTTATACGATGCCGTCAAAAATCAAATAATGAGAAAGATCGCCTTTATACCACACACTATTATTATATTGAGGCTACAGAGTTGCCATATTACTTGAAGGGTATCATGACACCTTGTAAAAATTTCTTAGAATTACGCGATTGTTTTTCGATGAAAATTCGTGGTATCTCGTAATATGCACAGGTTCGTCGGTCATGCAATCCACCTTCAATCAAAAATGCAGACAGTATTGTCCTTCCTCCAAATGCAGTCCTGTCCTTGCATCCGCAAAGTGCTTCAAATGCCTAGATTTGTTCTTGGATTCCCGAAGCACATTTGGCCACAAGTTAGCCTCCGGAATTTTCTTTTATTATCAGTTCCGGTACGAATACGGTAGAAGACTTTCAGGAACCACTGGTGCCTTGCTGTCAACACTGTAGGGTAATTGCATATATGTTTCATGTTCTATACACCACATCCTTCATTTTGATGTTTAATTTGTGTATATTTAATTTGAATTTATGCAGAGTGGGGGGATTACAAAGTAAACAAATGTCCTTACTCAGACTATATAGCACCTTAAATCTCAAGAGTAAGCAACAGAACTGAATCACAGAACAGAAGCAGGAAAACGTATGACTCCTGTCGTAACCACATCTTAGTTATAGAAAATTCAGTCAAATGTTTTATCAAAACTGTCATTCTTTCTCCCACCCCTTGCTAACTTTTACCGAGAAAAGGCCTTAAAAAGGAACTTTTCTCGGTAAAATTAAGCAAAAGGAGGGGGGGGGGGGGGTGGGGGCATTTTGCTAAAATATATTGTCTGATTTCGAAAACTTAGATCACGTTTCAACAGGAGTCTTACCAGTAAGTTTTTAGCTGCCAAAATTGAGGGAAAAACAAATCCGTCGATTTCTGATCAAAACAATTAGACCTGTCGGACATTTTGGACAATTGGGGAACATATGGGGGCCTGGAGGCATTGCCACCCTCCTAAAATTTTTGCTGCTTCCCCAGAAACCATTGGACCAATGCAAGTTTCACGGAACAGAGAGCCCCAAAATGGTTGCTAATATAGGGGCTGCACGCGCCCAAATGCCTTAGATTCGCTCTATAGCACTAAAGTTTGAAAACTTTTACGGGGTATGGAGGGGGTGGGGGCGGGGCTAGTCCCAACTAGGACTTTCCCGTCGTTGCCCGCTCTCCCTCTTCCTTGAACGGAAGTGGAGAAGGGGCAACAGCCGGTGGGCCCTAGCAACACAACAGCTTTTCAAATATCGCCTCCTGCAAAATAAAATCCTGGCTGGGGTGCCCGTATTATGGAATCCCGGTTATTATAGAATCCTGGCTACAAAAGCTGCCATTTAATTTATACCAAATTTGTCAGTTTCAGTTGTCGGGGAAAGAACTGCAAAATGGCTGTCTCTGATTTCTGACTAATGTACCTATTTTTCTCTAATTTTGTCCTGAATTGCAAAAACGCTCTCTAATTGCAGGGTAAAGACAATATTTCAAAGTGTTTAGAAAATATACATAATAAAATACATCGTATTCCTATTTTTTTTAAAAAGAACCTTAGTCCAAAGTTGATATATATTAATAGGGCGTGTCTAATATGTACTGCCCCCGCGGGAACCCCGGGAAGTGAAGCAGTGCTTGTTTACTGTGGTAAACAAGCTCTGTTTCACTGGTAAAATAGGACCCTGTCACTAATGCTTGGGATACGAGTCCTCTAAAATAGGCAACATGGGGTATAAACGATTGATTGAGCTTGACTTTATCTCCATGATTACTTATTTATTGGTGTTTAAGGCCACATGCGTATGCACAATGGCTAATCGTGACCGTGACAGTTTTACGGGTGGTAGAGGAAGCCGGAGTACCCGGAGAGAACCACCGAGCATCGACAAGCAACTGTCAGCTCCTCAACATTCTAACTCTGTTCAAGCTCCGCTCAATCAGGGTTACATCGGTTGAAGACATCGATGTGCAGTACGCCTCTGTACACGGCGTCATCGTGCCTCCATGTAGGCAACCGGGATAAAGTGTCTTGCCCAAGGACATAACGCGGGTCGTCCCGGACGGTGATCGAACTCGGGACCTCTAGCATAGAAGTCCAATAGTCCGCAACTGAGCCACCGCGCTCCCATCTCCATGATTAGCCTTTGTGCAGAAGTGCGTGCACTTAAACACCAATAAATAAATAAATATGTACTATCTGGACTGACATGTCATTAGACAATCCGATAAGTTTATATTATTGGCAGACTTGATTTTACAGTTTTTTTCACAAAAGTGTTAGTTAAGGTGATAATTTAGTAATGGCAAATGTAGCTTGACAATATGTGACATTATTTTCGATGGCTTAAACTATCGAAAAATGTTAAAGAATTTTCATTTTTTTGTGTGCAAAAATGTAAAGAATTGTTCACAAATCCGGATGGACACCAAAATGACCTATTACTTTATTTTTTGATTTTTGACATCGAAAATAACCTGCCATATATTTTCAAGCTAACCTTTCATCACTAATATAGTACCAAAGGAGAGGGTTAATATGCTAATCGGAGAGATTGGGAAGAATGGGACAAGGGATATCATCAAGCAGTTCGTCTCCGAGTGTTGGGAGGAGAGGAGAAGCGTGGGAATTGGGAGGCAGTTGGGAGTACAGGGGTAACCATGGCCTTCTCGTCCGAGAACCGCGACAAATCAGCTGCTGGCCAAAGTGTTATTATTATTACCTTAAGGTGCCATACAAGTAATGGAAAATTTAGCTTGAAATGGGACGACATGTTATTTTCAGCGCCGTAAAAAATTTAATCTTATTTTTCATTTTTAGCCCGTCTGTTTACAGTTTGGGGCTATAGTCATGACTTTCGACCGTCTGAAAACATTTAAAGTTTTGGTTAAAGTTTTTTAGTCAAGGTTAAAGTTTTTTTTCATTTAAATTAATATTAATTTCTATTGATTGTATCATTCTCGTTATGTTTTTCATCTTATTTTGGGAAATATTTAACCCTTTTTGTGCATGGCAATTTAACTTAGAACTTCCAGGTTAAAGTTTTTGGTTAAAGTTTTTTTTTGTTTACAAAGTTATACCTTTATTTCTTTAAACACTTTACTGCAATGTGAATATTTAACCCATTTTTGGCAATCAGTTTTACGTAGTATTCCCAGCTTAAAGTTTCGGATTAATGTTTTGCTTTTCAAGGTTGTACCTTTTATTCTTCAAACTCTTTTTTTTCTTTGATCCAAAATGCATTTTGAAGGATTTAGAGTGACAGCACGCTGGAAAAATGACTCCTATACCTACCCCCCCCCCCCCCCCCACCTCGGGGCCATTCAAGCAACATTCTTCTTTCTTTGGTCCAAAATGCATTTTGAAGTATTTAGAGTGACTACCTGCAGAAACAATTTTGGCCTCCCCCCTCCCACCTTGGGGTGCCAATTACGCATTTTTGTGGTTAAAGTTTTTTAGTGAAGGTTACAGTTTTTTTCCATTTAATTAATATTAATTACTATTAATTGTATCATTCTCATTATGTTTTATGTTATTTTGTGACATATTTAACCCTTTTTATACCCCCCCAACTAAAGTCGGGTGGCATATAGTGATTGAAGTGTGCGTGTGTCCGTGTGTGTCCAAGCCAATAACTCGAAAACTGTTAGGGCCACAGTCATCAAACTTCACACAATTATAAAGGACTATGGAAGAATGTGTCACACACCAAAGCCGGGTTCGTATCTTCAAGGTCAAGGTCACACTTCAAGGTCACACTAAAAATTTCGTTTCTCAGCCATAACTCAGAAACGAATGATAGAACAATTGTTAAACTTTTTACATTTGTTAAGGACAGTCAGAAGGTGTGTCGCGTATAATAGTTTCCACCGCATCTGCAAGATGAAGGTCACAAGGGGGGGGGGGGGAGGGGCATGTGTTACCTTAGTAACATTCCTCTTGTATGCAGTCAATTTAACTTGGAACTTTTTTAGTCAGGGTTAAAGTTTTTTTTCTTTTAAATTAATATTAATTACTATTGATTGTATCATTCTTATTATGTTTTTCATCATATTTTGGGAAATATTTAACCCTTTTTTTTGTATGGCAATTTAACTTAGAACTTCCAGGTTCAAGTTTGCGGTTAAAGTGTTTTTTTTTGTTTACAAAGTTACACCTTTATTTCTTCAAACACTTTACTGCAATGTCACTGTTTCTCATTTGGGACAATGTTTACTATCTACTGAACTTTTCTACAGTGATTTTAATGAATATTGACAGGGTTTTAACCCTTTTTAAACATGTTTTCAGAATTAGTTGCTTTGTATTAGAAATTAGGCTTTTAACACATACTTTGTTTAATTCTTGCATGGTCAGTACAACTTAATGATTGCATTTACATAAGTGATTTCTTTTATCGGTTTTAGGAAATATTTAACCCTTTTTTTGCAGTCAATTTTACTTAGTATTCCCAGCTTAAAGTTTTGGCTTAAAGTTTTGTTTTTCAACGTTGTACCTTTTATTCTTCAAACACTGTGTTACAATGCCATTGTTCTTCATTTGTGGCGAGGTCTACTGATGCTCCATACAGTGGTTTCAATTAATATTTGCGTTAATTTAACCCTTTTCAAAACAGTTTTCGTATTTAGTTTCTTTAAATTTGAAATTGGGCTTCTAACACATACTATGTCACTTTTTGTTCTTGCATGATCAATACAACTTTCAATAACTGCATTTACAGACCTGATTTCTTTTACTTGTATGCAGCTTTTTTTCTCATTACCTGAGCTTTACAGTTTCAAATATAAAGAAATGCCTTCTGTAACATACTTCTGTTGTTTTACAAAAGTAATACAGATTGGAAGGAAATGGGAGTGATGGACTTTGATGCTGTCTCCAAAACTTCGGTGGAGATGGGTGGAATCAATCCACTCCTCCCTCCTTCCCATGTTATCCAGAAGATAAATCCAGTTCTAATTATATGATTCTCTTCAAATTTGATACTATCATTTGTAAAAAAAGGGTCATATAATGTAAATTGTCCGTCCGTCCATCTGTCCATCCGTAAACAATTGGTTTCCGACTAATAACTCCAGTTTGGATTATTTGATTTCAACCAAACTTGATAGATATGTGTATTTTCCAGCTAGTACTACACTCCAAGTTTGAATATGGGTTGTTCCCCTCCCCTCCCCAACCCCCACCCCCCCCCCCCCCCCACCCCCACCCGCAGTAATTTAGGCAATTTTTCCAAAAGTGCATTTTGAAGGATTGGGATTTATTAAATGCAAATAAACAAAATATTGACTACTATAACACACCACCAGAGAAATAAAAAAATAAAATTTGTATAGTAATTATTGTATATCACAAGTGCAGATATGGCAGATTCGTTAGGTAAACCATTAACAAGAAATGGCTCAGACTATTTTATGTCGACGCATTGCCATTGCTGGGACAGTCGGGCTGCATGCGTGACATCACTCTAGTTTGGTGTTAAAGTTGTGAAGAATTGTTTATAAATACGGATGGAAAACAAAAAAGTCGCAAATTATTAGATTGTCGACATCGAAAACCGCGTATCACCTAATTTCAAGCTAATATTCCATTGCTTATATTGCACCATAAAGTGCTGTATTAGTATTGGAAAATTTAGCTTGAAAACAGACATGTTATTTTTGATGGCGTTACATATCTAAAAAATATCATTTTTCATTTTTGGGGGTTTTCAAAAGTGAGAAACATTAATAAATTCGGATGGACGGTAAGAAGTGACAAATTATTTTTAGATTTTTGACACCATCGAAAATAACCTATCGCCTATTTTCAAGCTAACTTTCCATTACTTGTTTGATATTCACTGATGTGTTCTATTTTTTATACATATTTTCTGTGTGGAATTAATTGACAGTATTGTACCTTGAAATATTTCATTTGATTGGGGACAATATTGGCGAAAAATGCATGCATTGGTCAGAGGATGGAGACTATTATTGTCTTCCATTCTTTGGAATACTGTAAATTGAATACCCACTTTGCTGACGAAAATTGTTAACAATTAACAGTATTACACAGTTAACCCTTTACCTAACATGAAAAGCAGACGACACTTGCAAAAAAAATTCTTGAATGACTAATTTTTTTCATTTTTTGTCTCAAAAACATAGGTTATGACCCCTCATTGGAACGAGCTCGACGAGCTCGTTCCAAAGAGGGGTCATAACCTATGTTTTTGAGACAAAAAAATGAAATAATAATCAAAATTAATTGGCGATTTTTGAGAATAGCGCTGGCCGGTTTTGGCCGTTACGTTGGGTAAAGGGTTAACCCTTTACCCACGTAACGACCAAAGCCGACCAGCGCTGTTCTACAATATCGCCAATTTTAATTATTTTTGTCTCAAAAACATAGGTTATGACCCCTCTTTGGAACGAGCTCGTCGTGCTCGATCCAAAGAGGATTCATAACCTATGTTTTTGTGACAAAAAATGAAAAAAATAAATTATTCAAAAATTTTTTTTTGCAAGTGTCGTCTGCTTTTCGTGTTTGGTAAAGGATTAACAGAAAATGGGTTATTTCCCTAAATAAACCAAGCTTTTATACCATATCTTGTTTAAGAGCTTATAGACCTCTATCAAACAAAATACTTATATTCGATGTAGAGATAGGTTCACCCCCCACCCCCCACCCCCCACCCATAGAATTTAGTGGCTGTCTGAATAATTCTTTGATAAATTATAAGATTTTGTATTCAAATAAGAGTTGGGGAGCGCGGTGGCTCAGTGGTGAACTATTGGACTTCTATGCTAGAGACCCGAGTTCGAACCCCGTCCGGGACGACCCGCGTTGTGTCCCTGGGCAAGACACTTTATCCCGGTTGCCAACATGGGTCACGATGACTCCGTGTACTGAGGCGTACTGCACGTCGATGGCGCACATGTCTGCAACCAATGTAACCCTGCTCGAGCGGAACTTGAACAGAGTTAGAATGTTGAGGAGCTGACAGTTGCTCGTCGGTGCTCGGTGGTTCTCTCCGGGTGCTCCGGCTTCCTCCACCCATAAAACTGTCACGGCCACGATTAGCCATTGTGCATAAGTATGTGACCTTAAACACAAATAAATAAATAAATAAATGAAATAAGAGTTTAGTCTAACTTATATGCAGTTGTTAACAGGTCAAATGTGTATTAAAGGAATGGTAAATTGTATGGTGTTTGTAAATTATATTCAGTTAACAGGGTTATTCATTTGAGATATCCAAATTAGTGTGCTTCACTGTGTGTGTATATACAGAAACTTTCAAATCTGATATGCAATTAATCATTAAAAAATAAACATTAATTTTTGTGTACAATTACAGATGTTTTGGGGAGAAAGGACTATGTTGAAAGATTGCATGGGTCTGTCGAAATATTTTCGTCTCGGTCCACCATCGACAAGAAGCTGTCTCCACCACTGTCGAATCGGTCCACAGGACCGACTGTGTCAGCGAAGTGACATTGTGTCCGCAAGCGAGCGGTATGCTGGTCATGGACGCATCTTTAATGAAGTGGGGGGGGGGGGGGGGGAGTTAGATTTCTGTCTGGGTTATAGGGGTCCCAGCATGACATGCCTTAGAACGAAAATTAGAAATATTGCTTTGGCTCTGCTGGTAACCGCAACCGATCGCCAATCGCAGTCGTAAAAACTGATCACGGATAGAAAATTAAAATCGACTGATCGGAAAAGTCAGAAAAGTAGAAAACATGAAGGAAATTGATTTCTTTGAATTTCGAACTCCTGGAATTTATACCTTCGAATTTTCAACTATTAAAAATTTATGGTTATTGGGAGGAGCGGGGGACAGGGGGGGGGGTGGCAAAATCGCTTCTTTTTGTTGCTGTAGTCTGGCTTGCGGAAATATCCAGCTACTGAAAGCACTGTTTTGAATCCTTCAGTGTACAGTTGGTCTGCCCTAGACAGATTTTGATAACTTTTAGTCCCTTCACCCAAAACCCCTTTTTGTAGAATACAAAAGCTGTCATTTTATACGTATTTGCAATCGAATTTCTGTATATATCAGAAAATACCCCCCCCCCCCCCCACACACACACACACAAGTAGTCTCCAGCTACTGTCCGATGCCTAATCCCGTCCGTAAGTTAACTTGACATACAGCACGCTCATTTAGGAATTTAATTTACATTGTATTTGTCGTAATCTGCAGTTCGTTCGCGTATTTTACAATTTGAGTACCATCCGCGTAACGTATTCGCATGTTCGTGAGTTATTTCCAGTCATGGGCAAACATATCTATGATTCACCACAGACGTACCTTTGATTCACCACAAACTTATCTATGATTCACCACAAACTTATCTATGATTTACCACAAACTTATTTATGATTTACCACAAACTTATCTATGATTTACCACAAACTTATCTATGATTTACCACAAACCTATCTATGATTTACCACAAACTTATCTATGATTTATCACAAACTTATCTATGATTTACCACAAACTTATCTATGATTCGCCGCAAACGTATCTTTGATTCACCACACCACAAACGTATCTATGATTCACCACAAACGTATCTATGATTGACTCTTTTCGAATCTGTGATTCACCACAAAGTATGATTCACCACAAATATATCTGATTCATCATAGTAGTAGAACAGATGAAGGGAATGTAAAACATTTCTCACGTTCACATTGAGAAAATCGGAAATCTCGTTATCCGGAGATTTCAGCATGCAAGTAAATATGGGAAAATTGTACTAGTTATTTCCCACCATTCTTTTCTTGGTGTGGAAGAGACCTGATGATAAAGATTGAATTGAAGATGCTTGGTAAGTTTTTAACATGTCGGTGATTCGAAAATTTTCGAATCTGCACGAATCTGATCAAGCTGTATCAGAAGTTATAATTCCAACTTTTTCCAGTTCAGTTGGGAAGACCAATTTATGATAACAGAAGCCGGAATTCTAACTTCTGCTTGTAGATTCCGATTCTTCTGGTAGAAATTGAATTTCAGATTTTTGATAAAAAATCCAAATTGTAGGGTACATAAAACTATTTCTATAATTTCATAATTTAACAGTCCATGAAAGAATAACTAATTTTTGTTTCTAAAGGATAAAAATGCAAAATAAACCTAAATTAGTGACTGATTAACTTCAGTGATAACAAAACATTTTACCGAACAAATTGACATACATTTTTTTTCAAATACTCGCCACTTGGAGTGGTCATAGCTTTTCACCATTCGACCGGATAAAATAACTGTTTTTGTATTTAAAAAAGTGTTGATAAAATGGATAAGACAAATCATGAAAATGATTTTTTGAGTTTAAAAAATTCCCACAAGCCTGCAAGTTTTCAACTTTTGATTGAATTAATACGCCCCTGCGCAGTACCAGCGTATGGCACGAATTAGATACCACGAATTAATCGACAAGTTTCATACGTAACGAGACTAACGACTCTGCTGTGTGTTCGTTTGGTTTGTACCCAGGCACACTCTATGGTTGATCAATGAACCCCACTGTTCTTTCGGAGATGAAAATTAAATGGCCAACAGGCTACTTTGCATGTAACGTATGCCCAACCTGATAACCCGGGGAAGTGAAGCAGTGCTTATCCCCTGTGGCAAACAATCTGTTCTACACACTAAAAACTAAAGTGTTAAAACTGACACTTTCAAGGTGTTAAACCCATTCTAACTCTTAGGGTTTGATTTTAACACTCAAAGTGCAATGCTTTAAGCACTTAGACATTGCAATCGTCAGACATCTGAAACTTGAATGGATGGCACTTCCCATGTGTCTTGCATTGGTGGTTCTTCCAGAATCGTCCATAATTTGATTTGCGCTTGGTGGGTACATAATTAAGAGGACACAACGCAGATGACGCGGATCAGGCTCGAGATTTCGAGCCTGATCCGCGTCATCTGCGTTGTTTCTTTTTAAGTGTCGCGACATTACACTTGTCAAGTGGTATTATTGTAACACCGGTCAGATTCTGGGATATCTACACTTGAACAAAGTGCTAGTTCAGCACTTAGTAAGTGTTAAATACAGCACTTCAAGTGCAGTTTTTAACACTTTACTTTTTAGCGTGTACTGGTAAATTAGGCTTAGTCACCAGTGGGTAGGGTGAAAGTCCTCTAAATGGGCAACATGGGTATAAACGATCGACTAAACTTTACTTTATTTCCACGTTATGATCACGATTATCCATTGTGTGGAAATGGTACCTTAACCCTTTGTACACTGAGGGTATATTCCATGTCAGTTCAAAGTCAACAGCTAGTAGAGTCTATATTTGTTACTTGGGGAAGACGGATCATAAACGTGAACTGTGCAGTGTTCCAAAGTAAATTGCTGACAAATAAAACGGCAAAGTTGAAAGCCGTTGGTAAGGGCAACATCTTTAACGGAAATGGAAGAAAATGTAGACGTTACCCCAAACAAGCATACCAAGTTTCAAACCAATCCATTCATAAATGCACCCTACAGAGCGCGCCGAAGAAAAATGTTGATGCAAAAACGGCAAAGTTCAAAGATCATTTTTTATTTTGCGGAAAACCGAAAAAAAAAGAACAGCAAGGCCCTACCAAACCGACCGAACCGTTTTAATCCTTTACGTAACGTAACGTAACGGCCAAAACCGGCCAGCGCTATTCTAAAAAATCACCAATTAATTTTCATTATTTTTTTTTTTTTTTTTGTCTCAAAAACATAGGTTATGACCCTCGCTGGAACGAGCTCGCCGAGCTCGTTCCAATGAGGGATATAACCTATGTTTTGAGACAAAAAATGAAAAAACTTAGTTATTCAAGAATTCGTTTGGCAAGTGCCGTCTGCGATTCATGTTTAGGTAAAGGGTTAAATACCACAAGTGTTCAAAGGATTAATATTGCAGCGTGCAATTTCGGTCATCAGATTACTGAAACCTGAGGACATGCATTTTATCTGAACTCTCCATGGGAGCCCCGGAAAGTGAAACACTTTTTTTACTGTAGTAAACAAGCTGTTTTACTGGTAAAATAGGACCCAATCCCCAATGCTTGGGGTGGAAGTCTTCTAAAGTGGGCCTCGTGTGTATAAACGATTGGCTGGACTTGACTTTATATCCATGTTGCTGTCAAGATAAGTCATTGTGCAAAGGCATGTGACCTTAAACACCAATACATTTTATCTGAACGGTTGAGGGGAAGTTGTTTTATGTATGTGTAAACATATATTTCTAACCTCTCTCTCTCTCTCTCTCTCTCCCTCTCTCTCTCTCTCTCTCTCTCTCTCTCCCCTGGAAAAAGCACAGAGGGTTTTTTTTCACTTATGAGATGAAGTGCTGTGGTGTAAAACACTGCTGGAAAGGTCTCTCGGTGGTCTCTCCAACAGTGTATTACAACACTGCACCTCGTTGGCTGAATCTGCTGTATTCTTGGTTGCACACCTCATCGTTTACACGTACACTGATTTCGCAAATGACCCTCTTTTACTCATATTCTAACCACAATATATTGATTCTCGAAAACAAAAGTGATTTTCAAGGCGTGACTGTTTGGCGGTGTGAATAGCCTATCCAATCATACCCACCCCGAATGTTTTGTTTTGAAAAAGGTTGATATTAGACGACGGACCGCTCCGGGTATATTCCATTGACACTTACATCCCATATGCAGGCATTTCAAGACTTGGTCCACGTAGCGGACTTACCCTTCCTTTGATCTTAGCCTGGTTTATCGATTCATTGAAATATTGGAACTAAACAGAAAGTGAATGAAATTATAGAAAACATGGAACATCCCACAAAACCTTGCCAAAATTGAAATTAGTGAACGAAAACCAGATGCATGTTCAAATTGTTTTAGCTAAATTGAAATGAATGGACAAAAAGAATAATGCTTGCGAACATAGTTTTCAGCTGGGGTATACGTACACATTGAAATTCACAGTTTCAAATAAACACCGCCGACAGTGTCGTATTAACCCATGGCCGGACCCCTTGGCTTTTAGGTACTTCGGAACGGGGCCTTTCCAGCACTTCAGTCTTTTACCCCACTACACCTGACAGCCTGAGTCTGGTACGGTAGGCACTATGCTGCAGTACTTATTCCTGTATCCATTTTGCGGGTATCTTGAAGAATTTGACTCACAACTTGACATATTATTTAAATAAGCATTAAAATAATGTACTGTAATAATGTACATATATAGTATACTTATGCGAGTATATATATGGATAAATACATATATACATGTATCGCTACGGCGCAGGGTGCAAAGTGCCTTTAACCACTAGAGTCCTAAGGCGTTGGTAACAGTGCCTCAGCAACAACAAAACATCAACAAAAATTGGCGGGTCCCCTGTCCCTATGGGCCCATAGGCTTCAGCCTGGTCAGCCTTATGAATAATACGGCTCTGACTATCGGGGGGCGTAGACAAGGGTGCCTGAAGCATCCGGAGACGGGAAGCAGCTTATTACAAAGGACACTTGACTCGTCAAGAAAGGTAGTTTACAACGTATCGTAAATCGTAATGTGACAATCAATAGTATTAATATCATATAATATATATCGCCTTCTATGTTGCAAAATGTTACCATCGAAAGGTCTCAGAAGAATTTCTACGACGAGCTGAAAATTGACCGAGAAAACTTACCAATATATACACCTCTGAATACTTCCACTCAGTCGGTGCGAGTCAATTCCATTCAGTTTGAGTGTTTTTTGCGAACGACTTCAAGTGATCAGACGTTATTTAATTACATTTTACAATCCAAGGGAAGTAACTCTAAATTCATTATGCAGCTACCACCGGACGGAATTAAAAAACAATGCACACTGTTGAAATCGCTCGTTAATCTGTGCTGCGTATTTTCATGCCACGAACTGCTTGCGACCGGAGCAATGTAGAGTTTGAGAACCTTTTGAAAAGAGAGTCAACCAATCGTTTAATAATTGTTTATACAGCGCTTGACTATTCCCACAAACTAAACTTCGTGCCCACGCTCTCAGCATTTCGCGCAAAGTTCCGCCTCTGCACCACGTTAAATGCTTTCCCACTGTGACACTTTTCCCACCCTGTGGGGCACCGGGAGTGGGGGAAGGATGGGGTACAACAACTATCTGGGAGGTATAGCCCTCCCCCAAGCTGTAGGAGAAGCTGCCTCTTTTATTATGGGCTTGTCGGGGAATACCCAGGCTCCCGCCGGAGAAATAGTGACGCTATAACTGCTTGAAACCCTCTGAATTTTCCCTATCAGAGAATCTTCTCTTCGATTACCTTCACTAGACCTCCTCCCCTTCCAAATAGAATTTTACAAATACTTTTCCACTATTGTGACTGGCTGTTTGTAATAATGGTGCCAAACAACTTCATATCCCCCTCCTTATCGATTTTCTATGACCAAGCTGAATAGGTATATTAGGCGCTCGTAGCACACAGTCTTCTAATCTGTACTTCCTTCACTGTGGCTTTTTCTGCATAGCAAGTTAGACGAATTTGCATCCATCTCCTTCTTGTACCCTGATGGCGATATCCACAAACTATGATTTGTTTCCCCTACAAATCTTGCTGGCCACTCCAAAACAATGGCCCAATGCAACTTTCAAGTAACAAAGAGCCCTAAAATGGTCGCCAATATAGGACTACACACATTAAAAATGTCACAGATTCGCACTTGGAACACAGAAAGTTGCTAAAAAAATTCTCAGAGGTAGTAACCTCCGAAGTGGGAAGGAGGAGGGGGGGGGGAGGGGTAACGACCAAATGGTCCTAGTTAAGACTAAAGGAAGCTCTTCGCCCAATGGCTTTCCAAGTATCCTGATCTCTCACACCCCTGCCCCTCACCCCAAGAAAAAAAATTATGACTAGGTCATCCATTACTATAGAGTCCTGACTATGAGTCTATTCGCCGTGAGAGCATGGTCTGTCAAGGTAATAAATTGGTCATGCCGGGACTCCAGCAGCTCGAAACGTGTAGCACAGACCTCTCAGTTTGTATTAGACCGACTGTGTGTGGCGTAAGTACAAGTATCAAATCTTGTCTTACATGAAAGTACGGGATTACAATGAAGAGCGAATTGATATCTAAGACTCCAATATTGACGAAAATGTCCAAACTTGCAAAATTATTGATTGGAGCCTCAGATATGGTTTCGCTCTTGATTGTAATCATGTACTTTATTACGTACTTGATGATATACTGAATAGGTTCACAAGATAAATTGAATAATAAAGTAAAATGATACGGGTGCGACTGAGGCTAAGGCATGAGGTTGAACCCTTTACCTAACACAAAAGACAGACGACACTTGTAAACAAAATTATTCAATAACTAATTTTTTGAGTCAAAAGTATAGTTTATGACCACGCATTGGAACGTGCTGAGGGAGCTCGTTCCAATGAGGGGTCACAAGCTGTGTTTCTGAGACAAAATAATGCAAACTGAATGGTGATTTTTTTGTGAATAGTGCTCTTTTGGGTTTTCTTTTCGCCGTTACTTCGGGTAAAGGGTTAAAACTTGTTCCCAGTCTGAGGGAAGTAACTCCAAATTCATTATGAAAACCATATATTGTGAAGCGTGGAACACGCTTGTCACAAACTATGGAAGCCCATTGGCGCACAGATGAAAATATTTTAGGAAAATTCTATTGCGTTATTACGAGATAATATTGCGTTGTAACGAGTTAATTCCTGCGTTATTACGGGATATGATTGCATTATTACGAGATATTATTGCGTTATAACGACATAGTATTGCGTTATAACGAGATATTATTGCGTTATAACGAGATAATTATTGACGAGATATTATTGCGTTATTTGCATTAGCACATAAACACATTACGTCACCTCCAAGATGTGCCTATGTGCTACCTGCCATGTGTAGACATTGTAACACAATGTGTACTAGCACACAGGCACGTTCCACGTTCCACCAATCACCAGACCCACGCTCCGTGGAATCCCTTTCTAGTATCCGACTATACTTCCAGGATCCTTTTTTCATCGTATGTGTCAATGTGCTACCTGTAATGTTTATACATTGTGACACACTTTGTAGTAGCACGTAGACACATTCGATGGAAAAAAGGATTCTCGACCTAGACCTCTAACATACAAAACGGACGACGGAAACACGTTTCACCCTAACAACACGCGCTGCGCATGCGTACTAATATTACGTATTACTATGGTAATGACGTCACAGCATGGCCGCTCACGCGGGCTACAATGACAACACAACATGGCGCCATTGGGTTTCATGACATGAAATTGGGGTCCTACTTATAAGGGTCGTCCGGGTACATGATATACTACTCTCGATGTATTGTGATTATAAAGTAAAGCTTGAATCCCATTCTGTATTATAATTATGAAATTGTGTACATTGTGTTATTTTCGTAAAATTTAACATACATATATAAATACTGTTTAAACTCAACTGAGTGCAACTCGTAAATTGTTTGTAAAAAGATAAAACAAAATGAAATTTTGAAATGATCCTAGAAACGCGTATTGGAACTGTTTAATGAGAATTACGTCTCGTAAAAAAGTGTCAGCTGAAAAATGGACAGATATTTTATTTTATTATTACTTCTTTAATATAATTTATTTCTCGCGTATTCCGTTGTTAATATTATAAAATGGCCAAAGGTGGTTAATGGTAAATATATTTCAAGACCAGTTTTGCTCACCTCCGATATTTGGAGTCTAATTGTTATGCTGAACAGATTTCACAGGAGGTGTTTTATCAGGCGGACCTGGTTTTCGCATTTGAATGGATTGTTGTTCACGAATAGTTTCCCAACCCAATCACTCCACAGGCATAATTCCTTCACTTGCACAAATGTCCATATTTAGTAATAAACAAATATTTCGAACAATCTCATTGGACGAATCTCCATTTCGTTTGCATGAGTTTACCATTTCACTTTCGAGGAGAGAGAATTTGGGTAAAAAAAAGATTATGTGAAATGAGAAAAAAAACCATCAAACTAGATCAAACCTCTCATGTAATGGAATTCAAAGGAATCAAAATGGACAGTACTACCGCTGTAAAAGATTTCCAGGTAAGCAGAATTTTTTTCAGGTTCACATATTACATAGACTTTCTTCATATTGAAGGCATTTTTCTGGTTCCAAGTGACAACTTTTGAACGTCAACCAAATACCACGAGATAGTCGGTCGGCTGTAACCCCCCCCCCCCCCCCCCCGCCCATGTCAGGTTCATTGTTACTTACTTCCAGAACTATACTTATGACCTCTTATTGGAACGAGCTCGTTAGTTATAGAAAATTTAGTCCGCGTTTTATCAAAAATGTTACTCCTCCCCCCTTCGCTAACTTTTACCGAGAAAAGGCCTTAAAAGGAACTTTTCTCGGTACAAGTTAGCAAAATGGGGTGGGTAATGGCATTTTTCCCAAGTTAAAGGGTCATCCAACAAAACGTTGGAATGTTTTGTAAAATTTCAACAAGGCCCTAAATACTAATTAAAGGGGTGAATAGCGACATATTATATTCCAAAAATAATGACAAAAGTACTCAAAACTTGAATTTATCCGCTTTTCAATTTAAAAAAAAATTAAGGTGGGAGGGGGGGGGGGGGTTGATGTGTAAATAAGACTCAACACTCCATACTCGGAGAAAGCATATTTATCATTTCATCACCGACGTGATAACCACGAAATACAGATTGTGTTATGTGGACATGCTTGTTTTGTCACGTGATTCTTGGGTCCAGTTGGGAAACGATTTAATTTCCAAACATCTGAAACATGCAAACATTTCATTGCTGTTTTCGAATCTGCGAGGCGATATAATATATAACACACAATGCATTCATAGGAAAATATTCAACTGACAATGTGAAAATTGCGAGGTGACACTGGCTGTCGAAAATGTCGTTGCACCCCAATAAATAAATAATTGCGAGATACCGCCCTTAGTAGCAATGTTGAATCCGGAAACTGTAGAATTTACGCAAGGTTCAGCAAGGGATTAAGGTGCTATTTTTAAGTAAGAGAAATTTGTTTACTTTGAAATTCCCACTTCTGATGTAACAGAAATACAAATTAATGTGCAATGAAAGAGAAATTTGTTTACTTTGAAATCCCCCCCCCCCCCCCCCCTTTCTGGCGTTCCATTAAATATGCACAAATTATACATCAAAATGAAGGTTGTGGTGCATAGAACACGAAAAATATATGCAGTCAACCAATGGTTCCTGGAATTCTGTTACCGTATTCGTATTAGAACTGATAACAGAACAATATTTCAGAGAATAACTCCTGTCCAAATGTGCTTCAGATATCCAAGAACAAAGCTGGGAAATCAAAATTCTTCAAAACGCAGTGTCAGAGCTGTATGGGGGTAAATTCCCAAACTCTCGGCTTTGTCCTTGTCTGTTTGTTCACCTTTTGATCAAGGTCATCCGAGTCGAAAAAGCATCGTTATACGATGCCGTCAAAAATCAAATAATGAGAAAGATCGCCTTTATACCACACACTATTATTATATTGAGGCTACAGAGTTGCCATATTACTTGAAGGGTATCATGACACCTTGTAAAAATTTCTTAGAATTACGCGATTGTTCTTCGATGAAAATTCGTGGTATCTCGTGATATGCACAGGTTCGTCGGTCATGCAATCCACCTTCAATAAAAAATGCAGACAGTATTGTCCTTCCTCCAAATGCAGTCCTGTCCTTGCATCCGCAAAGTGCTTCAAATGCCTAGATTTGTTCTTGGATTCCCGAAGCACATTTGGCCACAAGTTAGCCTCCGGAATTTTCTTTTATTATCAGTTACGGTACGAATACGGTAGAAGACTTTCAGGAACCACTGGTGCCTTGCTGTCAACACTGAAGGGTGATTGCATATATGTTTCATGTTCTATACACCACATCCTTCATTTTGATGTTTAATTTGTGTATATTTAATTTGAATTTATGCAGAGTGGGGGGATTACAAAGTAAACAAATGTCCTTACTCGGGCTATATAGCACCTTAAATCTCAAGAGTAAGCAACAGAACTGAATCACAGAACAGAAGCAGGAAAACGTATGACTCCTGTTGTAACCACATCTTAGTTATAGAAAATTCAGTCAAATGTTTTATCAAAAATGTCATTCTTTTTCCCACCCCTTGCTAACTTTTACCGAGAAAAGGCCTTAAAAAGGAACTTTTCTCGGTAAAATTAAGCAAAAGGAGGGGGGGGGGGGGGGCATTTTGCTAAAATATATTGTCTGATTTCGAAAACTTAGATCACGTTTCAACAGGAGTCTTACCAGTAAGTTTTTAGCTGCCAAAATTGAGGGAAAAACAAATCCGTCGATTTCTGATCAAAACAATTAGACCTGTCGGACATTTTGGACAATTGGGGAACATATGGGGGCCTGGAGGCATTGCCACCCTCCTAAAATTTTTGCTGCTTCCCCAGAAACCATTGGACCAATGCAAGTTTCACGGAACAGAGAGCCCCAAAATGGTTGCTAATATAGGGGCTGCACGCGCCCAAATGCCTTAGATTCGCTCTATAGCACTAAAGTTTGAAAACTTTTACGGGGTATGGAGGGGGTTGGGGCGGGGCTAGTCCCAACTAGGACTTTCCCGTCGTTGCCCGCTCTCCCTCTTCCTTGAACGGAAGTGGAGAAGGGGCAACAGCCGGTGGGCCCTAGCAACACAACAGCTTTTCAAATATCGCCTCCTGCAAAATAAAATCCTGGCTAGGGTGCCCTTATTATGGAATCCCGGTTATTATAGAATCCTGGCTACAAAAGCTGCCATTTAATTTATACCAAATTTGTCAGTTTCAGTTGTCGGGGAAAGAACTGCAAAATGGCTGTCTCTGATTTCTGACTAATGTACCTATTTTTCTCTAATTTTGTCCTGAATTGCAAAAACGCTCTCTAATTGCAGGGTAAAGACAATATTTCCAAGTGTTTAGAAAATATACATAATAAAATACATCGTATTCCTATTTTTTTTAAAAAGAACCTTAGTCCAAAGTTGATATATATTAATAGGGCGTGTCTAATATGTACTGCCCCCGCGGGAACCCCGGGAAGTGAAGCAGTGCTTGTTTACTGTGGTAAACAAGCTCTGTTTCACTGGTAAAATAGGACCCTGTCACTAATGCTTGGAGTACGAGTCCTCTAAAATAGGCAACATGGGGTATAAACGATTGATTGAGCTTGACTTTATCTCCATGATTACTTATTTATTGGTGTTTAAGGCCACATGCGTATGCACAATGGCTAATCGTGACCGTGACAGTTTTACGGGTGGTAGAGGAAGCCGGAGTACCCGGAGAGAACCACCGAGCATCGACAAGCAACTGTCAGCTCCTCAACATTCTAACTCTGTTCAAGCTCCGCTCAATCAGGGTTACATCGGTTGAAGACATCGATGTGCAGTACGCCTCTGTACACGGCGTCATCGTGCCTCCATGTAGGCAACCGGGATAAAGTGTCTTGCCCAAGGACATAACGCGGGTCGTCCCGGACGGTGATCGAACTCGGGACCTCTAGCATAGAAGTCCAATAGTCCGCAACTGAGCCACCGCGCTCCCATCTCCATGATTAGCCTTTGTGCAGAAGTGCGTGCACTTAAACACCAATAAATAAATAAATATGTACTATCTGGACTGACATGTCATTAGACAATCCGATAAGTTTATATTATTGGCAGACTTGATTTTACAGTTTCTTTCACAAAAGTGTTAGTTAAGGTGATAATTTAGTAATGGCAAATGTAGCTTGACAATATGTGACATTATTTTCGATGGCTTAAACTATCGAAAAATGTTAAAGAATTTTCATTTTTTTGTGTGCAAAAATGTAAAGAATTGTTCACAAATCCGGATGGACACCAAAATGACCTATTACTTTATTTTTTGATTTTTGACATCGAAAATAACCTGCCATATATTTTCAAGCTAACCTTTCATCACTAATATAGTACCAAAGGAGAGGGTTAATATGCTAATCGGAGAGATTGGGAAGAATGGGACAAGGGATATCATCAAGCAGTTCGTCTCCGAGTGTTGGGAGGAGTGCAGAAGCGTGGGAATAGGGAGGCAGTTGGGAGTACAGGGTTAACCATGGCCTTCTCGTCCGAGAACCGCGACAAATCAGCTGCTGGCCAAAGTGTTATTATTATTACCTTAAGGTGCCATACAAGTAATGGAAAATTTAGCTTGAAATGGGACGACATGTTATTTTCAGCGCCGTAAAAAATTTAATCTTATTTTTCATTTTTAGCCCGTCTGTTTACAGTTTGGGGCTATAGTCATGACTTTCGACCGTCTGAAAACATTTAAAGTTTTGGTTAAAGTTTTTTAGTCAAGGTTAAAGTTTTTTTTCATTTAAATTAATATTAATTTCTATTGATTGTATCATTCTCGTTATGTTTTTCATCTTATTTTGGGAAATATTTAACCCTTTTTTTGCATCGCAATTTAACTTAGAACTTCCAGGTTAAAGTTTTTGGTTAAAGTTTTTTTTTGTTTACAAAGTTATACCTTTATTTCTTTAAACACTTTACTGCAATGTGAATATTTAACCCATTTTTGGCAATCAGTTTTACGTAGTATTCCCAGCTTAAAGTTTCGGATTAATGTTTTGCTTTTCAAGGTTGTACCTTTTATTCTTCAAACACTTTTTTTTCTTTGATCCAAAATGCATTTTGAAGGATTTAGAGTGACAGCACGCTGGAAAAATGACTCCTATACCTACCCCCCCCCCCCACCTCGGGGCCATTCAAGCAACATTCTTCTTTCTTTGGTCCAAAATGCATTTTGAAGTATTTAGAGTGACTGCCTGCAGAAACAATTTTGGCCTCCCCCCTCCCACCTTGGGGTGCCAATTACGCATTTTTGTGGTTAAAGTTTTTTAGTGAAGGTTACATTTTTTTTCCATTTAATTAATATTAATTACTATTAATTGTATCATTCTCATTATGTTTTATGTTATTTTGTGACATATTTAACCCTTTTTATGCCCCCCCAACTAAAGTCGGGTGGCATATAGTGATTGAAGTGTGCGTGTGTCCGTGTGTGTCCAAGCCAATAACTCGAAAACTGTTAGGGCCACAGTCATCAAACTTCACACAATTATAAAGGACTATGGAAGAATGTGTCACACACCAAAGCCGGGTTCGTATCTTCAAGGTCAAGGTCACACTTCAAGGTCACACTAAAAATTTCGTGTCTCAGCCATAACTCAGAAACGAATGATAGAACAATTGTTAAACTTTTTACAAATGTTAAGGACAGTCAGAAGGTGTGTCGCGTATAATAGTTTCCGCCGCATCTGCAAGATGAAGGTCACAAGGGGGGGGGGAGGGGCATGTGTTACCTTAGTAACATTCTTCTTGTATGCAGTCAATTTAACTTGGAACTTTTTTAGTCAAGGTTAAAGTTTTTTTTCTTTTAAATTAATATTAATTACTATTGATTGTATCATTTTTATTATGTTTTTCATCATATTTTGGGAAATATTTAACCCTTTTTTTTGTATGGCAATTTAACTCAGAACTTCCAGGTTCAAGTTTGCGGTTAAAGTGTTTTTTTGTTTACAAAGTTACACCTTTATTTCTTCAAACACTTTACTGCAATGTCACTGTTTCTCATTTGGGACAATGTTTACTATCTACTGAACCTTTCTACAGTGATTTTAATGAATATTGACAGGGTTTTAACCCTTTTTAAACATGTTTTCAGAATTAGTTGCTTTGTATTAGAAATTAGGCTTTTACCACATACTTTGTTTAATTCTTGCATGGTCAGTACAACTTAATGATTGCATTTACATAAGTGATTTCTTTTATCGGTTTTAGGAAATATTTAACCCTTTTTTTTGCAGTCAATTTTACTTAGTATTCCCAGCTTAAAGTTTTGGATTAAAGTTTTGTTTTTCAACGTTGTTCCTTTTATTCTTCAAACACTGTGTTACAACGCCATTGTTCTTCATTTGTGGCGAGGTCTACTGATGCTGCATACAGTGGTTTCAATTAATATTTGCGTTAATTTAACCCTTTTCAAAACAGTTTCGAATTTAGTTTCTTTAAATTTGAAATTGGGCTTCTAACACATACTATGTCACTTTTTGTTCTTGCATGATCAATACAACTTTTAATAACTGCATTTACAGACCTGATTTCTTTTACTTGTATGCAGCTTTTTTTCTCATTACCTGAGCTTTACAGTTTCAAATATAAAGAAATGCCTTCTGCAACATACTTCTGTTGTTTTACAAAAGTAATACAGATTGGAAGGAAATGGGAGTGATGGACTTTGATGCTGTCTCCAAAACTTCGGTGGAGATGGGTGGAATCAATCCACTCCTCCCTCCTTCCCATGTTATCCAGAAGATAAATCCAGTTCTAATTATATGATTCTCTTCAAATTTGATACGATCATTTGTAAAAAAGGGTCATATAATGTAAATTGTCCGTCCGTCCATCTGTCCATCCGTAAACAATTGGTTTCCGACTAATAACTCCAGTTTGGATTATTTGATTTCAACCAAACTTGATAGATATGTGTATTTTCCAGCTAGTACTACACTCCAAGTTTGAATATGGGTTGTTCCCCTCCCCTCCCCTCCCCAACCCCCCACCCCCCACCCCCACCCGCAGTAATTTAGGCAATTTTTCCAAAAGTGCATTTTGAAGGATTGGGATTTATTAAATGCAAATAAACAAAATATTGACTACTATAACACACCACCAGAGAAATAAAAAAATAAAATTTGTATAGTAATTATTGTATATCACAAGTGCAGATATGGCAGATTCGTTAGGTAAACCATTAACAAGAAATGGCTCAGACTATTTTATGTCGACGCATTGCCATTGCTGGGACAGTCGGGCTGCATGCGTGACATCACTCTAGTTTGGTGTTAAAGTTGTGAAGAATTGTTTATAAATACGGATGGAAAACAAAAAAGTCGCAAATTATTAGATTGTCGACATCGAAAACCGCGTATCACCTAATTTCAAGCTAATATTCCATTGCTTATATTGCACCATAAAGTGCTGTATTAGTATTGGAAAATTTAGCTTGAAAACAGACATGTTATTTTTGATGGCGTTACATATCTAAAAAATATTATTTTTCATTTTTGGGGGTTTTCAAAAGTGAGAAACATTAATAAATTCGGATGGACGGTAAGAAGTGACAAATTATTTTTAGATTTTTGACACCATCGAAAATAACCTATCGCCTATTTTCAAGCTAACTTTCCATTACTTGTATGATATTCACTGATGTGTTCTATTTTTTATGCATATTTTCTGTGTGGAATTAATTGACAGTATTGTACCTTGAAATATTTCATTTGATTGGGGACAATATTGGCGAAAAATGCATGCATTGGTCAGAGGATGGAGACTATTATTGTCTTCCATTCTTTGGAATACTGTAAATTGAATATCCACTTTGCTGACGAAAATTGTTAACAATTAACAGTATTACACAGTTAACCCTTTACCTAACATGAAAAGCAGACGACACTTGCAAAAAAATTCTTGAATGACTAATTTTTTTCATTTTTTGTCTCAAAAACATAGGTTATGACCCCTCATTGGAACGAGCTCGACGAGCTCGTTCCAAAGAGGGGTCATAACCTATGTTTTTGAGACAAAAAAATGAAATAATAATCAAAATTAATTGGCGATTTTTGAGAATAGCGCTGGCCGGTTTTGGCCGTTACGTTGGGTAAAGGGTTAACCCTTTACCCACGTAACGACCAAAGCCGACCAGCGCTGTTCTACAATATCGCCAATTTTAATTATTTTTGTCTCAAAAACATAGGTTATGACCCCTCTTTGGAACGAGCTCGTCGTGCTCGATCCAAAGAGGATTCATAACCTATGTTTTTGTGACAAAAAATGAAAAAAATAAATTATTCAAGAATTTTTTTTTGCAAGTGTCGTCTGCTTTTCGTGTTTGGTAAAGGATTAACAGAAAATGGGTTATTTCCCTAAATAAACCAAGCTTTTATACCATATCTTGTTTAAGAGCTTATAGACCTCTATCAAACAAAATACTTATATTCGATGTAGAGATAGGTTCACCCCCCCCCCCCCCCACCCATAGAATTTAGTGGCTGTCTGAATAATTCTTTGATAAATTATAAGATTTTGTATTCAAATAAGAGTTGGGGAGCGCGGTGGCTCAGTGGTGAACTATTGGACTTCTATGCTAGAGACCCGAGTTCGAACCCCGTCCGGGACGACCCGCGTTGTGTCCTTGGGCAAGACACTTTATCCCGGTTGCCAACATGGGTCACGATGACTCCGTGTACTGAGGCGTACTGCACGTCGATGGCGCACATGTCTGCAACCACTGTAACCCTGCTCGAGCGGAACTTGAACGGAGTTAGAATGTTGAAGAGCTGACAGTTGCTCGTCGGTGCTCGGTGGTTCTCTCCGGGTGCTCCGGCTTCCTCCACCCATAAAACTGTCACGGCCACGATTAGCCATTGTGCATAAGTATGTGACCTTAAACACAAATAAATAAATAAATAAATGAAATAAGAGTTTAGTCTAACTTATATGCAGTTGTTAACCAGGTCAAATGTGTATTAAAGGAATGGTAAATTGTATGGTGTTTGTAAATTATATTCAGTTAACAGGGTTATTCATTTGAGATATCCAAATTAGTGTGCTTCACTGTGTGTGTATATACAGAAACTTGCAAATCTGATATGCAATTAATCAATAAAAAATAAACATTAATTTTTGTGTACAATTACAGATGTTTTGGGGAGAAAGGACTATGTTGAAAGATTGCATGGGTCTGTCGAAATATTTTCGACTCGACCCACCATCGACAAGAAGCTGTCTCAGTCACTGTCGAATCGGTCCACAGGACCGACTGCGTCAGCGAAGTGACATTGTGTCCGCAAGCGAGCGGTATGCTGGTCATGGACGCATCTTTAATGAAGTGGGGAGGGGGGGGGGGGAGTTAGATTTCTGTCTGGGGTATAGGGGTCCCAGCATGACATGTCTTAGAACGAAAATTAGAAATATTGCTTTGGCTCTGCTGGTAACCGCAACCGATCGCCAATCGCAGTCGTAAAAACTGATCACGGATAGAAAATTAAAATCGACTGATCGGAAAAGTCAGAAAAGTAGAAAACATGAAGGAAATTGATTTCTTTGAATTTCGAACTCCTGGAATTTATACCTTCGAATTTTCAACTATTAAAAATTTATGGTTATTGGGAGGAGCGGGGGCAGGGGGGGGGGGGGGGGGGGGGGCAAAATCGCTTCTTTTTGTTGCTGTAGTCTGGCTTGCGGAAATATCCAGCTACTGAAAACACTCTTTTGAATCCTTCAGTGTACAGTTGGTCTGCCCTAGACAGATTTTGATAACTTTTAGTCCCTTCACCCAAAACCCCTTTTTGTAGAATACAAAAGCTGTCATTTTATACGTATTTGCAATCGAATTTCTGTATATATCAGAAAATACCCCCCCCCCCCCCCCACACACACACACACAAGTAGTCTCCAGCTACTGCCCGATGCCTAATCCCGTCCGTAAGTTAACTTGACATACAGCACGCTCATTTAGGAATTTAATTTACATTGTATTTGTCGTAATCTGCAGTTCGTTCGCGTATTTTACAATTTGAGTACCATCCGCGTAACGTAATCGCATGTTCGTGAGTTATTTCCAGTCATGGGCAAACATATCTATGATTCACCACAGACGTACCTTTGATTCACCACAAACATATCTATGATTCACCACAAACTTATCTATGATTTATCACAAACTTATTTATGATTTACCACAAACTTATCTATGATTTACCACAAACTTATCTATGATTTACCACAAACCTATCTATGATTTACCACAAACTTATCTATGATTTACCACAAACCTATCTCTGATTTACCACAAACTTATCTATGATTTATCACAAACTTATCTATGATTTACCACAAACTTATCTATGATTCGCCGCAAACGTATCTATGATTCACCACACCACAAACGTATCTATGATTCACCACAAACGTATCTGTGATTGACTCTTTTCGAATCTGTGATTCACCACAAAGTATGATTCACCACAAATATATCTGATTCATCATAGTAGTAGAACAGATGAAGGGAATGTAAAACATTTCTCACGTTCACGTTGAGAAAATCGGAAATCTCGTTATCCGGAGATTTCAGCATGCAAGTAAATATGGGAAAATTGTACTAGTTATTTCCCACCATTCTATACTTGGTGTGGAAGAGACCTGATGATAAAGATTGAATTGAAGATGCTTGGTAAGTTTTTAACATGTCGGTGATTCGAAAATTTTCGAATCTGCACGAATCTGATCAAGCTGTATCAGAAGTTATAATTCCAACTTCTTCCAGTTCAGTTGGGAAGACCAATTTATGATGACAGAAGCCGGAATTCTAACTTCTGCTTGTAGATTCCGATTCTTCTGGTAGAAATTGAATTCAGATTTTTGATAAAAAATCCAAATTGTAGGGTACATAAAACTATTTCTATAATTTCATAATTTAACAGTCCATGAAAGAATAACTAATTTTTGTTTCTAAAGGATAAAAATGCAAAATAAACCTAAATTAGTGACTGATTAACTTCAGTGATAACAAAACATTTTACCGAACAAATTGACATACATACGTCTTTTACTCAAAATATCGGCATAAAGTTTAACATTTTTTTTTCAAATACTCGCCTCTTGGAGTGGTCATAGCTTTTCACCATTCGACCGGATAAAATAACTGTTTTTGTATTTAAAAAAAGTGTTGATAAAATGGATAAGACAAACCATGAAAATGATTTTTTGAGTTTAAAAAATTCCCACAAGCCTGCAAGTTTTCAACTTTTGATTGAATTAATACGCCCCTGCGCAGTACCAGCGTATGGCACGAATTAGATACCACGAATTAATCGACAAGTTTCATACGTAACGAGACTAACGACTCTGCTGTGTGTTCGTTTGGTTTGTACCCAGGCACACTCTATGGTTGATCAATGAACCCCACTGTTCTTTCGGAGATGAAAATTAAATGGCCAACAGGCTACTTTGCATGTAACGTATGCCCAACCTGATAACCCGGGGAAGTGAAGCAGTGCTTATCCCCTGTGGCAAACAATCTGTTCTACACACTAAAAACTAAAGTGTTAAAACTGACACTTTCAAGGTGTTAAACCCATTCTAACTCTTAGGGTTTGATTTTAACACTCAAAGTGCAATGCTTTAAGCACTTAGACATCGCAATCGTCAGACATCTGAAACTTGAATGGATGGCACTTCCCATGTGTCTTGCATTGGTGATTCTTCCAGAATCGTCCATAATTTGATTTGCGCTTGGTGGGTACATAATTAAGAGGACACAACGCAGATGACGCGGATCAGGCTCGAGATTTCGAGCCTGATCCGCGTCATCTGCGTTGTTTCTTTTTAAGTGTCGCGACAGTACACTTGTCAAGTGGTATTATTGTAACACCGGTCAGATTCTGGGATATCTACACTTGAACAAAGTGCTAGTTTAGCACTTAGTAAGTGTTAAATACAGCACTTCAAGTGTAGTTTTTAACACTTTACTTTTTAGCGTGTACTGGTAAAATAGGCTTAGTCACCAGTGGGTAGGGTGAAAGTCCTCTAAATGGGCAACATGGGTATAAACGATCGACTAAACGTTACTTTATTTCCACGTTATGGTCACGATTATCCATTGTGTGGAAATGGTACCTTAACCCTTTGTACACTGAGGGTATATTCCATGTCAGTTCAAAGTCAACAGCTAGTAGAGTCTATATTTGTTACTTGGGGAAGACGGATCATAAACGTGAACTGTGCAGTGTTCCAAAGTAAATTGCTGACAAATAAAACGGCAAAGTTGAAAGCCGTTGGTAAGGGCAACTTCTTTAACGGAAATGGAGGAAAATGTAGACGTTACCCCAAACAAGCATACCAAGTTTCAAACCAATCCATTCATAAATGCACCCTACAGAGCGCGCCGAAGAAAAATGTTGATGCAAAAACGGCAAAGTTCAAAGATCATTGCTAACAGCAGTTTTTTTTTTATTTTGCGGAAAACCGAAAAAAAAAGAACAGCAAGGCCCTACCAAACCGACCGAACCGTTTTAATCCTTTACCCAACGTAACGGCCAAAACCGGCCAGCGCTATTCTAAAAAATCACCATTAATTTTCATTATTTTTTTATTTTTTTTGTCTCAAAAACATAGGTTATGACCCTCGCTGGAACGAGCTCGCCGAGCTCGTTCCAATGAGGGGTATAACCTATGTTTTGATACAAAAATTGAAAAAAAATAGTTATTCAAGAATTCGTTTGGCAAGTGTCGTCTGCGATTCATGTTTAGGTAAAGGGTTAAATACCACAAGTGTTCAAAGGATTAATATTGCAGCGTGCAATTTCGGTCATCAGATTACTGAAACCTGAGGACATGCATTTTATCTGAACTCTCCATGGGAGCCCCGGAAAGTGAAACACTTTTTTTACTGTAGTAAACGTTTTTACTGTAGTAAACAAGCTGTTTTACTGGTAAAGTAGGACCCAATCCCCAATGCTTGGGGTAGAAGTCTTCTAAAGTGGGCCTCGTGTGTATAAAAGATTGGCTGGACTTGACTTTATATCCATGTTGCTGTCAAGATAAGTCATTGTGCAAAGGCATGTGACCTTAAACACCAATACATTTTATCTGAACGGTTGAGGGGAAGTTGTTTTATGTATGTCAAACATGGAGTCTAAACTTCATTTTCAGGGTTGATCGCTCTACAAGACGAGGAACCGTAAATATTTGTTCACTCCTTGGTGCAAAGCTTGAACTTGTCAACACGGTGGGACAAAGTCAATTGCAGTTATCTTCGGTAATTGCATTGTCTCCCGGTCGATCGTTGTGCAATACAATGTCCACTAAATTCCAGTTAACCAACGAGTACCCAGCGAACTCCATTTCTGAGGAAATGCTGGAGGGGTGAGACACCCATTCGCCCCCATCACCTCCCCCCCCCCCCTTGGGATTTACAGCTTTGATTCGGGGGTCCGTTTTTTCGAGTTGTTCTGGTCGGATTCGTACCGCGTAATGCTCAGCAATTACCTGACGACTTTCTTGCGAAGCCCATGTTTGAGAAAATATTGGAGGGGAGACATCCCTTCATTTATTTGTTGGAATTTAACAATCCCCTCGACACCCAGGGTCACCTCGCGTCGAACACTTTCAAGGGCGGAGGAAGTCGGAGTACCCGGAGAGAACCACCGGGCAACGGTGAGTAACTGCCAGACTCTCTAGCGTATTAACTCTGCACAAGCACGGTTAGCATTATCGACGTGCAGTACACCTTAGTACTTAGCGCCACTGTGTCCTAGACATCCCTTCAACCCCCTGGATTGACGACTATGATTCAGTGGCCCGATCTTTTGAGTAGTTCTGGTCGGATTTTGGAAATTTAGTTATATAAATCTTCTCCCCTTTGAAGCACCGAGCTTCAGTTATATAGACTGCCACAAAAAAACTTGTTCATGGTCGATGCACCCCCTCCCCCCCTCCCCCCCCCCCCCAAGTGTATCGTCATTTGTATCCATGATGGTTACAAACATGTTTGTACCGACACCCGTTAATTCCACAGTATTTAAATCCCCGTTCCAGCTGAAATAATTTCATGATATACACAGAACGACTCACGCGTGTGAATGGGTTAATCGATATGGCACGAGTGCCAGCGCGGAAGAATATAACGAG